>OU343054.1:36577762-36996051 GCA_910593695.2 Ocypus olens
GAATTTTTGGACCAATATTACTCTTTGCATTTCTGCTCTCCTGATACAAAATGCCCAAAATTCACGCTGATTTTTTTTTTAATTCGAATTTTTGGACCAATATTACTCTTAGCATTTCTGCTCTCCTGATACAAAATGCCCAATGTCCACGCTGAATTTTTTTTTAATTCGAATTTTTGGACCAATATTACTCTTTGTATTTTGCTCTCCTGATACAAAATGCCCAAAATTCACGCTGTTTTTTTTTTAATTCGAATTTTTGGACCAATATTACTCTTTGCATTTCTGCTCTCCTGATACAAAATGCCCAAAATTCACGCTGATTTTTTTTTTAATTCGAATTTTTGGACCAATATTACTCTTTGCATTTCTGCTCTCCTGATACAAAATGCCCAAAATTCACGCTGAATTTTTTTTTTAATTCGAATTTTTGGACCAATATTACTCTTTGCATTTCTGCTCTCCTGATACAAAATGCCCAAAATTCACGCTGATTTTTTTTTAATTCGAATTTTTGGACCAATATTACTCTTTGCATTTCTGCTCTCCTGATACAAAATGCCCAAAATTCACGCTGATTTTTTTTTTTATTCGAATTTTTGGACCAATATTACTCTTTGCATTTCTGCTCTCCTGATACAAAATGCCCAAAATTCACGCTGATTTTTTTTTCAATTCGAATTTTTGGACCAATATTACTCTTTGTATTTTGCTCTCCTGATACAAAATGCCCAAAATTCACGCTGTTTTTTTTTTTTAATTCGAATTTTTGGACCAATATTACTCTTTGCATTTCTGCTCTCCTGATACAAAATGCCCAAAATTCACGCTGATTTTTTTTTTAATTCGAATTTTTGGACCAATATTACTCTTTGCATTTCTGCTCTCCTGATACAAAATGCCCAAAATTCACGCTGTTTTTTTTTTTAATTCGAATTTTTGGACCAATATTACTCTTTGCATTTCTGCTCTCCTGATACAAAATGCCCAAAATTCACGCTGAATTTTTTTTTTAATTCGAATTTTTGGACCAATATTACTCTTTGCATTTCTACTCTCCTGAAACAAAATGCCCAAAATTCACGCTGATTTTTTTTTTTTAATTCGAATTTTTGTACCAATATTACTCTTTGCATTTCTGCTCTCCTGATACAAAATGCCCAAAATTCACGCTGAATTTTTTTTTTTAATTCGAATTTTTGGACCAATATTACTCTTTGCATTTCTGCTCTCCTGAAACAAAATGCCCAAAATTCACGCTGTTTTTTTTTTAATTCGAATTTTTGGACCAATATTACTCTTTGCATTTCTGCTCTCCTGATACAAAATGCCCAAAATTCACGCTGAATTTTTTTTTTAATTCGAATTTTTGGACCAATATTACTCTTTGCATTTCTACTCTCCTGAAACAAAATGCCCAAAATTCACGCTGATTTTTTTTTTTTAATTCGAATTTTTTGTACCAATATTACTCTTTGCATTTCTGCTCTCCTGATACAAAATGCCCAAAATTCACGCTGAATTTTTTTTTTAATTCGAATTTTTGGACCAATATTACTCTTTGCATTTCTGCTCTCCTGATACAAAATGCCCAATGTCCACGCTGAATTTTTTTTTAATTCGAATTTTTTGATTAATATTACTTTTTGCATTTCTGCTCTCCTGATACAAAATGCCCAAAATTCACGCTGATTTTTTTTTTAATTCGAATTTTTGGACCAATATTACTCTTTGCATTTCTGCTCTCCTGAAACAAAATGCCCAAAATTCACGCTGATTTTTTTTTTAATTCGAATTTTTGGACCAATATTACTCTTTGCATTTCTGCTCTCCTGATACAAAATGCCCAATGTCCACGCTGAATTTTTTTTTAATTCGAATTTTTTGATTAATATTACTTTTTGCATTTCTGCTCTCCTGATACAAAATGCCCAAAATTCACGCTTATTTTTTTTTTAATTCGAATTTTTGGACCAATATTACTCTTTGCATTTCTGCTCTCCTGATACAAAATGCCCAAAATTCACTATAAATTTTTTTTTTAATTCGAATTTTTGGATTAATTTTACTCTTTGCATTTCTGCTCTCCTGATACAAAATGCCCAAAATTCACTATAAATTTTTTTTTTAATTCGAATTTTTGGATTAATTTTACTCTTTGCATTTCTGCTCTCCTGATACAAAATGCCCAAAATTCACTATAAATTTTTTTTTTAATTCCAATTTTTGGACCAATATTACTCTTTGCATTTCTGCTCTCCTGATACAAAATGCCCAAAATTCACTATAAATTTTTTTTTTAATTCGAATTTTTGGACCAATATTACTCTTTGCATTTCTGCTCTCCTGATACAAAATGCCCAAAATTCACTATAAATTTTTTTTTAAATTCGAATTTTTGGACCAATATTACTCTTTGCATTTCTGCTCTCCTGATACAAAATGCCCAAAATTCACTATAATTTTTTTTTAATTCGAATTTTTGGACCAATATTACTCTTTGCATTTCAGCTCTCCTGATACAAAATGCCCAAAATTCACTATAAATTTTTTTTTAAATTCGAATTTTTGGACCAATATTACTCTTTGCATTTCTGCTCTCCTGATACAAAATGCCCAAAATTCACTATAAATTTTTTTTTTAATTCGAATTTTTGGACCAATATTACTCTTTGCATTTCTGCTCTCCTGATACAAAATGCCCAAAATTCACTATAAATTTTTTTTTAAATTCGAATTTTTGGACCAATATTACTCTTTGCATTTCTGCTCTCCTGAAACAAAATGCCCAAAATTCACGCTGATTTTTTTTTTAATTCGAATTTTTGGACCAATATTACTCTTTGCATTTCTGCTCTCCTGATACAAAATGCCCAATGTCCACGCTGAATTTTTTTTTAATTCGAATTTTTTGATTAATATTACTTTTTGCATTTCTGCTCTCCTGATACAAAATGCCCAAAATTCACGCTTATTTTTTTTTTAATTCGAATTTTTGGACCAATATTACTCTTTGCATTTCTGCTCTCCTGATACAAAATGCCCAAAATTCACTATAAATTTTTTTTTTAATTCGAATTTTTGGATTAATTTTACTCTTTGCATTTCTGCTCTCCTGATACAAAATGCCCAAAATTCACTATAAATTTTTTTTTTAATTCGAATTTTTGGATTAATTTTACTCTTTGCATTTCTGCTCTCCTGATACAAAATGCCCAAAATTCACTATAAATTTTTTTTTTAATTCCAATTTTTGGACCAATATTACTCTTTGCATTTCTGCTCTCCTGATACAAAATGCCCAAAATTCACTATAAATTTTTTTTTTAATTCGAATTTTTGGACCAATATTACTCTTTGCATTTCTGCTCTCCTGATACAAAATGCCCAAAATTCACTATAAATTTTTTTTTAAATTCGAATTTTTGGACCAATATTACTCTTTGCATTTCTGCTCTCCTGATACAAAATGCCCAAAATTCACTATAAATTTTTTTTTAATTCGAATTTTTGGACCAATATTACTCTTTGCATTTCTGCTCTCCTGATACAAAATGCCCAAAATTCACTATACATTATTTTTTTAATTCGAATTTTTGGACTAATATTACTCTTTGCATTTCTGCTCTCCTGATACAAAATGCCCAAAATTCACTATAAATTTTTTTTTAAATTCGAATTTTTGGACCAATATTACTCTTTGCATTTCTGCTCTCCTGATACAAAATGCCCAAAATTCACTATAATTTTTTTTTAATTCGAATTTTTGGACCAATATTACTCTTTGCATTTCAGCTCTCCTGATACAAAATGCCCAAAATTCACTATAAATTTTTTTTTAATTCGAATTTTTGGACCAATATTACTCTTTGCATTTCTGCTCTCCTGATACAAAATGCCCAAAATTCACTATAATTTTTTTTTAATTCGAATTTTTGGACCAATATTACTCTTTGCATTTCAGCTCTCCTGATACAAAATGCCCAAAATTCACTATAAATTTTTTTTTAAATTCGAATTTTTGGACCAATATTACTCTTTGCATTTCTGCTCTCCTGATACAAAATGCCCAAAATTCACTATAATTTTTTTTTAATTCGAATTTTTGGACCAATATTACTCTTTGCATTTCAGCTCTCCTGATACAAAATGCCCAAAATTCACTATAAATTTTTTTTTAATTCGAATTTTTGGACCAATATTACTCTTTGCATTTCTGCTCTCCTGATAAAAAATGCCCAAAATTCACTATACATTATTTTTTTAATTCGAATTTTTGGACTAATATTACTCTTTGCATTTCTGCTCTCCTGATACAAAATGCCCAAAATTCACTATAAATTTTTTTTTAATTCGAATTTTTGGACCAATATTACTCTTTGCATTTCTGCTCTCCTGATACAAAATGCCCAAAATTCACTATAATTTTTTTTTTAATTCGAATTTTTGGACCAATATTACTCTTTGCATTTCAGCTCTCCTGATACAAAATGCCCAAAATTCACTATAAATTTTTTTTTAAATTCGAATTTTTGGACCAATATTACTCTTTGCATTTCTGCTCTCCTGATACAAAATGCCCAAAATTCACTATACATTATTTTTTTAATTCGAATTTTTGGACCAATATTACTCTTTGCATTTCAGCTCTCCTGATACAAAATGCCCAAAATTCACTATAAATTTTTTTTTAATTCGAATTTTTGGACCAATATTACTCTTTGCATTTCTGCTCTCCTGATACAAAATGCCCAAAATTCACTATACATTATTTTTTTAATTCGAATTTTTGGACTAATATTACTCTTTGCATTTCTGCTCTCCTGATACAAAATGCCCAAAATTCACTATAATTTTTTTTTAATTCGAATTTTTGGACCAATATTACTCTTTGCATTTCAGCTCTCCTGATACAAAATGCCCAAAATTCACTATAAATTTTTTTTTAAATTCGAATTTTTGGACCAATATTACTCTTTGCATTTCAGCTCTCCTGATACAAAATGCCCAAAATTCACTATAAATTTTTTTTTAAATTCGAATTTTTGGACCAATATTACTCTTTGCATTTCTGCTCTCCTGATACAAAATGCCCAAAATTCACTATAATTTTTTTTTAATTCGAATTTTTGGACCAATATTACTCTTTGCATTTCAGCTCTCCTGATACAAAATGCCCAAAATTCACTATAAATTTTTTTTTAATTCGAATTTTTGGACCAATATTACTCTTTGCATTTCTGCTCTCCTGATACAAAATGCCCAAAATTCACTATAATTTTTTTTTAATTCGAATTTTTGGACCAATAGTACTCTTTGCATTTCAGCTCTCCTGATACAAAATGCCCAAAATTCACTATAAATTTTTTTTTTAATTCGAATTTTTGGATTAATTTTACTCTTTGCATTTCTGCTCTCCTGATACAAAATGCCCAAAATTCACTATAAATTTTTTTTTTAATTCTAATTTTTGGACCAATATTACTCTTTGCATTTCTGCTCTCCTGATACAAAATGCCCAAAATTCACTATAAATTTTTTTTTTAATTCGAATTTTTGGATTAATTTTACTCTTTGCATTTCTGCTCTCCTGATACAAAATGCCCAAAATTCACTATACATTATTTTTTTAATTCGAATTTTTGGACTAATATTACTCTTTGCATTTCTGCTCTCCTGATACAAAATGCCCAAAATTCACTATAAATTTTTTTTTTAATTCGAATTTTTGGACCAATATTACTCTTTGCATTTCTGCTCTCCTGATACAAAATGCCCAAAATTCACTATAATTTTTTTTTTTAATTCTAATTTTTGGACCAATATTACTCTTTGCATTTCAGCTCTCCTGATACAAAATGCCCAAAATTCACTATAATTTTTTTTTTAATTCGAATTTTTGGACCAATATTACTCTTTGCATTTCTGCTCTCCTGATACAAAATGCCCAAAATTCACGCTGATTTTTTTTTAATTCGAATTTTTGGACCAATATTACTCTTTGCATTTCTACTCTCCTGTTACGAAATGCCTAAAATTCACGCTAATTTTTTTTTTTTATAATTCAAAGTTTTGGACCATCATTACTTTTTGCATTTCTGTTCTCTCAACTTGGGAAACGCATGGTATTGAACTGGTAAAGAAAATAACAAGGGGAGTTTATATCTTAAGAAATCTCGTGAGGTCTGCACTCTAAACAAATAAAGAAGGCGTACTACTTTTTTATACATTCGCATATAGAATTAGGCATACTATTAGTAATAAATCAATTATTTTTCTACATGATGCGCTGCATAAGAATAACTTCAACATGTTTTATTCCATTTAAAATGAAATTATTTAATATAAATAACTGAGCAAAAATGATCAAAGTACCTTAAATTTACGAAATGTCAGATTGATTTGTGAGGCAAGTAATCAATCGAATTTATACTAGAAAATGTCTGTTTATACCAGTGATTTTGTATAAGTGGATACCAATATAGCCATGTGTCATAATATGCCTATGAAGCAAACATGTACAACGTGCCGTTTTCTACCCTCGTTGTTCTATTGTACATTAGTTCCTAGCACGATATCTAAGTTAAATCTAAGGCTACATTCATTATCAATATTTTTTATAGAGGTGGATGTATTCAGCCAATGCATCAATTGCTTTTAACATTACGATACTATGCCACAGGAAATGTGCTTATTTCTGTAGGTGATTTCATAGATGTATTAAAGTCATCTGCATATAAAATTATAAAGAGTTACTTTAGCAATTTGTTCCCTATCTGAACAATACATACACATGTACAAAAATAATATAGAAATGCAAGTAGCTGCAGACCAAGAAAACGATTAACATACACTTTACTCACTACAATCGTCTCAAACGCCAAGCATACAACATTCAGTGGAGAAAATTACCAACTCCAAGCCTTGCCAACTTGATAAATATTAATAAAAATCACCTAACGTTAACTTTAAGTAAAGACAGAGCAAGAACAGTTTATGAAACGCATCCACTTTATATCGATTTTAAAATCTACTTTAACTTAAAATTTACTTTAGGCAAAGTCACTTTAACCTGTTAATTATGAAACCGGGCGTAAAACATGTTTAAATTATTGTAATTAAGCGCATAATGTAGAAAAATAATTGATTTAAATTACAAACTAAAAGTTGCTTCAAAATTATATGATAAAATATACATTAATACAAGGTATCATTTTTAGCATATACAATCCTATGGCCCACGATAAAAAAAAAACGCATGATCGATATACTGAATATTTTTACGAATTACTAATATTTAGCTAAAAAATAAAATATTGTGTGCACCGCGGGAGATATTCATGTTTTTCGCCCTCGATTGATTTATAAACCTGTCAACCTCGGGAAAAAAACATTCCATACCTCCCTTAATGCACAAATGTCTATTTTTGTATTTTAAAACAAGTTATAATTTCAATAAATACCTTTCAACAAAATGTTTTATTTATATGTTATTTTTACGTCACCATTTACCATTCAAGACATCAAAGATACATTTGTAATTTTTCTATTATGCATTTATGTAGCATTTTCACTCAGGGGTCCGTGTGCATGTTTTGAGTATGAAAAGGGGTATGCGAGCCAAAAGAGCACCACGCGAACGGGGAGTACTTTGAACGCCTTTAACTCCTACAATTTTGATCGAACTAATTCCAACTTTGTAGGGAATATTTTCCGAATGTTGTACTGAAAATGTCAAAACCCAAAAATAGATTTTTTTAATTTTTGACTAGGCGTGACCCCTTAAAACGGTGCACCCCGGCATTAGAGACATTAATCATTTGAATTCTAATTCTTGGCACTACTTTTCAACAATAATATCTTTTAATCAGCTTCAGCTTTAAAAACATTCCTCTAGTGTCGAGTGACAAACGATAAATAAAAAGATCAAGTCACTCTTGAGGTCCGCGTGTCAAAACTTAAAATGTCAGGTTGCCCGGAACCAGAAGTAACGAAGGTAAATGAAACCGATTCCCCCCAACACCATAAATATTACATTTATATTCTAGGATACTGTCGACGATGATCTTGGTCTTAGTGGTCATGGTGATGGCAGTGATGCCGATCAGGGACCCCCTCCAGTGGATACCGGTGAAGGTAAAGTCACATCATCCACAGCACCGGTAGATCCCAGATTTCCAAACGCGAATCAAACCAATTACTGCTACACAATGTACTGCGATTATCTTCGGTGCCAATGTTTGCTAGGAGAAGAGTAAGTATGTGACCGCGACGATTATAATTATAAACGGTACTTTTGATTTCAGCTTTGAGGGATGTGGTTTTTTCAAGAAGGTATTCGAGTCGATCTGCCCGAATGCATGGATAGAGAGGTTTGACGATCAGAGGGAAAGAGGCGTTTTCGTTGGCAGGATCAAAGCGAACATTCAATAAATTTTTCAAATTCTGGGCTGCATTTTTGAAGATGGAATAAATTCATTCTTTCAATATTTACGATAAATTCCTAAGAGGTAATTCGAGTCTGAAATTGTTCTTGTTTGAAAATTTTCTTATAAAATGACAGTAAAAGTACTACACATTGTGCGAGAGTTTTTGTATGACGAGAAAGAAAATTTATTTGAGGTCAAGTGGAATTATCAAATGAGCTAAGAGGAAACTGGAATTAATAGTTATTTCGTGAACATCGTATCAACGGTAGCATTATGTCTGGCGGTACATCAGTGGCGGCTCGTGGACCTCCTTGGAGGAGGTGGAGACAGAGATGCCGCTCGTGCTGCACTACGAAGGAAATATTCCGCTGCTATTTTAGTAAAATTTTCTTTCGTAGCCTCCTCGTCGAACATCCACGAGCCGTCGCTGTGGTACATGTTGCACTGCAGGGGCGGCTCGTTATATAGAGCCAATGAGCCATGGCACTACCTGTAGTTCAAGCTTGTCAAGAATTTTTAATGACTTCTTAAAATTCTTTTTGTTTTCCGTGTGTATTGTTTAATGGTGAGGTTACGTGATCGAAGATTTAGTGCATGTCTGGGACAAAATGTAAACGCACGATAAATCGAAAGTACGCATAAATCATATTTTCAGCTTGTTTGAAATTATGAACCTTTACTTTACAACTCAAAATAATCTTGGACTATGAAGATTAATATCGTTCTTTCTTTCTTCAAAAAGGGACACCAGGGTCTCCCCATATTGTAAAAGTACCATCAACATGTTCCACGAGCCGCTACTGAGAGTCATACTAACCGAGTGACTTGTTTTATTTGAATTAATCTACTAAATCTAAAGTTGTCTAAACTTCAAGCACAAAAGGTGAAACAATAAGGTGATAACAACAAAATTAATGGTTTTGTTTAAATTCTTTTTTTTAATTAGTTTCATTTTTTTGGACAATTTAATCGAAAATTAAAGAAAAATATGTTCCTATTAAAAAAAATTGAAAAATTATTTTGAACAATTTGAGACTAATTTAAACCATTTTCTTACTAGAATATTCTGCATTTTTTATTATTAAGACTGTATTTTCGATTTTTTTCTGTCTAAATTTTTGATAATTTGGCCTAAATCTTTATTTTGACCTAAATTTTCGATTTCATTGTTAAAATTTTCAACTATTTGGTCCGCATTTTTTATTTCTCCCGACGAATTTTCCATTTTTTAAATTTTGACCTGTATTTTCGATATTTTTGGTCAAAATATTTGAACTTTTGGCCTAAATTTCCTTTATTTTGACCTAAATTTGGGATTTCATTGTTTACATTTTCGACTTTTTGGCCCGCATTTTTGGTTTTCCCGCCGAATTTTTAGTTTTTACATTTTTGACCTGTATTTTCGATTCTTTTGGGTCTAAATTTTTGATCTGTTCACCTAAATATTCTTTATTTTGACTTTAATTTTTGATTTAATAGTTAAAAAAATTTTTGGTCTGTATTTTTGATTTTTCGATTTGAAGATTTTTGACCTATATTTTCGATTTTTTTTTGATATTTTGCTCTAAATATTCGTTATTTTGACCTTTTGAAATTTTCGATTTTTTAGGCCCAAATTTTCAATATACTGTCTAAATTTTCGATTTTCTGGCCAACATTACAGATTTTTGTTATTTTTTTAAATCTTTTGACCTACATTTTTCTTTATCTTGACCTAACTTTTCGATTTTATTGTTAAAATTTTCGATTTTTTGGCTCCCATTTTTGATTTTTCGTTTAGTCTGCATTTATTATCTTTAGGCCCGATGTTTTGTCCAAATTTTCGTCTCTTTGACCAACATTGTGGATTTTTGTTTATCTTTTGCCCTAAATTTTTCTTTGTTTTTTTTTTATTTGTCTGTTAAAACTTTTCTTTTCTTGGTCCACCATTTTTATTTTTAGGCTAGAATTTTAGATTTTTTGTCTATTTTTTATCCTATATTTTGGATCTTTTAACTTGGACTATTGATTTTATTTCGTGAGTTTTTTATTTTTTGCTATTATTTTAGAATTTCTGGTCAGAAACTTATTTTCGGCGGCTGAAAGTGGCAAATTATTTTGCTTCTACCTATGTTTTTGATTTTTTGTCTGCGTTTTTTATATTCAGATCAGGATTCTTGATTCTTTGGTCCATATTTTAGATTTCTGTGTTTTCGATTTTTTGTTCTATTTTTTTTTATTTTGACCAAAATATTCGATTGGTTTCTAGAAATTTTCATTTTTTTTTTGTCTGCAATTTTACCGTTACTCTTTTTGTCTAAATTTTCACCGTTTTAGGCTATATTATGAATTTTTTATTTTTTGGTGTAAATATTCTTTATTTTGACGAAAACATTCGATTGGTTTGTAGAAATTTTGGATTTTTTGTCTGCATTTTTTATCTTTGCGCCTGAGCTTTCGATGTTTTGTCTGAATTTTCATCTTTTTAGACCTATTGTAGATTCTTACTTTTTTGGCCTAAATTTTGTATTTTGGATTATTTTGGATTCAATTTTTAGTCTTTTGGCCGGAATTTTCTTTATTTCGACTTAAATTTTAGATTCGTTTGTTAAAAATTTAGATTTTTTGGTCTACCATTTTAGATTGTAGGTCTTAATTCTTAACTTGAATTATTGATTTTATTGTGCGAATTTTTATTTTTGCTATTATTTTCAAATTTCTCGTTGGAACTTATTTAAAGCTAAAAAGAGTTATTTTTAGGGCTGAAAATGGCAAATAATTTTTCTTTTGCTTGTATTTTCAATTTTTTGGTCTGCATTTTTATTTTTAAACCAGGATTTTTTATTTCTTGACCGATATTTTAGATCTTCGGCTGTTTTGTTCCAAGTTTTGGATTTTTTGGCCAAAATATTCGATTGGTCTAGGAATATAAACGGTTCTTTGTTTCTTCAAAAAAGGAGGGGGGAGGGGGGTATTGTATAAATGGCTCTACCATCAACATGTTCCACGAGCCGCCACTGTTGCACTGTAAGGCAGATGGATCGAGGGATGCTGAGGTTTGCATTGGCCAGAGGTGTAAAGCGAGTTGGCATCTAGTATAATGTAAACAATGCTGATAGATTTAACAAAATACGACTCAATACATTGACGCTCCTGCTCAGGATCACACCATGACTAAATTTCGGTGCTGGAGTCCGAATTTGCCAATTTAATATTGAAGGCTGAGACTTCGCAAAGTGCTAGAATTTGTATAAGAACTTAACTAACAACTAAGGAGTCCGGGACAAAGTGCCGAATGCCCAAAGTGCCGAATCTGTATTTTGCCCAAAGTGCCGAATTTCATACTACCGGCCATGCCCGAAGTGCCGAACGACGCCAAGCGACGTCGCCTCGTTCGTAAACAAGGCGTCGGAGCCGAATGCGAATCAGCAGTTTGGATATTCGGCACTTTGTCCTCGTGCCGACCTCTCAGTAAGGCCCAAACTGCCGAATGTACGCCGATTCGGCACTTTGGCCGCTCGCACCTACGAGTAAGGTGCCGAATATTTATGTCTAAAAACGTTTAAAACAAAAATACAATTTGTTTCATTTTAAATTAAAAAAAAAACATTCTCCAACCCTGAAACCATCTACCTTCCACTGATAAATTTGTATTATCAAACATTATTTTCGCACATTACGAACATACATGAGGGTGTGCATTCAGCATTTTGGCCTTACTCGTAGGTGCGTGCGAAGACATACTGTCGAATGACAAGTGCCGATAAGCATTCGGCTCCGACGGTTTCTTTACGAACGAGGCGACGTCGCTTGGCGTCGTTCAGCACTTTGGGCATGGTCGGTAGTATAAAATTCGGCACTTTGGGCAAAATACCGATGGGCAGGCTTACAACTAAGACGAATGATTAGGCTCGATGTATTGATAAGTACTAGTTAGTAGATTTTGATTGTGATGAAGAAAAGGATAAGATCGGTCGGGGTTTAGGCCAGTGACGGTTCGCGGGTTTTTTTCTGGTACGGCCGAGAAACAAGAGGTAGTAATACAGATAGGTAGGGTCACGCAGCCAGCCGTCTCCACAACTGACCCTATCTATCTGTATTACCACCTCTTGTTTCTCGACCGTACCAGAAAAAAACCCGCGAACCGTCACTGGTTTAGGCAGCTTTACAGAAGCTATTAGTGAATTTAATGGGACTTGTGAGTTGTCAAGTCATTTTATCCATTTAAACGGTTATATGGATAGGCCAAGAATACGGCGCAACCATTCTTGCACTGAATAAAGACGAAAGGAGGTACAAGCATAGCCGGATTATCCATAAGGCAATATAGGCAGTTGTAGGCTTGCCATATATAAATTTCGAAAAAGGGGTATATATTTTTGTAATATCGGTTTTCGACGAACAAATAAAGAAAATGAAAATGTATAGGTCCTCACAGCGTCGCAGGCGTTTATTTTTCAAAAAGGGGCGTGACCTTAAAAAAAACATATAAGAGAAAGCTAAAAATTTTTGTCTAACTTATTTAGCAGCGAAACATGTTCCATAAAAGAATTTTTTTTTTGTAATATTGTTTTTACTTTCTCCGTTACGAAGTACGAGAAAGTATTGTGATCGTGATTTTTTTTTCAAATTTTTTTTTACGGAAATATAAGTTTTGGGGTCCCTAGATGCCATTTCAACAATTTCTGGAAAAAAAAAATTTGTGTCTGGTGTGTGTGTGTGTGTGTCTGTGCGCGCTGTATCTCAAAAACTAATAGAGCAATTGATATGAAACTTTGAACATACGTCTTATTTGATAATCCGAAGAACTAAAAAGCTTTTGGTAAAATTTCGTACACCGGAAGTGGGCGTTTACCTTAACTGTTTTTTGTTTTTTGCCAATATTTTCTTAAATATGAACAATATCACAAAAACATTTAAACAAACTTTAAAGACAACAAAGAAATGAACATCTTTTGCTTGAAAACATTTTTCATAAAATCATTTTTATTCGAGAAAAAAATGTATTATTATTTCTTTAATTTTTGGTTTATAATTATAAAACGATAATAGTTACAGCAAATTTACATTAATAATAATTGTAGAGAATGCTAAAGTGAACAACCTACAAAGAATAAGTTTTTTTCGAAATCTCTTTACTTTTTGAGTAAACTGAGTTTTTGAATTTGTGAGTATAATTTTTCCATCTTTTAGAATTTTGACGTTTAAAACGTCAGTTTCACCCGAGTTTACAAAACGCTCGATGTACATTTAAAATATGATTTAAATTGAAAACAAACCATGAAAGCATAAATATAAATGATACCATCAAGTCGGAGAAAGTAACATGATGGCCACATCACCATTTTTTTGTAGTAATCTATAAATTGATGATTACACAAGAAACTTGTTTGGTGTACAGGCTGTTACAAATTCGATGCATTAGCATTGTTATCTCGGTAACTATAGAAGATAGAGAGCTGGTTAAATTGAAGCATTTTATTGCTTAAAATATTCAGACTACTTCTGGAGATATTCGAAAAAAAAAAACCGAAAAACCCAATTTTGTTTTTTTACTTTACGAAGTACGAGAAAGTATTGTGATCGTGATTTTTCTTTCAAAAATTTTTTTTACGGAAATATCCGTTTTGGGGTCCTTAGATGCCATTTCAACAATTTCTGGAAAAAAAATTGTGTCTGTGTGTGTGTGTGTCTGTGCGCGCTGTATCTCAAAAACTAATAGAGCAATTGATGTGAAACTTTGAACATCCGTCTTATTTGATAATCTGAAGAACTAAAAAGCTTTTGGTAAAATTTCGTACACCGGAAGTGGGCGTTTACCTTAACTATTTTTTGTTTTCTGCCAATATTTTCTTAAATATGAAAAATATCACAAAAACATTTAAACAAACTTTGAAGACAACAAAGAAATGAACATCTTTTGCTTGAAAATATTTGTCATAAAATCATTTTTATTCGAGAAAAAAATGTATTATTATTTTTTTAATTTTTGGTTTATAATTATAAAACGATAATAGTTACAGCAAATTTATGTAAATAATAATTGTAGAGAATGCTAAAATGAACAACTTATAAAGAATCAGTTTTTTTCGAAATCCCTTTGGTTTTTGAGTAAACTGAGTTTTTGAATTTGAAGTGTAATTTTTCCATCTTTCATAATTTTGACGTTTTAAACGTCAGTTTCATCCGAGTTTACACAACGCTCGATGTATGATTTCAATTGAAAATAAACCATGAAAGCGTAAATATAACTGACTAACATCAAGTCGGAGAAAGTAACATGATGGGCACATCACCATTTTTTATATTATTTCCGCTTCCGCCGCCGCCGCTTCTGCCGCCGCCGCTTCTGCCGCCGCCGCTTCCGCCGCTGCCGCTGCCGTCGCCGCCGCTTTCGTTGCCGCCAAGCCACCAGTCACTCATCCGCGAACTCGCCTGGCATCTCCGTGCTTCACGAACATTAAGTAAATTATTGGTGACTATTTACTTTTCGTGACTGTTTTCTGTTTGTGACATTATTTCTTGACTTTTTTTTTGTTCCCGCGTGTATATATTTTTATTCTTGAACTTGTGTAAATAACAGCGATAGTTATCGCGCCTATAAGACTTTCTCTGCCTCCACCCCATCCTTGTGTTCTTGTGCTGTTTCATAGCGAACCGACTCCAAAGAGCTAGCTGGAGGTCATCGAGGGCAGTTTTTGACCCCGAGCTGCGACCCCCTGTGACGAGTGTTGCCCAACTCGAGGTCGAGTCCAAGCCCACGACCTCATGATGACAGTCACAACGACCCAGCGATGCAGAGGAATACCAGGATCGATCCCGTGATGCCAGACCCCAACGGGGCCGCTCTGGTCACTGCACCTGGACGGGGCCGAGTAACGTGCTCACGATGAGCAGCAGACGGAGAAACCGAAACAGCAACAAGGACTACTACCAGTCCTTGTACATACGATGGCTAAGACGGCGTCTACCGGGCCAGAACAGAATTCCGTGCTCACATCAGCCCGGACTGCACAACTCCAGCCATACCTCCATCCAGCAAGCCCAGCCACACCACTCATACCAGCGACGACGGATGGAGTACCAACATCCCGACGGCAACCTGGATCAGCACCAGGACTGCGCCCGATCTTAGTGCAGTCAGGATGGAGACGGCAACAGACGCCAAGGGAGAAGATAACTGGGAACGCCTGATTTCCATGTCCATGGCAAAACCAGCACATGCCTTAGCAACCGTAACGACATCAGCTCCGCTGCCGTGAATGCAAGCCGATTCCAGCAGTACGATCGCCTTTCAGATGCCCTCCATCACTACAGGGAAGGACAACTGGAAGCACGTAGTGCCTATTGCAGTGGAACGTTCTATCGTTGCGGTAGCAACAGTAGCCGTCGCCTCACCACCGACTTCGCTACCAATCACGACGAAAACCATGCCGAGGATTATCGGGCCTATACAGGTGACCCAGCTTCCACTACCGACGGAAACACCAGCTGCTACGCTAGCACTTGTACGTGCTCCTATGACGCTTCCTTGGACAACCGCAGCTGCCCAGATGTTTGCTTGCCCGAAGATGGACACACCGGGGCCGCACAATTGGAGGCACACACCCTTACCCGAAGACAACGCCTGAGGAAGAGACGCCCTCCGGCCCACCCACAGGCAGTCGCATGTCTATCAAAGACGTCGGACTAATCGTCCGAAGCGCCGCAGCTCGTTCGGATGCCGAAAGCAGCGACCGCCCCACCTTTGGAACGCGACCTACCACCACCGCGACCGCCACCGAAGTTGTGACCACGACTATGGGCCGCAAGTCGTGACGCGTTACCATGACCGCGTAAAATCCCAGACTTAATGATTGACTTAGTATTAGTGCCCCGCGAAAAGACGCAATTGGTATGCCCTCATGAACGCTCCAGTGCGCCATGAACAATACCCAACCATCCGAAAAATCCACTCCGCCTGACGACACGCAGGCACCACCAAGGGACGTGTCGTGACGCCGCCCCGACCAGCTGTGTGTACATATGGAAAACGTTCCAAATGACGAAGGCGTTGGAACCATCGTCGCCCACAACACCAGCCCAGAACACACCACCTACAACCACCCGTCTGCATATGAGGGCACATGCAGTGGCGCTCATTAAACGATTAACAATCATACAACCAGAAAACCTCCAGCTCACGCCGCCCTGTGTTCCGCCCCAGCGTCCGATGCACCAGCCGCCCTAAGGACTGGAGAGACAGACCGCACATCTGTTCCGCATCATTAAAATTTCCAAACGAGATAATTTTCGAAGAAGTACAGCTGCCAGTGACGATACAATGAAGAGATGAGCCTCTACCCGCTGTGCGCCGATTCACCGAGGGCATCGGTAAATGAGTCATTTTTCGACCATCAGTAGACTCAGAATTCGACTCATCATTCGTCAGAAAACAACAGTCGCCGCCACGCTGAGCCGAAACGCCGTCGATCCACCGACGCCGCCGCAGCCGACGACGTAGCCATAGCCGCCGCCGCCGTAGCTGCCACTGCCGCCGCCGCAGCCATCGCCGCCGCTTCCGTTGCCGCCGAGCCACCAGTCACTCATCCGCGAACTCGCCTCGCATCCCCGTGCTTCACGTACATTGAGTGAATTGTTGGTGACTATTTACTTTTCGTGACTGTTTTCTGTTTGTGACATTATTTCTTAACTTTTTTTTTGTTCCCACGTGTATATAGTTTTATTCTTGAACTTGAATTTTTCCATGTGTAAATAATAGCGATCGTTATGGCGCTTATCAGACTTTTTATACCTGTGCCCTATCCTTGTTTCTGTGGTTCTTGTACTGTTTCATAGCAACACCGACTCCATGAGCTAGCTGGAGGTCATCGAGGGCGGTTTTTCACCACCTCGTTGCGACCCCCGTGACATGACCTTATGACTAATGCACCCTGCACGTGCACCAGCACTGAGCGCGCACTGTGAGTTCTATTTTTACTTTCTCCGTTACGAAGTACGAGAAAGTATTGTGATCGTGATTTTTTTTTCAAAATTTTTTTTTACGGAAATATCCGTTTTGGGGTCCCTAGATGCCATTTCAACAATTTCTGGAAAAAAAAAATTGTGTCTGTGTGTGTGTGTGTGTGCGTGTGTGTGTGTGTGTGTGTATGTGTGTGTGTGTGTGTGTGTGTGTCTGTGGGTGTGTGTGTGTGTGTGTGTGTCTGTCTGTGTGCGCTGTATCTCAAAAACTAATACAGCAATTGATATGAAACTTTCAACATATGTCTTATTTGATAATCTGAAGAACTGAAAAGCTTTTGGTAAAATTTCGTACACCGGAAGTGGGTGTTTACCTTAACTGTTTTTTGTTTTTTGCCAATATTTTCTTAAATATGAAAAATATTACAAAAACATTTAAACAAACATTGAAGACAACAAAGAAATAATTATCTTTTGCTTGAAAATATTTTTCATAAAATCATTGCTATTCGAGAAAAAAACATTAATTTTTTTTTAATTTTTGGTTTATAATTATGAAACGATAATAGTTACAGCAAATTTGTGTGAATAATAATTGTAGAGAATACTAAAATGAACAACTTCTAAAGAATAATTTTTTTTCGAAATCTCGTTAGTTTTTCAGTAAACCGAGTTTTTGAATTTGAAGTATAATTTTTCCATGTTTCATAATTTTGACGTTTTAAACGTCAGTTTCATCCGAGTTTACGCAACGCTCGATGTATATTTAAAATATGATTTCAATAAACCTTGAAAACGTAAATATAATTGGCTATGATACCATCAAGTCGGAGAAAGTAACATGATGGCCACATCATCATTTTAAATTTAGTATTTACTCAGAACTTATTGTAGTAGGGCGTTTAAAAATTGTTTTTTTATATACGCTCTTCTTGGGCGCTTTGATGGAATGGGGTATTTTTGGTACCCCTTTCGGATTTTTTGAAAAAGGGAATTTCTAAAATTCCATACAGGGAAAAGGGTATTGTACCCCTCAAAGGGGTACGTCTGGCAAGCCTAGGTGGATTAGTGTGAGAGCCCTCATTGAGTCCTTTAGGGCTCTATCACACCAGGCCACCATGGTGGCGGCACCAGTCAAATGTATTAAGTGAAATGGAAAGTAACACACCTGGTATCGGACTGGTGGCACCACCACTTTGGTGGCGCCACCAGTCCAATCGGGTCGGCCAGACTTTACTGGTGGCGCCACCAGCAAATTGTAAAGGACTCAATGAGGGCTCTCACACTAATCCACCAACTCGGTGTCGCGTCGCGGCCATCACTCAGTTTTTCTTCCGGTGTAGTAGCTTTTCGAAGAATAGTGTCTTGTTTACACAAATCATTTTTGCACAAACATAGTAATTCGTCAAACGATGCTACTGACATACGAACATAGTTAATAAATGTGTTTAGATTTTTTCGTAAATCAGCGTTATATGTACTTCTCTTATAAAACGGTCAGCAACGAAAGGGTGAACCCAATGTTTTCTATATTTTTTATATTTTTCAATCATTCGTTTACGTCTCACATACATAACAAGTGCTAACTCTTCCACGTCCATCTTAGCAATGCCGACTGCCAGGTGTCTCGACTGGTCGCTTTACTTGGTGGCTGGATCCACCATGGTGCCGCCACCATGGTGGCCTGGTGTGATAGAGCCCTTAATCTCAACCCTGTCTAAAAGTATGACTATTTTAAAATAAGTGTGAGCGAAATGCTCATAGCGCGAGTTCTCCTGTGTTAAAGAAGTACCGAACATTTTTTTAAATTTGTTGTTCCCTCGACGAATGAATTTGTTAATAGAAACTTTGGAGCGTGTTAATGAATTGGAGAGTGCGATGGGGCCCACCCACCATCTTTCATTTCCACTTTAACTTAACCCAGCGACCCTCTTTATTGTTGGCTTTGCAACTTTTAAAACTCCAATGATTTGACGAAGAAATTTCTTTAATCAAACAGCGTTGAGCCCTATCCTATCCTCCAATTCTTGGAACACAAACGCGGGTTTAACAATTTTAATTAATAAGAGAAGAATCAAATTTATCGTTGCTTCGACAAAATAATTTGTTTGTAGAAACGTTGGGGCGTGTTTAACGGCTTGGAGAGTGAGATAGGGCCCACCCTTCATCCTTCGTTTCCACTTTAACTTAGCCCAGAATCTCTTTATTGGTTTTGTAACTTTTGAAACTTCATTGATTTAACTGAAAAGTTTCTTTAATTAAAGGTTTTCTTGGTTAGGTTTAAGTGAAAACGAAAGGCGGTGGGTGGACCCTATCCTACCCTCCAATCCTTGGAACACAAACGAGGGTTTTACACATTTTATTTAATTGATAAGAGAAGTATCAAACCGTTGATCGTTGCTTCGACAAAAAATTTTGTTTGTAAAAACTTTGGGGCGGAATTAACGGGTTGGAGAGTGGGATAGGGCCCACTCACCACGTTTCGTTTCCACTTCAACTCAACCCAGAAACCCTCTTTATTGTTGGTTTTGCAGTTTTAAAACTTTTTTCTTTAATCAGTGTTTTCTTTGTAAGGTTTAAGTGAAAACGAAGGGCGCTGTGTGGGCCCTATCCCATCCTCCAATCCTTGGAACATAAACGAGGGTTTTACAATTGTTAATTAAATGATAAGAGAAGAATCAAACGGTTTATTGTCGACAAACAAAATTGTTTATTACAACTTTGAGATGTGTTTGGAGAGTGGGACTGGGCAATGAAGACTTGATCCGGCGTTGATCTGTAATTTTATCATTGATTGCAAGCGGGTACGAAGTAAATTTTGGCGATTTTGAAAAGCACTGCGCAGACGCATTTAAATTATACCGGAAGCACTCTAGCTGGTACTACATGCTTGTTAATGTACACATAATTCTTGCGCATGGTTGTGAAATTATAAGATTAGCTATAGCGCCTAGTGGCCAATTAACAGAGGAAGTGCTAAAAGCTAGCAACAAAAACTGCAAATGGATAAACCAACACTAGAAAGTTTTGCAGAAAGCAAACGATGGAAGATTTGGTGCATTTGCTATTGGTAAATCGCTTGATTTTGATGATATTATAAATTCGCCAGAAAGAAAACTGATATACAAATGTTCATACCTACTTGTAAACTTTGCCATTAATGTTTGTTTTTGCTGTGTATAAATTGCTTTTTATAGTGTATTATTTTAAAGTATAACTAATAGCATTTTTATGCCCACTTGCACCGCAGAACTTAATCATGATTAACTTTAATCAGAGTATTTCTGTTGCACCGTCGGCTGATTAAGCATCTATCGACCACGGAGTATTATTATAGAGCACACGTTTTTCTAGGGATTTTAAGTTCTTTTTTGGTTGTTTTGAGTCGTTCTATTGAGAACAGAGGAAACAAATGTGCGGTCAATATGGATACTAAATGCTAACTTACGTATATTATTATTATTATTTCTTATTACGTGAACCTGCGAGCAAAATAATTGTATTTGTGTATTTGCGGCTTTTGACCGTCTTCATTTTTTAGTTTAAGATAAGTACTGCAATGAAGTATATGATTCGACAGTATCACATTTTTAATAATATACCGAGAAATGGTAAATAAATATTACCAATTAACCATAAATTCATTGTCGCCTTCAATTAAAGGACCCCGCACAAACCTTATGGAAAATGGGTCTCGGTGGATATGGCTGAAATTTTGGGAATTTGTAGTTTACGGCATGCTGATGAAAAGTTCTCACGGTTGCAACTTGATTCGTTGAGCCGTATGAGCACTAAAAACAGACGAAAGTAAGAAATACACAACTGCCGCTGCCACTAAGTAGGCACTTAAACATCTGTTAATTCATCCCTCCCGTATCTCTCCTCTATCCTGACTTGACCTTTCTTGAACATTCACTTCATTTGCTTTCTCCAGTAATTGACGAGCCAACTCCCCATTAGCTACTTGCATTTAAATGGAAGGATGATTCCTATTGATTATAGTACCAGCAATATGGTAAAAATCACCTAAAGGAAGATGGGGAATCGGTATTGTCTGCAGAAAGAATTTAAAAATTTAATGTGGCCATTTCTGGCCTCCATGATCCACCTCGTCTTAGTGATTATTCGTGAATCGCCAGCTTCATCCGTAGGAAGTTGTTTTTGTCCTGGTTTGAGAAGTGCTGGCATCCTCCACCGAATCCCAAGATGAGTGAGTAGCACCTCTGTAGCATCTCGATACCCTCTATCTACTATCATTAGATCTCTTTTGGAACCATTCTCGCATTCTTTAAACATCCCTATGATATTCATTCCAGAGGATCGCAGCATCATTGTTTCGACTGTAAGGACCTTGAATGTTGAGTATGTAACTGTCAGGTGCGACTATCAGCACTTAGGAATATAACTATAGGTACCATCGATGTACGCGATTACACGAGGAATGTGTGGTTCTGGGTTATACAATACGTAAGCGAAATCGGTTACATGTCTTTCGACGTACTCTCCTCTTGCGATTGCATCCAAACCAATGTTAGTCGGAACGGAACGTTGCATCAAAGAACGTCGGACAGTGGAAACGGCTAAACTCGTTGCTTGTCTGCTCGGGTACTCGAAAATAACTTTAAGCAAATCATCAGAGAGTCCTTGTCGCATCTTGCATAAAAACAAGTCTTTCTGAGAAACATATCTGTAACCACCAGGACAAGATACCCTATCTCAATAATCAAATAATTCCAGAAACTGTCGTTTTGTCACCGGTGAAAAGGATTCAAATTCAGCATCTGATAAACTATTCTCATCGACGAATCTTCTTTCATCCCGTGTCACATTCCTGAGTCCTTGCAGAAACAATTGAAGTTGCTGTCCTTTGAGGACGTAAGGTCTCTTAATGGACCGCAAACCAGGTAGCAATGCCTGAAGAATGATATCTTGATCATCCAAATGATGTTGACATGACACTGCAGCGGCAGTTCTCTATTTCTTACTTTCGACTGTTATTAGTGCTCATACGGCTCAACGAATCAAGTTGCAACCATTAGAACTTTTCATGAGGATGACGTAAACTACAAATTCCCAAAATTTCAGCCAAATCCACCGAGACCCATTTTCCATAAGGTTTGTGCGGGGTCCTTTAATAAATACACGATGCACTCTCCTTTATCTGAATTGACGATGGAAATTATCATCAAATACATCGACAGAATTTAACCTTACATTTATTGGACGAAGTAAACAAATCAAAATTAATAAAATCATTAACCTCTAAGCAATCGATTTCATCAATCTACTTCCAAATTAATCGTTTTTAATAACAAAGACAAAACAAAGGTTATTAATTTCAAAATCACCAGTCAAATGTAAACAACTTCACGACTATATTCGTCGTGAAGTTATTAGTTTTTGAGTTAATCGGTCAAAATCGGCTGGTTAAATATTTGACGTTTCTTGGGACTTTAATCATGATTAAGTTGCGGTGCAAGCCAATTCTCCGCTAACCATTGATTAACTTTTTAATCATGATTAAGTAGCTGCGGTGCAAGTGGGCATTAGTCAGTAAGCGCGCAAGAACGTGAACTCAATTCTGTTAAGGATTTCCTCTCTTTGTCATAAAAAAAGGTTGTATTCTAACACCAGTGTCGGCTCGTGGAACACAGTGGCGGTTTCAAGAGGGTTAAACCCCGTAAGAATTTTTCGTTTATCAATGTTTATTGTTAAAAATGTGCGATATTCCATATTCCAAACAAATAATATAACCCGTAAATTTTTCCAACGCCTTAAGGGTAGGGTATTGGTTAAAATGTTCCACTCATTCTCGCTAGGCGGCGATAGTGCATACCGCGACTGTTCTTTCCTTTTTCAACTGCGCGGCGGAAACGCCCGAAGAGCCGCTAAAAATGACAGGTCCGCAAGAATTTGTCACCAAGCCCTCCGGCGGCCCACCCCAGAGAACTCCAGGGTGTTAATCACCCATATCGAATTTCGAGAATACCAAAAAAGGGAAATTTACAATGAACGAGGGTTGGGTTTGATTACCTGCAACACCATTGAGGAGTGTATATGTAATAGTTTAAATAATCGCAATACTGACTATACTTATTTGATTAAATAATTAGCAATTATTAGTAAACACTCTATTTTATTTTAAATATGGATATTTATATACAGAATGGTGAAAAAGTTCAGCACAAAATTCATAACAGCTTAGCAGGTCGATTTTTGTTCATTATTGCGCACTTTTTGACGTGCTCAAAAATATTGTGACGTTACTAGTGTTTGACGAGCAACTTTTGCAGAGCTCTTACTGTGGATTTTGAAATTTTAACTCTTTCGTGGTGTTATTGATTGAACAAATCGCATGATTCCTCACAAGTTTTTAGCCTATCGCCATATTCCATCATCATTCATAACTATTATTTCTTGTTCAGTCAAATGCACCATTTTGAGTTAATTTTAGAAGTAAAAACTTTTTAATTTAAACTTAAACTTGTTAACATGAGTGCGTTTTTGCATTCGCAGTCGGCACGAGTCAAAGACGACCGATTGCAATCGCAAAAATTGATGCATGTGGGATATTCGGAAGAATATCGCTCGATTTTAGAAGAATGTAATGGAAGTAATATTTATGAAATTTATAAATTCAATTTTGAAGAAGTAAGCTATGTAACTATGACATAACCAAAAAGAAACGTCAAATAATTTTATAACTAATCGGTTATTATTACAATCTCGCAACACTTTGACAAAAAAAAATAATAGAAGCGAGTTACCTTAGCAATAAAAAGTTGAAACTATCAGTTTAAAATAAACTAGTCTTAGCTTTGACAGAAGTGAAAATTTGCCGTAGTGCTTATACCCGGTATTTTTAGTGTTGCATAATTTAATATTCTTTATAATACTGCAGTCAAAGATATAAGCGGGTTGTTTTTATTAATAGCTTTGACACCAGAAGAACAAGACAATTATTTTCTAAAATCACCCAGAAGTAAAATGCCACAAATGGTCTATTTGTAAGCCTGTCTCAATAAAATGCCTAAATGTAAAGAGAGCACGTGCTGTTTTTACATGCATTTACAGATTGTGACATCATTCATCATCATCGTTCTATAATAAATGTAAAATTACATTTGCTAAAAAAATTGAGGAACAAGAACATTTGGATAATTTTTCAAGACAGCAAATCAAGTTATAGACGTCATGTATCCAGCTGGTATAAGTATTCTTTCTTCCAACCGTGTTCCAAAATCTGCAGTAGATTTAAATCTATTCCAATATCAATATTTTACAAAAAAATACCAAAAGATTCCTATGCGCAACCAATTGAATATTTATTACCAATTGAATGGGTCAGGAATTATCAGAAATATATACAGGGTGTAGTCAGTAGTGGAACAAAATAGAACATAGGATTTTCACTGTTAATTTTTTTATATTGGAATATTATCTTCCCTGATCATTTTAGAGTAAAAACCCGAAATAAATAATAAAATACAAATGATAATATTCGCGAAAATAAAAGTTGCATTGAAAATTAAAAAATAGTGCTTAATTTTTAATTTTTAATTTTTAATTTTTAATTTTTAATTTTTAATTTTAAATTTTTAATTTTTAATTTTTAATTTTTAATTTTTAATTTTTAATTTTTAATTTTTAATTTTTAATTTTCAATTTTCAATTTTTAATTTTTAATTTTTAATTTTTAATTTTTAATTTTTAATTTTTAATTTTTAATTTTTAATTTTTAATTTTTAATTTTTAATTTTTAATTTTTAATTTTTAATTTTTAATTTTTAATTTTTAATTTTTAATTTTTAATTTTTAATTTTTAATTTTTAATTTTTAATTTTTAATTTTTAATTTTTAATTTTTAATTTTTAATTTTTAATTTTTAATTTTTAATTTTTAATTTTTAATTTTTAATTTTTAATTTTTAATTTTTAATTTTTAATTTTTAATTTTTAATTTTTAATTTTTAATTTTTAATTTTTAATTTTTAATTTTTAATTTTTAATTTTTAATTTTTAATTTTTAATTTTTAATTTTTAATTTTTAATTTTTAATTTTTAATTTTTAATTTTTAATTTTTAATTTTTAATTTTTAATTTTTAATTTTTAATTTTTAATTTTTAATTTTTAATTTTTAAGTTCATATGTTGTGCCATCATCGTTAATTTTTATACCTTTTATGACCTGTGTAAGACGCTCTGTTAATAGCACCAATAAATTATTATTATTACTAATAAAAAAGCAGGCGAAAAGGTCCGACCGCTGTAAAACTACCCCATTAAAATTCCTATCCGGCCGAGTGTTGCGGTAAACACAGTCATGTATTTTTTTCGTTTTCCGTGCCGATGCGTTTTTAGGTGATCTCGATTATTCGTTTAAATTCCGTCTATCCCCACTGAAAATAGTCTCCAGATGTATTTTGCCAGATGTATTATTCGGCCGATGTCGGGGCGAAAGCGTAAATTGTGTCTATCTTTCTCTACTGCAGTCCTAGTAATTCCGAAAAAAACGAAAATTTGTATGTTTATTATTGCTCTTATTAATTATGCAATTTTCATGAACTTGGTCTCAGAAAAAAGCTGCTAACATTTTCAAGGTATCTCTAACATTTTTTTTTTTATATTCTGGTAGAGATATTAGCAAAAATGAGAGATGACTCATTTATTTCCTTACATTACAACACATAACACTGTATTTCTCCTATATGTTTCACTCAATATTCATGAAAATATACAACGACCTATGAAATACTATGACAATTAACTATTGAAAAAAAAAATTCTATAATTGCTATATTTTTTCTGATTACTAACATAAATCTAACTTTTTTATTAATGGACAAAAAAATTTTTTTTAAACATTTATATATTGTTCATACATTTCAGAGTAACATACATTTACGACGTAAATAAATTTAAATAGCAAATGACTAAAAATTACGTTTTCCCAACAACAGAATAGAGCCTATACCCTACCGTTAAAACGTTGGAAAAGGATAGGGAGATTTCACGGAACAGGTGTATGAGAGCGGAAGCACCAGTTAGTTTCGATTCTATCTCCTAAACTGGAGATGGGAGAGTCGTGGTAGCAGTGTTGCTAGGAATAATTTTTAATTTTCCCCAAATATTTCATAAAAAAAATATATATTTATCTTTTTACTTTCTCCGTTACGAAGTACGAGAAAGTATTGTGATCGTGATTTTTTTTTCAAAAATTTTTTTTACGGAAATATCCGTTTTGGGGTCCCTAGATGCCATTTCAACAATTTCTGGAAAAAAAAAATTGTGTCTGTGTGTGTGTGTGTGTGTGTGTGTGTGTGTGTGTGTGTGTGTGTGTCTGGCTGTGTGCGCTGTATCTCAAAAACTAATAAAGCAATTGATATGAAACTTTCAACATACGTCTTATTTGATAATCTGAAGAACTGAAAAGCTTTTGGTGAAATTTCGTACACCGGAAGTGGGCGTTTACCTTAACTGTTTTTTGTTTTTTGCCAATATTTTCTTAAATATGAAAAATATCACAAAAATATTTAAACAAACATTGAAGACAACAAAGAAATTAACATCTTTTGCTTGAAAATATTTTTCATAAAATCATTGCTATTCGAGAAAAAAATTATTTTAATTTGAAGTATAATTTTTCCGTTTCATAATTTTGACGTTTTAAACGTCAGTTTCATCCGAGTTTACGTAACGCTCGATATACATTTAAAATATGATTTCAATAAACCATGAAAACGTAAATATAAATGGCTATGATACCATCAAGTCGGAGAAAGTAACATGATGGCCACATCACCATTTTTTTTAATTACCCCCCTGGACTAGTTGGCTGGAAACGCACTTGGTGGAACATGTTGATGGTAGAGCCACTTATACAATATAACCGCTGTGCCACGGCTCCTTGGCTGTATAGATAAGCCGCCCCTGCCTAACCCCCTCATGCAGATGGATCGAATGCATTAACAGTACCAAACGCTCCTATTAGAACAGTTCAATTGACATAGTTTCCAAATAACCCATACCAAATAAAAATAGAGTCGAATTGAGTTTATTAGAAAACTAATCTAGCGACAAATTTACAACATTCCATTGGTAGATTCGCCGGTACTAAACTCAATTTACACAGTGTACATTTTTCCATAATCAAAATTTGATTTCGATAAGAAGACACAAACACGACAGTACCTGTGTTTAACAATACTAAACACAAATAGTGTTTTGTGTGATACCATCAAATAAATCAGTTTTTTCGTGACCCTCCCCTAAACTATACAAATTACTTGTATACGGTTTTAAGAACTCCTGTAGATGAAGGTGTCGAAGTGATGCAGAGACATCTCCTTGTCGATCCAATCGCTGAATAGGGCGACGTTGACATACACCCCCGGCGCATCGTAAACCCCGCACGTCAGACCCCAAGACACGATGCCGGACTGTTCGTACCGATCCGTCTCCCCCGCGATCGGACACACGAGGGGGCTGCCCCCGTCCCCCTTGCACGCGTCCTTCTTTTTCAGACCCCCTGCGCAAACGAAGCTCCTGTGCAAGGAGAAACCGGGGCCGAGCAGTACTTCCCTCAAGTCGTTCTGGCACTTGTGTCTCGGGACGATCGGAAGATCCACCTTCTTGAGGATCGATTGGTAGGTGCCCCTTTTGGAGGAACTCTTCCCCCAGCCGGTGGTGATGCACTTGTTCGTGTCGAGTCGGGAATTTTGGGCGGGGATGCAGACGACGCCCACGTTTTCCGACAGCCGGAACGGTTCCTCCACGATCAGGAGGGCGATGTCGTTGTGTAAACTTCCTGGGTCGAATTGGGGATGGATTATAATCTGCAGAATATATGTTTTAACACAGGCGGTAGAAAACGTGTCGGCAAGAAAATTTGAATATTTGCTTCCTCTATAATACACTTTGATCAATGGATCTTTGCGTGCACGTCATAGATAGCTGAACCTGGCTCCGATAAGATCTTCATGCGTTTATTCTCTCTAAGATAACTTAAATTAGCGAGAAAACTCAGGCTTTGATAATGACTCACACGGAAAGATCCGTTGTTCAAAGTATAGTAAGTACTGCAACACGAGCGGCATCTCTGTCTTAGCCTCCTCGCGAAAAACCACGAGTCGCCGCTAGTCTAACTATTACTATAGTACAATCGCCCAGAGGTGACAGTGACTCATCGCTCCATGTTGCTTGAGTTAAGTTTCTAGTAAACGTATGTCCATAAAATAATTCGATTCAGTCTAGGCGGGAAATTTAAAAATTCTCGAGCGTGCAAATATTTTCCCGACGAAACTTTGCGACTGTATTTTTCGGCAATCGGTAAAAACAACTGGAAATTTGTCATTAAATTTAACCTTTTTATAAATGAAATGGATACAATCAATTCTGCTCTTAACTAAATCGAAATCCGAGACGGTCAAAACCAGATACAAGCACGTGAATTTTGAGGTTAGAATAGATAGAATGAGAAAAGACATACGTTGCACTTAGCCCTTGAATTTACATATCGACATACGTTTCGTATTTCATTTCGTTTTTCTTAAGCATGCGAACGAGTATAAATATTTATCCAGACGCGATTATTAGATCGAAAAAGCATGAGTCACTGTCACCTCTGCGCGATTGTACTATAGCTCACGGGGTGACTAATAGCATGGCCGAGGTAGCACAGACTGGTGCAGCGTGACCGCACCTATCTGTATTACCACCTGTGCTACCTCGGCCGTACCATGCGTCATCCCGCGAGCCGTCACTGGTTCTCAGGCACAATCATACTAATTTAAATCGCATTACTTATATGCAAAATATAGACAACGTTAATTACACCGGTTCAAATGTACCCTACCTTCTTCGTCATTTTATCTTGATGTCCAAGCGGCTCATCTTTATTGGCCCAGTTCCACTCTCCGGCGCGCACCTTGTACTTGCCCTTCGACTTGGAGACGCAGTGCGCGGCGGTGATGGCCACCTGCGGGTGTATCAGAGAAGCACCGCATTTAAAAACCTTGCCCTGCAGCAGCCCGAGCATCCAAGGGAACTCGGCGAAGGAGGCATCATTGTTCCCACCGAAAATTTTGTACTCCAGTCCGCCGAATGAACTCCTCGAATGCAGCAGGCCATTGTTCAATTTCCCGCACTCGATTTCGCAGCAGACGTCGAAGTCGCCGGTGCAGGTGCCGTCGTCTGTGTTGGCTGTTGTGTCCCTCACAACCCTAAAATAATTCCACAATAACAACAAAATAATAAAACCATGTCGTATGTTAATTTTATTTGCATTCGAACACTAATGCCCACTTGCACCGCAGAACTTAATCATGATTAAATTTTAATCATGATTAACTTTAATCAGAGTATTTCTGTTGCACCGTCGGCTGATTAAGCATCTATCGACCACGGAGTATTATTATAGAGAGCACACGTTTTTCTAGGGATTTTCAGTTCTTTTTTGGTTATTTTACGTCGTTCTATTAAGAACAGAGGAAACAAATGCGCGGTAAATATAAATAGTAAATGCTAACTAACATACTATTATTATTATTTCTTATTATTGGACGAGGTAAACAAACCAAAATTAATAAAATCATTAACCTCCAAGCCATCGATTTCATCAATCTGCTCAACTATTCCCAAATCCATCGTTTTTAATAACAAAGACAAAACAAAGGTTATTAATTTCAAAATCATCTGCCAAATGTAACTAACTTCACGACTATATTCGTCGTGAAGTTATTCGTTTTTGAGTTAATCGGCCAAAATCGGCTGATTAAATATTTGACGTTTCTTGGGGACTTTAATCATGATTAAGTTGCGGTGCATGCCAATTCTCCACTAACCATTGATTAACTTTTTAATCATGATTAAGTAGCTGCGGTGCAAGTGGGCATAAATAAATAAAATTCTTGATGAAATTCGTAATAAACTTGATTGAGTTTTAAAGTTAAATATTAGTATTACGCCCGGTATTATCAACACTTTTTAAATGACAGTTAAGGCCACAGGTTAAGGCTAAACGAGATTTAAGAGTGAATGTGCAGTATTATCAATTAGTTCAAATGTCCTTTAGCCCATAAATGCCCGTTAATATTAAATGTCGAAGTTCTCCCTTTAACAATTTTAATGACGATTTAACTTGACGTTTCTAGTTTTGAGGTTAGGTACAGTGATTTCAGTTCGGTTTATAATCATGAATTCATATTTCTTCAAATTTCACCGGCGACTCTATTGATGAAGAAATATTAAATTACATGCGTAAGTAAAATATCCGTAAGTGTTAACATGGGTTTTCGAAAGAAAGCTCATGGAGTCGGTGTCGCGGTGAGAACTGCTACACGACAAAGGAAGAGGGATGAGAGGCAGAGAAGTGCGGATTGGCGCGATAACTATCGCTATTATTCACGCAGGATGACAAATATGTTTCAGTTACGGGAGAAAATAAAAGTCAAAGACACTCCACTCAATGTTCAGCTGATCCAGCTGATTGGCGGCGATGGCGGATCAGCCGCGACGGCGGATCAACGGTTTTTAAAGGTTAAAATTCAGTGTTGCCTACCTGCAAATATAAAATTCACCAAAAATCCGTATACAGATCTTAAAATGACATTAACTTCAAACTCCTTTAAAAAGATTCATAATACCCATGACAATTTTAAATGTACCTTTATCCTAAACATCATTTAACTAAATGCCTATTTAAAAAATGGTGATGTGGCCACCATTTTACTTTCTCCGACCGATGGTATCATAGCCATTTATATTTACGTTTTCATGGTTTATTTTCAATTTAAATCATATTTTAAATGTGCATCGAACGTTTCGTAGACTCGAATGAAACTGACATTTAAAACGTCAAAATTATGAAAGAGGGAAAAATTATACTTCAAATTCAAAAACTCGGTTAACTCAAATACTAAAGGGATTTAGAAAAAAACTTATTCTTTATAAGTTGTTTATTTTAGCATTCTCTGCAATTATTATTAACATATATTTGCTGTAACTATTATCGTTTTATAATTATAAACCAAAAATGAAAAAAAAATGATAATTTTTTTTTCTCGAATAAAAATGATTTAATGAAAAATGTTTTCAAGCAAAAGATGTTCATGTCTTTGTTGTCTTCAAGGTTTGTTTGAATGTTTTTGTGATATTTTTCATATTTAAGAAAATATTGACAAAAAACAGTGAAGGTAAACGCCCACGAAATTTTACCAAAAGCTTTTCAGTTCTTCAGATTATTAAATAAGACGTATGTTCAAAGTTTCATATCAATTGCTGTATTAGTTTTTGAGATACAGCGCACATAGGCAGACACACACACACACACAAACACAAACAAAAAATCCAGAAATTGTTGAAATGGCATCTAGGGACCCCAAAACGGTTATTATCGTAAAAAAAATTTTTGAAAAAAAAATCATAATCACAATACTTTCTCGTACTTCGTAACGGAGAAAGTAAAAAATGGTGATGTGGCCATCATGTTACTTTCTCCGACTTGATGGTATTATTTAAATTTATGCTTTCATGGTTTATTTTCAATTTAAATCATATTTTAAATGTATATCGAGCGTTTTCTAGACTCGCATGAAGCTGACGTTTAAAACGTCAAAATTATGAAATGTAAAAATTACCCTGCAAACTCAAAAATTTAGTATACTCAAAAACTAAAGCGATTTCCAAAACAACTTATTCTTTATAAGTTGTTTATTTTGGCATTATCTACAATTATTATTCACATAAATTTGCTGTAACTATTATCGTTTCATAATTATAAACCAAAAATTGAAAAAAAAAGTAATACATTTTTTTCTCGAATAGCAATGATTTTATGAAAAATCTTTTCAAGCAAAAGATGTTCATTTCTTTGTTGTCTTCAATGTTTGTTTAAATGTTTTTGTGATATTTTTCATATTTAAGAAAATATTTACAAAAAACAAAAAAACAGTTAAGGTAAACACCCACTTCCGGTGTACGAAATTTTACCTAAAGCTTTTTAGTTCTTCCGATTATCAAATAAGACGTATGTTCAAAGTTTCATATCAATTGCTCGATTAGTTTTTGAGATACAGCGCACACAGCAGACACACACACACACACATAGACACACCCAGCGCACACACACACACAGACACAAAATTTTTTTTTCCAGAAATTGTTGAAATGTCATCTAGGGACCCCAAAACGGATATTTCCGTAAAAAAATTTTTTGAAAAAAAAAATCACGATCACAATACTTTCTCGTACTTCGTAACGGAGAAAGTAAAAAGTTGATAATACCGGGCGTTAGTGTTTTACTCCTTTGACAACGGCAAGCAATTGTCGAAACACGTGCCACGAAATTAAAAATGAAAATATGTGTTTATTTGTGAGAATATTTTAAATAAAACTCTTGTAAGGTTTCATGTTATTATATTCAGAAACCAAACAAGAGTATTATTTCAAATATACCCATAATTGTGACTATGTTTCATCACGTGTGTAGCACAAAAAGTGTTAATTACTTTTTCCGTTATGAAGTAAGGGACAGTATTGTGATCGTGAAAAAAAATATTTTTTTAACGGAAATATTCTTTTGAGGCGACGGCTCGCGGGGTGACTTATGGTACGGCCGAGGTAGCAATAGAGATAGGCAAAGGATTGGTTGCAGAGACGCACCTATCTGTATTACCACCTCGGCCGTACCATGAGTCACCCCGCGAGCTGTCACTGCCTAAAAGTGATTTTAAGGATTTCTTGAAAAATAAATTGTGTCTGTGTGTCTAACATGAAAATTTGACAATCTCAATAACTGAAAAGCTATTGGTAAAATGTTATATACCGGAAATGGGTGCTTACCATAGCCGTTTTTTTTGTGTTTTCCAATATTTTTTTTAAATATGCAAAATATTACAAAAAACATTTAACCCGTTTTTTCCCCAATTATTTTTCTTTAATTTCTGATTTCATTTAACTGACATTGGTTAGATACAAATGATTAAAGTATAATATGTAAATGTATTATTACATTTCGTTTTTTAATGCATCTGCGTGTAGAATAAGTGCATAATGCAAACAAACTCGTGCGACTACATGTTTTCTTATAATTTGGGAATAAACCTAGTGTTCAATTTTTCGGACACTGGGAAAAAAATGGGTTAAACAAATATTGAAGACAACGAAGAATTAAACATATTTTCCATAAAATCATGTTTTTTCGAAAAAAAAAATTATTGAGTTATTTGTCATTTTTGGTTTATAATTATGAAAGGATAACAGTTACATCAAATTTATATTAATGTTAATTGCAGAGAATGCCGAAATGAACGAATAATTAAGAACGCGTTTTTTTTCCGAAATCTCTTCGTTTTTCGAATAAACTGAAGGAAAAAGATTATTAGAATTTGTCATTTTCATCTTTCATAACTGACGTTTCAAATGTCAATATCATGGGATAATATGATTTAAATTGAAAATAAACCATGCAAGTATAAATTTAAAACTTCAATTATTTTCCAGTTTTTGAGCTTAACTCTTAAACGAAGATGCCGAAAATTATTTAAGGAACGTTTTCAACTCTTTTGATAGGTACAATTAAGGTGAAAAATTTAATTTGACAGTAATTTGTTTTCCAATTTTTTTTAAATATACTCCTTGAAAGATAACGGAAATTCTTTGTGCTAGATGTCGCATTAGTTAAATCGATATAAATGAGCTAAAAACAAAAATTCGACGTTTTGTTTTTCGATTTTTGAAGATAACTTGTGAACGCCCGATGCTAAAAATTCTTAAAGGAACGTGGGTTGTTATCGGCGCTTAGTTTATCTACGCGTCTTAACAAATGCGTAATTATCTTAATATACATTTTATGAGCTCCTTTTAATATTAAAATAAATTCCGCATTATTGAAATTTCCAAACGAGATAATTTTCGAAGAAGTACTGCTGCCAGTAACTACACAATGAAGATGAGCCTCTACCCGCTGTGCGCCGATTTACCGAGGGACATCGTTAGAACATTTCGCAGAACAATTAGTGAAAATGTGCAGCTGCCAGGGCAACACAATGGGCTACCGATCCGCCTCCCGATGCCTACGTGACAAAATCGGTTCGAACCCAAATTGTTCTTGGAAGAGCAATTTGCAGGTTAGAACATGTGCGCCGACCTCAACGCTCACGTCGCACCCTACCACCACCACCCGCAACTCGGAGGGAAGAGTAGGGCATGGGCCTCGTAAAAGGCCTCGGAGCGCTCCCCAGAAATCAGATGAAATTCAACAATCAGTCATTATTCATCACTCAGACTTCAGAACATCTACAATAATCAGTTAGCCAACACCACCGTCCGAACATCAAAGACGCCACGCCGCCGGTCACCTATCCGCGTATTCTTCGGACATTCTAGTGCGTGTTGGTGACTATTGTTTTCGTGAGTTTTATTTTGTGTCGTGACATTATTTCTTGACATTTTCCGTGTACATATTTTATATTTTTGAATTTTGAACATTTTTTTTATGTCATTGTAATAACTTTCTTCGTGTGTAAATAATAGCGATTGTATTGCGCCAGTCAGACTATTTCTGCCTCCACCCCATCCTTCGTGTTTCTTGTGCTGTGTCCCATAGCTACACCGACTCCAAGAGCTAGCTGGAGGTCAACGAGGGCGGTTTTCCCACGTCCGCGCGGCGACCACCCCGTGACCGGGTGTATTCTTTAATTAGATATAAAGTGAAAAAATTATTTCGACATTAATTTGTTTTTTAGATTTTTTTTAGAAATTCAGAATTGAATGGATGCAGATAAGGCAGAACAATTCAATTTGACATTAAATTACTTAAACGAAACGCCAGATTCGGCAAATCCCTAGAGCGCGGTGTTGCACTAATCAAATAGATTTATTTATTTTTTTATTTTGATTTTCGAAATTGCTTAACTTCCAAACGATTTTAATGATGTTTACGTCAAAATGTGGGGAATTTAATGCAATTTAAAAACGGATTAAGAAATACTTTCGTGAAATCAACGTAAAAGGTCAAAATTGCACGTTTTCAAAGACAAAAATGGTGATGTGGCTATCATGTTACTTTCTCCGATTTGATGGTTTAATAGTTATTTATATCCATACTTTCAATTTAAACGATATTTTAAATGTACGTATTGAAGGATCGGATGAAACTGACGTTTGAAACGTCAATATTATAAAAGATGAAAATGACAAATTATACTTCAAATTCTAATCATAATTACCGTCAGTTTAATCAAAAACTAAAGAGAGATGGAAAAAAACTTATTCTTTATAAGTTGTTCATTTCGGAATTCTCTACAAATATTATTAATATAAATTTGATGTAACTATTTTCTAATTACCTACTTCCTAATTATAAACCAAAAATGACAAAAAAATTTAATTTTTTTTTTTTTAAACAAACTTTTATGAAAAATATTTTCAAACAAAAGATGTCCATTTCTTTGTTGTCTTTAAGATGTTTTTGTAATATTTTTCACAATAAAAAAGTTATCGAAGAAAAACTAAAAACGGTTAAGGTAAACGCCCACTTCCGGTGTATGAAATTTTACCAAAACCTTTTCAGTTCTTCAGATTATCAAATAAGACTTATGTTCAAAGTTTCATATCAATTGTTCTATTAGTTTTTGAGATAAAACTTTTTACTTTCTCGTACTTCGTAACGGAGAAAGTAAAAAAATCGTAAAATGAATACAAAATATAAAATGGTGATGCATCATGTTACTTTTCCCAATTTTGGTCGGATACAAGTTATTTATATTTATACTTTCATAGTTGACCAAAATCGGAATGGTTGAACCGTTGATCTAAGAAAAAGACCAATATTATTATTATTTGATTACGAACATCGTGATGGAATTATACTGCATTCAAAATATAATATAATTCGGATTTTTTCAGAAGCCGGGAACAGACAGTTAAAATTAAAACATTTGTCGAAGAGTTTGGGTTTTTTAATAATAAATTATTTAGTTGATCCCAAGAAGAATATGAAGACGATTCTTGAAATGAATCAACTATTCCTAAACAATACTTTGTTAGATAGTACCTAAGCTCAGAAATGCCTAAAATAGTACTTCGGTTTCACCATGGCAATCGGGTCCTTGATAAGCAATTCCTACTAAGGTACTGGTTTTATGGGGAAATTTTAGTTGTCATATTGGTGAAACTGCGGGTCTGTGCTTCGGTAAATAGAGTGAAGTTTGCACAAGTGATTTTTACTACTTCATTGAAGTAACATAACGTCACTTGTTTAATTACTCGTGTTAATATTTTCAATGATTGATTTATTTATGGAATTATTATTTTTAAACTAGCGTCACCATCAATCGCGAAGAAGACCGAAGAAGAATTATAGCTAGGACATAATCAAATTAAAGGTAGAAATTGAAAAGAAAAAGAATTGAATTGATGGCGCCAGAAAGTAAGCTCGCCCATGTATTAGAGAATTAGTTTTTTTAGAAACAGAGAAGTAAGACAACTTTATTTTGAATTTAAATATGAATTAATTATTCTGACCCCAAAAATTCGGGTACGTCGGTCATCTTCTTCATCTAAATTTGATTCAAATAGATTCAAATGTACAATAATACGAAAAAAAATCCATTAGAATTGGTGTAGCCCCGTGTAACAGACCAACGTAATCTGATTTGAATCTGGGTTATACTAATGGGAGGGCAGAGGCACGTAGGCCTCAATGGGCCCTTTGCACATGCTCCCATCTGAGTCCGTATTCCCCGGTGCCGTCCAGCCAACCCACGGCATTGGCAAACGCCAGGACTGCACCAAGAGGGACTCTATGTATGTCTGATGATTGTCTTATTGTAGAGAATACTTCAGGAGTACATGTTCGGGGGTCTTCTCTTCAGCTTTACACCCACTCTAGATGGGCTTGGGACAGAGGCCCTGTCTTTTTCTACTTTCTTAGATAGCAGTGCCCACAATATTTCGTAGGTTCCCCCTGGACAGTTGCAAGCAGTATCTAATAATCTTGGGGTTCATCAAGATGATGTTTTTTACTACCCAGCAGCCAGGCTTGTCATTTCATCGATCTTCGTGATGTTTAGTCGATGTGTCTTTCAATAAGGATATTATGTCTGACAGAGAGGGCGACTAGTTGTATTCCGGCCCGAAAGTAGGGCGTCTGGAAGCTCAACTTGACAGTCCACCCGCTACCTAGTTCCCTTTACTTTTATTGGGTTTTTTTTACCCAGCACAAGGTTACCTAGTTATCGTTTGCCACTCTCTCTAGGGCCGCGCAACATTGCAACGTTAGTGCTGATGTGATTTTGTAGCTTGTAACTGCATTGTAACAAAGGAAAATAAATAAATAAATAATATTGCTGCTCCAGAGTCGCTGATGATATGCACAATTTTACCTTTGCTATTTCTATCAGTGATTTTTCTGGCTGCATGTAGTATACCCACGAGTTCCGCCTTAGTGGGGGTACTCATTGATATACCAAGTGCAGCACTCCTTTTCAGGGATATGTTTTTACAGTATATACCAATCCCGGTCCCTGTTTTCGTTAACTATGCGTTTGATGTTTGCTACCTTCGCCTGAGTTTATGTGCTTTAGGCTTACTTGGAGCTTCCCTTTAAATATCTATTTTCGAGGGATTATGTCCACCAGCATCTTAATTGCAATCTTTCATTTAATAGTCCTCTCTAAAAATGTTCAGTGCTCGCCTCTTCCATTGTTTACGAGGTACATATGTGTTGCTTGTAGCCTGGCGGCCGCTGCTGTTGGCTCTTTAATGTATATGTCTAGCGGGGGCGGACACAGCAGGGCTTTTATTGCAGTTGTTGGTGTCCAGTCACGTTCAAATGGGCATTCTTTTGGATATGGTTTAGAAGCCTGACAGCTGTCAGACCAACGTAAATAAACCTTAATCCTTGGGTTGCCGTTTATCGGGTACCTAGCGATAAGTAATGACTAGACAATTTAGGAAAGTGTTTAGGACTGGTGAAAACCAAATTTACGGTAAGAAGTTCTTATCTTTATTTAGGAAATGCTTATAATTTAGGAATGGTTGGTGAAAACGGTCAATAAACTATTGATCTATTTCTGTTTTTCTTTCTCTAATACAAGTTTTATTTATAATTATATTTGATTTAAGACACGTGTGTAAATATTATATGTATACTAGCACCAATAAACTATGTTAGGAGTACATTATACAGGGTGCGTAAAAAGTATCGCACCAAATGGGATTATATGGAAACGTCTTGACATTGAGATTTGACATTTAGTAGGTTTAAATCAGATATAAATACCCATATTTTAGGATAGCTTTCATTTGTTTCGCACGACTTGTTTTTTGTAAGAGGCCGCCATGTTGAATTTTTCTAAATAGTAACCTAGGTTTTTTTATGTTATTTGAGAGGTTATTTAATTAGAAGTACAATGTGGTATAACAGTAGTAGGTTTATTCTGAAATAACGACGAAAATAAATTTAAACAAAATGGAAATAACACTTGCTATTTAGAAAAATTCAACACAATTCTGTCAAAAAGCAAGTCGTGTGAAACAAATTAAACTCATCTCAAAATATGGGTATTTATATCTGATTTAAATCTCCTAAATGTCAAATCTCAATGTCAAACCGTGTCCATATAATTCCATTTGGTGCGATACCTGTATAATACTGATTTTTTTTCTAAACTTTCCAATTGGTAGAAAGTTTTCTGACTAACCTTATATCGATGATATTAACCCCGTCCTCTATCAGCCCACTAAAATCCTCTTTGCATTGCCAATACGGAACACAAACGCAGCTCCTCTGGTTACTATACTCTGTAGAATCGTCAAGTAAATCATTTTTCGATAGCACGTACGATTCCACATGCAGGGATAAAATCCAAATCCATACTAAACATTGAAAATCCTAGAAACAAATCGTATACATACATCTACCTTAAATATCTATGTAATTATTGGCAGTGGCGTATCCTGTAGTTTTTTTTTAATAATGCTTTATGAATTTATTATTATTATTATTATTGTTAGTTTTAAATCGGTTAAATGTTTAACCACTTCGCGCCCATGCTGCTTTGATTTAATTCCAGGTTTGATGAAAAATGACTTCTTTGTTGTTGTTAACTTTTTCTACGAAACATGATTTCACTGTCACAAACTTTCCCATTTATGCAAAAAAATATGAACAAATATTCCATAGATGGCGCTAAAGAAGTATTTTTTTTGTACAATGTTTTTGTTTTCATTTTTGCTTGTTGCCACATGTGGCGAACCTGGGCGTGAAGAGGTTAATGTTGAAGGTGTTTACTTGATGGTATAATAATAATCCACTATATTTATAATTTGTGACTAGACTTTGATTAGAAATTTTAGTGCTGAAGTTACATTTAGTTCCAGAAAAACATTTCACGCAAAATTCGATCATTATTATGTTTATACAGGGCCATAGGGATTTACATGTAAAATTTGAAATGTGTTAATATTGGCTCTCCTAATTATGTGGCAGCATCGGTCTTCTTACATTATTTTTAAAGCTTGTTGAGCTTTACTCAATAGTTTCTGCTGAGTATTTAATGAGATATTTACAATAGTATATTACGTAACAAGAGTTGTAAATCGCAAATTACGCGCAAGTGAAAAAATTGCGTACGAGCCGCGTAGCGGCGAGTAACGCAATTTCACGAGCGCGTAATTGCTTTACAACTCGCGTTATGTAGTATACTTTATCTACGACCACTCTCACCTTAATTTATATAAGAGAATGTGCGGAATAGCGAAGTGACAGCTTCGGGGTGCGTGATGTGACGTTTAACAATCGCGGACTACTATATTTAATAAAAACGAACAAACGCGCAACTCTCAACCAATCAAAAGTTCGTAAACGAAACTCACTAGTACCTTTAATTTACAAGCGGGCTCTAACATACGTGGGTGTTTTGGTGTATTTACGCAGTACGCGCATTGTACGATAATGGGCATTTACAGTAGTGGTCGTAGATAATAGTAATTTACGTAACAAGTTCCGAAAGTGATATTTTACGGGATGAGTATGACGAATAAAAATCGGACGGTGCGTTCAACAGTTATGCAGTTTCAAAAATCAAAATCGCGATTTTAAAATATTCAAACTTTAACAAAGTGCAATTTTTGCATATTGATTTAATTTTACGAGAAAGTTTCGAAATACGTTTTAAAATTACACTAAATACGCCATATTTTGACGTTTGAATCATCAGAATCGGGAAATGCATTCAGTAGTTATGCAATTTCAAAAATCAAAATCGCGATTTTAAAATATGTAATAAAATGTAATTTTTCCATTTTGTGTTAATTTAAGGGAAAAAATTCGTAATCTTTTAAAAAAATTCATTACATTCTAGAATGTAAAAAATCAAAATCGCAATTTAAAATCTTCGAACTTTGAAACATGAAGTTTTGACGTGTTACATTGATTTTGCGAAAATCCAACCAACTTTTAAATTGCATTAAATTTGGCACATTTGGACGTTGGAATTTTTTTCGAAATCTCGTTAGTTTTTGAATAAATTGACGGTAGAGATTATAAGAACTTGAAAGACTGTCACTTTGTCGGTATCATCTGATCCTGCAAAACATTTGATATACAATTGCGGACAAAATAGAGTAAGACACATCTAGTGCGCGACTTTCCTCTAAAATGTATTCGTGAAAATTGGGCTTTAATGCCCATTCATTAAACGTCAATGACTGATTCACACTAGACAAAAAGAGATGTTAGCTTTTTTGTCCGTAATTGTATATTTAAAATATGATTTACACTGGAAGTAAAAATATAAATAACTATTAAACCTTCAAATCGGAGAAAGTAACATGATGGCCACATCACCATTTTTTTTAAATTCTGAAAATGATTAACAATTCAAATGTAACTATAAATAGTTTAGTTTTCTTAACAAATGTAGAACATACTGTTTTTCAATTATACTTTGAATTTGTAAATATATATTGTATGATAAGTGGCTCTACCACTCAAAAAGTTCACGAGCCGCCACTGCGTATAACTACTTATGCATTCATGACGGCTTCGCCGTCACCTAAAGTGTAAAGGGCAGTTTCTGGGCGCAAGTGTCCCGGGTGCAAGTGCCTTAACGCCCTTCTCGGCGCAAGTGTCCCAATTTTTGACGGGGGCGCAACTGAGCCTTCACCAAACAATTAAGGGAGTAACACATTTCAAATTTAGGGTGTAAAGTAGTAATTATTCATTGAATAGTACTTTTTCTTTGCCTTCTCCGGAAATTCACTTACAGTTCTTAAATAGCATCTAAATAAAACCTTTTAATTATAAATACTTTTTCTTATGTAGAATACACGGCCGATTGTAAATCGTAATGCGACAGCAAACGTCACTTTTTAGAACAAAATTAAATATCCGCCATTATGATTTCATGGCAAACCTTTGTTTTTAATTCAAAATAATTTTTTGCAAATATCTCGGTAAATACTCAGCTCAGCAAACTTTAAAAATAATGTAAGAAGACCGATTCTGCCAAAAAATTAGGGGAGCCAATATTAATACATTTCGACATGTCAATCCCTATTGACCGCTTTGCAATTCAACACCCTGTATATGCATATAACAGTGGCGTCTCGCGTTGCAGAGATCTGTATTACCACCTCTGCTACATCGGCCGTACTGAGTTACCCCATGAGCCGTCGGTGAATAAATTTCTATATAACTATATATTATTACTAGATAATTTTTTATGTATTTTCACATGTATTTATACAGTCACTACATTTTTATTATACCTTATTTACGCACCACGGAATGAAACGCAAGAAATCGTATAGAATTTATTATTCAAAAGCAACCGCATTATCACCACTTCATCCAAACAAAAACTATCATTAATGACGATGTAATCTTTCTTTCTTTTTAATCTGTTCCTCTACTATCCTTATTGGGGTAAATTAAATAGAATACTCACCATTATTCCGTCGCTGAGCCCAATCTTTCTGTTTACAAAATGAAAAAAGTCTCAGAGTGGGGAACGGCGCAAAAAGTCATCGTACGCTGGAGTCGAAGGAAACGTGCGATGGCCAAGCTTGTGTTTTAATACGAGCCACATTGCGATTTTAAAATGTTCTTGCTGATTTTACTCGTCGGTGGTGTTTGGGGTGACCCCCGCAAAAATTGCACTTGTGTTCCTTATTACCAGTGCTCCGAGGAGACCGGTTTTTTGATAACTGATGGCAAAGGATTACTCGACATGAGGTAAGGGAAAAAACTGCTGCTATTTATAATCTCCAGTTTGTAGAACTTTCCTAAAATTGTGTGCATGTTGTTACTATAACGTGGCACTTCAAAACTCTCTCAATGCCGTACTAAGAAATTTTTGATTTTTAATTGCTGTTACGTTTATCTGGCCCTTTTTTAGCCGTTTTTAAAGTTTCGCAATTAATTTTCTGCTTCCTTACCTGTGGTCTTCATATGTTAAATGTAACTTTAAAAAAATGGACTTTAAATTAACAAATATATTTGTTATCTATACAGCTGTATGTATGTCAAATTGTTTAGCTTATTTTTTTATACTAAATAAGAAATCGCTCAAACACGTGTACTGATATAACAGAAAAGCTCTTTTGTATTATTTTATTTGTTGGTGCAGGTTGAGTTCTGGGGAAAAGCCCCTCTCCGTCCTTTTAGGTTACAAAACACTGTTCCTTTTTACTTTCTCCGTTACGAAGTACTTGATCGTGATTTTTTTTCAAATTTTTTTTTACGGACATATCCGTTTTGGGGTCCCTAGATGCCATTTCAACAATTTCTGGAAAAAAAAAATAATTGTGTCTGTATGAGTGTGTGTCTGTCTGTGCGCGCTGTATCTCAAAAACTAAGAGAGCAATTGATATAAAACTTTGAACATACGTCTTATTTAATAATCTGAAGAACTGAAAAGCTTTTGGTAAAATTTCGTACACCGGAAGTGGATGTTTACCTCAACTGTTTTTTGTTTTTTGCCAATATTTTCTTAAATATGAAAAATATCACAAAAACATTTAAACAAACTTTGAAGACAACAAAGAAATGAACATCTTTTGCTAGAAAATGTTTTTCATAAAATCATTTTTATTCGAAAAAAAATGTATTATATTTTTTTTAATTTTTGCTTTATAATTATAAAACGATAATAGTTACAGCACTAATAATTAGAGAGAATGCCAAAATGAACAACTTATAAGGAATAAATTTTTGTCGAAATCTTTTTAGTTTTTGAGTAAAGTGAGTTTTTAGATTTGAAGTATAATTTTTCCATCTTTTATAATTTTGACGTTTTAAACGTCAGTTTCATCTGAGTCTACAAAACGCTCGATGTACATTTGAAATATGATTTAAATAGAAAATAAACCATGAAAGCGTAAATATAAATGATACCATCAAGTCGGAGAAAGTAACATGATGGCCACATCACCATTTTTTAATAAATTAATGTAATTAAAAGTTTAGATTTGTACTCTGGATGCAATAATAAAATTGGAGGGTAGAATTGTGTATTGAGGTAGATATGCATTTGATTAAATAAATAAATAATCCAGACATCTGTCCGGATTATTTATTTATATGAACGAAACATTCAGTGAATCATTAATGTTTTAAAATATTTTCAGGGGTTTTGAAAAGAATGATTGTACTGGATATTTCGATGTATGCTGCAACATCTCGAATACTGCACCTAAGACTACAAAGCGGGAGAAATTCAAAGGATGTGGATTTATGGAAGGAGGGGACGTTCCTTGGTCGGCTGCTTTACTGCGACAGGAGAAAACTACAAGGATGTTGGAGTATAAATGCGGTGCGTCTTTAATTCACGAAAGGGCGGTGATTACAGCTGCACACTGCATCCACACCGATGATGGATTGTGGGTGGCTAGAATAGGTAATTATTACAGTAGTAATGGTGAAGGTGTTTTTGGAGGTAAAAAGCTACACAAAAATTTGTAACGCTCGTTATGGTGTAGGTAGAATTCTAATAACTCTTCTGCCTGTTAGGACGTTACATTAGAATTAAAGTAGAAAGTAGAACAACGAAACTGATTATACTGCTGGTTTAATACGACTTGGTAACACGTACAAGGCTATTATGTATACAGTGCGAACGTTGGCTGTGGAACGCTCCAAATAAAAAATTCCCCGATCATCAGCGGCCAAAATCCTCCGATACGTCAACCTTATTTTTGAACGCGGATCTTTTCTGATAGTTGTGTATTTTCCATACCCCCACCCCTTTGCGTAATGACGTCATCGCCATTTTTTGAATGGCAACCACAGCATTTTTCGATGGATTCTGATTCTCCTTAAAATCCCACATACAGCAATATGCAGTTTGGTGATGTTCATTTGATTAGTCAGCGAAACTATTGGGATTTATGAAAGAAACTGATTTATGTAAAATTGAAAACAAAACTTGAGATAGCTGTGGAATTTTTGTCAATTTATTTAAATCAGATGAATAGCAATTTGACAGAAAATAACAATTCAAATAGTATATTACGACACAAGTTCGGTAAGTGCTCTCTAACAGGTCGAGAAAATTTTAAAAATACGAGGCCGTAGGGCCGAGTATTTGTAATTTTCGAGACCTGTTTGAATGCACTTAACGAACCGAGTGTTGTATAGAATTTTTTGCGCTACCGATTTAAAATAGTTATAAAAATAGTAAAAAAGATAGTTCAAAACGACTTTTATAATTAAAAATCGCTGCTCTTTTATCTAGCCCATAACGGTACTAGGACTGTCATGACTCAGAACAGGCTTGTTATTTTGTGAGTTTCCTAGCAACCGAAATTAGTCCGGGAAAGCCATCCGAACGTGACTAAATACACACACAGTAAGCATAGCAATATACAACGGTAGCGCAAAAAAACATTAAACCATCAAATTAAGTGTTCAAAGTGAGTCCCATTTACTTCTTGGCAGAAGTCAAGTCGATGCATGAATTCCTGCCTAACATTTTGAAGCATCTCTGGGGTAATTGCCTGAATTTCATTTCGGATTCTTTCTTTCAAGATATCAATGGAATTTGGTCTGTTAAAGTAGACCTTGCTTCTAAGATAACCCCACAAAAAAATAATATCTAAAGGCGTCGGGGGATCGTGCCGGCCATTCAATTGGCCCCCGCCTTCCAATCCAGTGCCCAGGAAAAACGTGGTTTAAGTAATCGCGAACAGTAACATGGTAATGAGCGGGTGCTCCGTCTTGCTGATAAAATAAAGCATTATTGGGAACACCGGGGTCATCGTGATTTGGGTACAGTACGGCGGGAGCAGCCCTATATTTAGTAACGTATTCTCAAGTAGAATCCAATTATCTTTCAGATTATAATAATTATTCCTGATATGATAATCGCCGAATACAAGAAAACTATTGAGATTAGGAACAGGGAACCCTTATGAAATCTGAAAGATAATTGGATTCTACTTAAGAATACGTTACTAAATACCGGGTTTGTCATTTGAAAAAACGAAGTTATTTAACTTTATAAGTTCGGTTTTTCTACCGCATTTTTTTATCACCCTGTATAATTTTTTGTATGAAATCATGGTTGGCTCTATGGTTCGAACCTTCAACCAAATAATAGAAATGATTTTAATCGTTCAAAGTCAATCACTGGGGCAGAAATAAAATTTCATCCAGACCATGCATTTCAACAAATCTTCAAATATTTCGAAAACGGCAAACAATAGGTATAAGGAGTATTTATTTGCTCCATATAATTCAAAAATAACAAAACATACAGGATGTTCCATTTAAAAAAAAACATAAGTTTGGTCTGTAACTTTGTTATTAAAAGATTGTTCGATTAAAATAATGAAATAATCAAATGATAGATTAATCAAACGATCGGATTAATCGAATTATCGATTAATTAATTATTTTTTGAGTAATAATTAAACAACCTATTTATCGATTAATCGATTATTTTGCACAGCCCTACTGACAATCACCACCAAAAGATTGTTTCAGCATTCGGCGTCTTTATATGCTTTGTGAGGTTCCATATAACTTCAATATAATTGAGAAGCAAGGTTTGCTGTACGTGACCTCTGTGAAAAAATGATGCGTGTGACAAACCCCGTCCATAGTATGATTCTCACGGCACTCAACGTAATCACAAAACACCAAACATATATAACAAAATTGCAAAATATTAATAAATGCTACACTGTCTATGGAGTACGCTTGTAGTCAACCATAAAAAAAGAACCTTGGCATTTACTGCATTTCCTATTTCATCACTTGCTCTCCCTTCCCTTCTCTTCTCTTTTTCCCACCCCAATCTCGCCAGAGTCTTCACCCCGGCTCCGTCCTCTCTCGTCCATTCATCACTCTTTTTCCACCTCCCACCCGTTCCTCACACACTCCCTCGCACTCCTCTGCCAAATGTCTCTATGTATCCTTCCCCATTCATACATTACACATTTCCCATACTCTACACCAGAGGTCGCCAAAGTGGTCTATGCAGACCCCCCAGGGGTCTATTTAACAAAAGTAGGGGTCGATCTAAGCGAGGGGGTCTAATGGGGGTCGATCCAAATCGGAGGGTCGATTGGGGTGATCAAGTGTAAAAAAATTGAAAAAAAATGTAAGGAGATATAAACCTCAATTTTCATATTTTCCGCTAGTGTACATTAAACCTTTTTTTAGTGGAAAGGTTTTATTGAAAGGAAATATATGAATATATATTTGGATCCCTCGTTTAGAGAAAAATATTGAACTATTTTAGGTCATCATCATTTATGTCTTTATGTATAATTTTTTTTTAACGAATATCAGTATTACAGGAAATACAAGCAATAAATATCAATCATTCTTTTTACAGTCCCAAAGTAGTTAATACACATATTTTTGACACCAATGGATAGGCTTTCAAATTTAGTACATTTACGAAATTACGCTATCAAGATTTGTTCAGAAGTTATAGCCAAAAGACAAAAATATGGCTGATTTTCGAAGGGCGAGTTCACAAAAAAATACTTTTGTGGGGGTCGATGGAGATTTCGAAAAATTATATAGGGGTCGATGATCAAAAAAGTTTGGCGACCCCTGCTCTACACCCATCCATCTTTTCCTCCCTCTCTCTCCCGATCCACACCTGGCTCTTGCCAGCGTTACCATTTCCTCCCTGCTCAACTCCCTCTCTCAAATACCTCGGCAGCCTCGCCATGCACCTGCCACCTCTCATACATATCATTATATTCACTCTTCGCGATACATCCCTGCCTCTCCTGAATTTCCAATTCCTTCTCCTTCTCTTTCACCCACGCCGCCGCATTCACTCCACTCTCTATCCATTCCTTCGCTTTAGCTACCAACAACCCCACCCTCTCATACATTCTCCTTCGCTCCATTCTCCACTTGTACTCTCCTACACCCACACACGTTTTCCATACCTCTTTTACCAATCTCTCCTCCTCTAATTCACACAGCTTCATCTCATATCTGACCACTCTCTCCATTGCCACACTCTGTATATTCCCTCTATTTGTTTCCTGAAGCAGTATGTACCCTGGCGTGGACCCTTCCACCCCCAACATATGCTTCAAGAACCACCGCAGCTCTCTCTCTCTCTCTCTCTCTCTCTTTACACATTCATACTCCTTCGTACCCCATACTTCCACCCCATACGTGAAAATCGTTCTCACACATGCATCCCACAATTTACATGCCATTCTAAAATTGTTTTTCATCCATTTTCCCCAGTTCCCCCATACAATACCCCACGCTTTCCTCACCTTACCCTGCATCCATTTTACGTGTTCCACGTACCCTCCCTAACTTTTAAATACGAAATAATTTCTTTGTAAATTTGTCTGCGGTTTTGGAAGTTTAATAATCGCCAAGGAACAAGGTTTGTAGTTTGAGTGAAATTTAAAACTAAAGGTGGTGGGTGGGCCCTATCCTACCCTTCAGATGGTTGAACATAAACGAGAGTTGCGCAGATGGAGAGTAACAAATCGAACATTGAAATATTGTATTTATGTTTTTGTATTTTGTCAATTAATTAATTTGCAAGAATTCTGGGTTATGTTCTACAGATTGGATTGTAGGATAGAGCCCACCCAGCACCCATTATATCTTAACACGTTAACCCTCTCGACTCTCTCACTCTTCCCTCCCTTCCTTTATTCCTAAATCTTATCCACTTCGTTTTCCCTACGTTCTCACACAGTCCTCTCTTATCCATATTCCTCTCCGCTCTCTTCAACATATCCCTCATCCCTTCCCAGTCTCTTGCCATTAACACCATATCATCCGCATATGCCAACATCCATACCTTATCCTCCAATCACAACCCCACCCGCTTGCCCTTTCCTCAACACTTCTGCCAATTCGCTAATATATAAGTTAAACAACAAAGGGCTCAGCGGGCAGCCCTGCCTCACCCAGTGGCGGCTCGTGAAACATGCTGATGGTAGAGCCACTTATACAATATACCCTCCCCCCCCTTCCGTTTTTGAAGAAACAACGATTTATCTTCCTAGACTGAAGTAACAGACAAAAAAGTGTTTTAAGAATTAATTAAAAATGTATGCTTAGCTTGAAACTACAGGTAGTGCCATGGCCACGTTCTAAATTTCTCCGACACTTCCATTCCCACTTTCGCTACCGCCCACGTTTCCTCATACATGCCTCTTATCCACTCTACCATCCCATCACTCATCCCTTTCCTTCTAAAACACTATCAAGCTCTCCCTCGGTGTACTACCATACGCTGCCATTAGGTCCCGAAACACTGCATATACACTTTATTACACTATTACTCTCTCTAGCATCCTTGCCAGGGTGAAGATCTGATCTCTGGTACCCCTCCCTTTTCTAAAACCCCTCTGCGTCTTCGGTAGCAGCCCCTTGTCTTCCACTTCTCTCCAACCGATTCTTCACCACAATCATGGCAATTTTATATCCACTGCCCATGACTGTTACTCCTCTATAATTCCACACCCAATCTCCATGACTCAGGTAAGTCCGCTTCCCCTCTCCACATTTGATTCATCAGCTCCCTAAACCTATCCTTTCCCCCTTTTCCTATCTCCTTCCACATCTCCGCCTTCAGTCCATCTATTCCTGCTGCTTTCCCTCGTTTCACTTCCTCAAACCCTTTCTCTACCTCCTCCTCTGATGAGAAAGCTTTAGTCCATCCAATCCTGCTGCTTTCCCTCGTTTTAGTTTCTCAAACCCTTTGTCTACCTCCTCCTCTGATGAGAAATCCTCTATCACTCCCCTTAGCCTTCCGTCTCCTATTCTTTCTGGCCGTCCGCTGCTTCCTTTGCACTTCTTTGTCCATTCCTGTATCGATACCCCTATCTGCCTCTTAATTTCCCCTCTTTTCAGGATATTACACATTTCTGCTTCACTCTTACACTTTCTCATTTCGTCACTTGTTCTTTCCAAGGTCTGTATCTTCTTCCTTTCACATATACTATCACACTTTAGCTGCTACCACTCGCCTCTCTTCCCCTCCGCTCCCTAACCATTCTTTTATTGCCTCACTCACTTCCCTCTTTGCCAGTCGACATTCTTCATCAATGTCAATCATTACTTTCTCTACTTATTATTATCATTAAATGTTAAAAGTTAACCACCGCGCATCATCAAATACATCTACATAATTTTTAAATTATTTTTCAGGACCGTATAACGTGGAATCAGCGAGAATAGTAAAACACCCACAGTTCAACCTAGGTACACTACAAAACGACGTCGCGTTAGTAATCCTCAAATCACCAGTGCCCCTCACGGACCGGGTTGGATTAATATGCATCCCCCCACCAACAATAATTTTAAACGAAGACACCTGCGCGGTGAACGCCTGGCGCGAAAAATCGTCCCGACGCGCCGCGAACCTAAACCTGGTACAAAAACCCGATTGCGAAGCCACACTAAGGAACACCAGATTGGGCCACTTTTTCCAACTGCACGAGAGCTTCCTCTGCGCGCGAGGAGAGGGCGCCAGCGAGTCTTGTAGCGGAGACGGCGGAAGCCCATTGGTCTGCCCGGTACCGGCCCAACCCGCGCGGTACCACCAGGTGGGCATCGTCTCCTGGGGGATCGGGTGCGGAGAAAAAAACATCCCGGTCGTCCACGTGAACCTCCCTTTATTCAGAGACTGGATCGACGACGTTATGACGTCCAACGGATTGAACATCAACACTTACAGGTATTAAGACGGTTTGGAAAAATCACTTTATATATATTTTTCTTGTATATTCTTTACACAACTATTACATTTTTCTTTAATATCTTTAAAAAATAAAAACAATGATTAGGGTCGTTTTTTGATATGATAAGTACCACAAACCCTGCAAATACTTATTTACTTACGAATATCCGCTACGGTTTTATTTATTTTTGTTTTCTCTAACACAAACATTACCTCGGAAGCTATATATCGTTACCGTTATTTATTGCAGTGTGTTTTTTTTTATGTACATTGGTTAAGCGATTTTTTTTTAAAGTGCGGTGTTTGATATGGATACGTTTATATAATTGTACTGTCGCTGGTTTGATCTAAAGGCTAAATAAGAACACATTTAATGCAGAATTATCCCCCTGGAAATTACATACTTAATGAGTTTTGGGTTTGAGACAGCCAGGCCTCAAATAGTTGAACTTTAGTAATGTTATTCATGACTTTAGTGTTAATAAAACCATAATTAGAGTACGTCATTGTAACTATCATAAAAGCGTTGGGCAAAATAATGTAATTATCAAAATAATACTATACTCGGCGCACCGAATAGGTGGTATGGTCACGTTGCGTTCACCCCGCGCCCTCGTGATAGTTCGTCGAGACGTTATGAAAAGCCCGATTCACACAGCCTTGCCACATTTTAGTTCTGTGCCGGAAATATAAATATTTCTACTTTAACCCACAAAATCTAACTATTTACCACTTCCTAATTAATTGTAATTGAAAAAGGATAGAACGTAATCACTACATTTAAATAAGATAGAAAAACGAGAACACATGGCATACAACATGCGTGATTAAAAATTTCGGCTGCGTGACATACGCTTCACATGCGTTTGCGCTGACCAATCAGCGAAGATCACGCACATCCAATATACCTCAGATTCGGTGCGCTGAATATAGAGTACGTCATTGTAACTATCATGAAAGCGTTGGTCAAAATAATATAATTGTCAAAAGAATACTAGTGGTGTTATTTTTGTGTTGATAAATCTGGTTTTTGGGTGGATCAAAACAAATAAAATGTTTATAAATATGACTAATGTTTAATCGTTTTACTGATCAGGCTAGGAACCGGTGTTAATGCTAGGACTAACTATTCCGGGAACAAATTTGAAATTTTAAGACTTTGGAACGTAAGCTTTAAATTTAATAAAACGAAATATAGCCTGAATATATGAATATTCAACCTGTTGGTAACTCTGCAAAGCAAAATTATGTCTTACTAAGACTATAAACCAATAACTTATTAAAACAACTACTTCCTTGGCTAGTGCCACGCCCGATATTGAATGATACAAAAGAAATTTGCATAAGCTTTATTCGACAATCCGAAATACTGTATAGCCTTTAGTAAAATTTCTAAGTGGGTGTTTTTGTTTTTCTTCAAAAATTTTTTAAAAATGAAACATTTTTTCCATTTGTTTTTCAAGAATAATAATACATCCAGAGCTACCCGGTATTTGTTTCTGGTGTAAGAATTGAATATCTTTTCTCGCTAGCACAAATAACACTAGTTTTAAAAGAGAAGGCTGTGAAGCCAATACCCTTCAACACCCCGCAAACTGAGAGATATACAGGGTGTAGTGAAACAAAACGGAACATAGGACTTTCAATGTTAATTCCTTTATATTGGAATATTATCTTCCCTGATCATTTTAGAGGAAATATGTAAATAAATGTTTTATAGAGCAAAAATTTCTGCATGCAGTCATGCTATTATTTATTTTTTAGCATTCATAAAAACTCTAAAAAATGATAAAATAAAAATGATCATTTTCAAGAAAATAATGGTTGCCATGAAATTAAACAAAAACGGTGCGCTGTTGATTTGTTGGCTTCTGTCAAATTTATTAAATACTTTATAACTTTTTACAACTTTTTTAATTAAAAATGTATCCTATTCAAGAAAAAGTGCAAATTGTAGTTTTCGTGAAGTGCGGGATATGTTTGCCGTCAACTATCCCGATCGATTGCAAAGTTCGAATCATAAATTTGAAATAGCTGTATCAGATTACGGAACTCTAAGAGGACATCAAATGCAGAGCAGAATAATTTACCAATAAATGAGAAGAATGATGAGTTTATGGTCTTAGTTTCTTTAGTAGAAGATCCCAACATAAACAAAAGACAATTTGCTGACAAGTGTGGAATTCACCTGCCCAGAGGTATTTAAAGAATCATCATTTTCACTCGTACAAATACCAGTGCCACCAAGAAATATTAGAACTTGATTACCCACACTTCACGAAAACTGCTACCAGCATAGCACCATTTCACAATTTACACTTTTTCTTGAATAGAATAGATTTTTAATGAAAAAACTTGTAAACAGTTATGAAGTGTTCCATACATTTGACAAAAGCCAACAAATCAACAGCGCACCGTTTTTGTTTAATTTCATAGCAACCATTATTTTCGTGAAAATGATCATTTTTATTTTATTATTTCTTAGGGTTTTTATGAATGCTAAAAAATAAATAATAGCATGACTGCATGCAGGAATTTTTACTCTCCAAAACATTTATTTACATGTTTCCTCTAAAATGATCAGGGAAGATAATACAGTATATAAAAACTAACATTGAAAATCCCATGTTCCGTTTTATTCCACTACACCCTGTAGAATAATATCTGAACATTTCACTCTTCAAATATTGCATGAATCTGTTCCAAGGAGAGTAGCTGCAGAAAAGGTATACTTTACTGTAACTTCCATCCTTCTTGGAACAAGCCCATACAAAATTGGAATGTTTAGCTATTCTTCTATATCTCTCAATTGCATTAAGGAAGTTGAACGAGAGAATTGATTCAGTCTTGTCTCTTAAACCAAAGCCAATCCCCTCCTTCAACACCTCACAACTGAAAGATATAGAAGAATAGCCGAACATTCCACTCTTCAAATGTTGTATGCATCTGTTCCAAGCAAAAAAGCTACAACTCCCATTCCCCACAAAGTTTGAAATGTTGAACTAATCTTCTACATAAGTGTTAACGTTTCTTAATGATCTCAACAAATGTCGCTTACTTTACATTTAAAACAAGGAATAGTTGTAGATGTTGCAACGTGTGCATTTCAGCAGTACGTTGATGATTTTTAAAATGTCATGTATTAATGTCACATATCATTTGTCAAAATGATTTCTCCACAAGAACGAATTGTGCTAGTAAAATGGTTCTACTAGTATAAAATTAACCCAACGGATAATATAGATGCAATACTTGCATCTCCCTTGAAAGAAAGGGAGGAAGAGATGGATGGGGGAGGAGTATGTGAGATGTGGGTTGTGTGAGTGGGGGAAGGATACGTGGAAACATCTGGCAGAGGAATGCGAGGGGGTAAAAGAAGAATGGGTAGGAGTGGGAGGGAATAGAAAGGTGACGGAATGGATGAGAGAGGTTGGGGCAGGAATGAAGACGCTGGAGAAGGTGGGTTGGGAGAAGGAGGGTAGAGGGCGGGAGGGGAGGGGTGGAAGGGGGGGATAGGGAGGGGAAGTATAGTATTTAGAGAAAATGTAGAAAGTAAGATGCCAATAAAGGTTTTTTTTTTTACTTGCAAGTTTATGGAAGATAAGCACCAAATAAGAATTCGATTTTGTAATTGGCGAATAAATTTAAGAATACAACTCATGGCCTATTAGAATGTATTTTGAGCCAATCAGATGCAAGGAAATGCATAGCAGCATGTGTATCACCGCGGTGATAAAAAACAAAAGTAGCGGTGATATTTTATTGTGGTCCTGTCAAAATTTTAAACCTCAAAATGGACATACTAAATTATTGGGATGCAGTTTCTAACAGTGAAATCAGTGAATTGGTGAAAAATACGAAGCCCAGAAACACCGCGAGGAATAAAGAGTCGCAGTGCCGACAGTTTACGGAGTCTGTGTTGCAAGAAAATTCAAGACGAATTAAAACATTGCAATATGTGAGTTGTGATCAAGATTATAAAATGTTATTCGTTATATTCTCTCACTAAATATAACTCGTGGTACGATTAATAACCGATGATATTTAGTCGTTGAAACTGAAGCAGCACATTCAACTCGTTGAATCTGCAGCTCGGTTTCAACTCCAAAATATCATCGGTAATAAGCATACCACTTGTTGTATTTCGGCTGAGAATATAACTCATGGCCTACTAGAATGTATTTTGAGCCAATCAAATGCAAGGAAATGCATAGCAGGATGTGTATCACCGCGACGATAAAAAACAAAAGTAGCGGTGATATTTTATTGTGGTCCTGTCAGAATTTTAAACCTCAAAATGGACATACTAAATTATTGGGACGCAGTTTCTAACAGTGAAATCAGTGAAATGGTGAAAAATACGACGCCCAGAAACACCGTGAGGAATAAAGAGTCACAGTGCCGACAGTTTACGGAGTCTGTGTTGCAAGAAAACTCAAGACAAATTAAAACATTGCAATATGTGAGTTGTTATCAAAATTATAAAATTTTATTCGTTATATTCTCTCACTAAATATAACTCGTGGTACGATTAATAACAGATGATATTTAGTCGTTGAAACCGAAGCAGCACATTCAACTCGTTGAATCTGCAGCTCGGTTTCAACTTCAAAATATCATCGGTAATAATCATACCACTTGTATTACGGTTGAAAGTATTGGTTATGTAAGGAATCAATTAAAGTAAGTAACAATTGAAAATGCGGCGTTGATCCATCAGCATCTGCTAGAAGAGACCACAACGTCCCAATGGTTGTTAGTTCGCCAATACGAAATTTCTAAGGGTTCAGTATCTCGGCTTATTAAAGATATAGGCCCACATTCATACCTCACATTTAGAGTGGCTTTTAACTAGATAATGAAAACTGCGAGAATAATGTGACAACATTTCATTTGGGCAGGAATTATTAAAAATAATAAAAATAAATATAACAAAAATCGAAGAAATTTTACGAAAATAAGTACATACAGGGTGTATTTGAAATAACGAACAGGCTCGTAACCTCAAAGAGATTATATTATTTTTAAACAATATTCGCAATTATTTTGTTTATAACTGTAACAAAAAGCCCGCAATTAATTATTAAAGTTAATGAGTGAAAATGTTTGGGGGCAGTGGTAATGTGACCTAATTTTTAAACGGCATCGGCTTTAGATATCGAATTACAACAAGCGCGTAGAAAATATCTGAGTGCGGCAATGAACTTGAGGACTGTTTATCTTTTACAAAAAAAAAAACGTTGCGATAACACTTTAAATTTCGGAGGCAAGAAATCGTATCTCGCGTTTTAAATAAACAAACACACATTCCACGCAGACCTAATTAAACGAAAAAAGCATCGGTTCTCAAAATGTTAAAAGAACCTCGAAAAATTAGGAAAATTCAAAATTTTTTTTTCGAATAAATTTTGACGGAAATGGGTTCACAAATATTTTGTGTATGTGCCCTTAAATGCCTGTTCGTTATTTCAAATACACCCTGTATAACACATTCAAAATTTTGAATCAGCTGCATACATAGATTTTCACATAATTCCTTCGATTTTCGTTTAATTTTTTTTTAATATTTACATCCCGCTGAAATAAATATTACGTTGTCATATTATTCTTGCATTTAGTTAAAAGTGATGACTCTAAATGAGATGTATGAATACGAGCCAAAGGATTTAAATGTTTTGGGTCTCGGCTAATTCATGCACTAAATGAAGACGATCCAGATGGAAAACTTGAATTCTGCAACAACTTATTGGATATGATAGCAGATGAACATGGTGGAAATGAGTTGTTGGATCGCATTTTACCTCAGTGGCGTGGTAAATAAACATCATTTTGTTTATTATTCTAATGAAATGAACACCCAACTATGGAGAAAAATTTTCGTTCACCTGGAATTAACGTTTGGGCAGGAATTTTCAGTGGAGCCTTTTTTTATTAATGAAAACATAACCGGTAACGTGTATTTTATGCTAATCCAGAAAAATTTACCCACAATTCAGCAACTTCTCCCGCAGATGCGATTTTTCAACGGGATGGAGCCCTTCCACACGATTCGGTACGTGTGCGTGAGGTTTTGGACCAGCAGTTTCCTCTTGCTTGGATTGGACATAAAGGACCGCTAGAATGGCCACCAGGAAGTTGCGATTTAACACCACCGGATTTTACTGTGTGGACTTGCATCGTGATTTAGTTTATACTGGATCGATTCAAACGTTAGTGGACTTTATGCGGCAAGCATTTGCTACATTTACACCAGAAATGTGTGCAAGAATTTGTAGAAGTGTAGAAGATTGTGTTGGACCAATTCGAAAGCTATACAGTCTGGACTTTTAATTATGTATTAGATGAAATAAAATATCGCTTTAATAGTATGTTATAATCTACAGTGTGTCTGCTTAAGTTCGCACCATATGGAAAACTTTTTTATTATTAATTTTACGAAAAAAAGTTATTCTTTATAAAAAGTTCTGCATGATCTTAAACCTAAAATGCAACCATCAGATATTAATTTTTTTTAGTCGTCTACGCGGTTTCTCAAAAAATATGAATTTGGCTCAAGAATAAATTACCTTTATTTTTGACAATATCGAAAATTGTTATTAAGAAAAGTTGATCAGAACTAAAAACTACGTTCAAATATCCAATTACATCCAATTACATGTAAAAAATGTGTTCTTTTTTTATCTAAAATAACAATGCAAATGTAACTGTAGTTGCGTGAAATCCAGGATGCACCGATAAACAAATGATTTCTTGATAGCAAGAATTGTTTGACAGTGAACGTCAAATAAAATTTGTTACCATGCCGGTGATAGTAAGTGTGAAAGAAAAAGTAGAAATTATGTTAATCGTAGGTGATAATTATAAAACTTATCGTGAAGCAGCTGAAATATTTAACAGGCATCCAGAGAAAAATATACACCATACATTAGTAATGAGAATTATGAAAAAATTCAAATCATGTGGAGATGTTAATAATAAATTCACAAACAAACGTCAAAAACCTGTTGCAACTGAGGAGATGAAGTTAAATGTAATGTTATCTGCAGTGGAAAAACCTAGATTGTCTCAGCGAAAAAGGGCATCTTCGCTTCCAGATAAAATTGGTAAAGATACGATATCAAAATTTTTTAAAGAGAACAAGTTTCATCCACATAAACCACAATATATCTATACTTTAAAACCTGGAGACTACGACAGACGACTAGAATTTTGTTTCCTTATCCAAGGAAAGCTAGAGGACGATCCTTTTTTTGGCTAGGAAAATATTTTTTTCTGATGAAGCTACATTTACGTCTAACGGAACAGTGTCTTCGCAAAATTATCGATGGTGGACTGACTCCAATCCTCACTTTACGATTAAAACTCGCAATCAGTATTATTTTAAAGCTAACGTTTGGCGCGGCATTTACAAGGATAAAATAATTGGCCCTTTTTTCTTTCGACAATCTATGACTTGTCAATGATTAAATTTTTTATGATCTTCCAAGACATGAACGGCAACAGGTATGGTACCAGCAGGACAGTGCAGCATGTCATAGTACGATGGAAGTAAGGCAATACCTTGAAAATATCTTTAATGGAAGGTTAATTCATAGATATTCCGATATTTTTTGGCCAGCTAGGTCGCCGTTAGATTTTTTCTTCTGGGGTTACTTAAAAGAAAAGATATATCAACACAAACATAGAACATTTGGAAACAATTATTATAGAAACAATTCAGGGTAAGTTAAGTCCGAATATAATTAAAAATGTATTGAGGGAATTTTCTTCTAGAACGGAAACCTGTATTGTAAAAGTAAGCGGATACGTTGAAGCAATAGTGAATTGATGATAAACTATTACACGCTTGTTACGCAATTAACATTATTAGCACTGTATTTATGTGGTTGATAATTATTGTAAAATAAATTATTTTGTTATGTATCATTTTTAATGCATCATCAAAATAATGCAACATGGAGGTTAAGAGACGTAAAGTTAAAGAGATAACAGATCAAAGGTTCAAAAGGATATTTTCAAAAATAAATTTACTTTACTGTTGGACAAAATTGATATTTTCTAACAAACCTGATGATTGTGTTTTAAATTTTAGAACTTTTTATATTTAATTATTTCGTAAAATTAATAATAAAAAAGTTTTTCATATGGTGCGAACTTAAGCAGACACACTGTATAAAAAATGTATAACAAATCTGACTTAATTAACTCGTCACCACATTGCAATGCTTCATAAATTAATTTTATTTCATTTCGTATTTCAAACTTGTATTTATCTCCTAAACCGAATAGTATTAGGTATGACTTTATATCCGCCGTCAATGATGACGGAGATATAAAAACTTTAGAGCTACTATTTAACCAACATATTATCAATTGCTGCTTTTCTCCTAAACATTCATTGTGATTGAATTTTTAATATTGTGGAAAAGCACACCCGCCAAACCGAACCTATCGCCATTGCCATAGGAATATTCCGCTATGGAGGAAATTGGACTTTAAGAATTTGAAGCGGACCCAGCAGCAGCCTACGCTACGTTTTTTATAAATTGGGTACACTGATGAAAAACAAAATAAGCTGTGGATATAGATTATGGCCCGTCAGAATTCCAAACGTCAAAATTGGCGTAGCAAATGGTCGGGGTGCAGTTTCTAACAGCGAAAGCAGAGAAACCGTAAACAGTGCAACGTCAAGAAACACCGCAAGGAATAAAGAGACAGTGGCGGCAGTTTACGGAGTTTTTGTGCTGCAAAAAAACACAAACGTAATTTAAACGCTGCAATTTGTGAGTGACATCAATCATACAAAAGTATTCATTACATTTTCTCGCTAAATACAACTCGTGTTACGATTAATCGTATCGATATGATTTTGTGTTGAAGCCGAAGCAACACAGACTCACTAGTTAAATCTGCATCACGGTTTAAACTTCAAAATATTTTAATAATAATCATACCAATTATTATATTGTGGCTTCTAATAAATTGGAGTTGACAAACGAAATGAAATAAAAAATCGTATGCAACACAGCTAAGTTTAAATCTTTGCAGATTTATAAGTATCTCCTCAGATTTAAACAGCCGCTTGATCTCCTAGTTACATGATATTTATTACTTTATATAAAGCGACATCCGTTGAGATCATTAAGAGAAAAGTTACCACTTCTTTCTGGGGCACTCTGTATATTTCTCAATTGCATTAGGAAAGCAGAGAATTGGCATCTCAATCTGCTCTTACTTAAACCCACAGCATTTGCATGATATTGAACTTGAACCCTAAATACAAAGTAATATATTTCTCAGGCGTTTACATATTTTGTCCAACACTTGTAGACGCTAACATTACCGAGTATCAACTAATAACTCAAGCGGCATTTCAACATTGCCCTTGTAAAATATGATCGGGGATCCGCATTAAAAGTGTTGAACACGGCAAAACAAGTTTAAAATCGGAATGCCTTTTGTTTATGTAATTTGGATAACTTGTTATTTTTATTATACCTACGGAACTATATCTGATGAGAATTTGAGGAAAATGTAGAAATAAAGGTCAATGTTCTTGAGTAATGGACTACCTGCGAGCCCTCGAGGAGAGGTATAAAATAAATCTGATCTAGAAACTTATTTCCATCCACGCCTAAAGCTAGGATGGTCATCACTGATCTAAGACATTCAACCATGATCAATTTTTATTAACGATGACTGTGACACTCGCACATTAATTCTGTCAAGATAAATTTTCGAATAATTTGTTTTCGCTCTCTGGAAAAGTAGCAAAAATGGACATATCTGTTTTTTGGCAAACGGCTGCAGATTTGGAAAGACTCTAAAACTATAGTAGATTCGGAAAGACACTAAAATGACAGAAGATTGAAGAAGTCCAAGAAGGGAGGTATTTGTGGTCAATAACCCCACTTCAGTCACAAACATGGTTTGGACTGGAGTGCACCATATATTTTGAAAACAAGTTCCGCGGGCCAGATGATCATTTCGGCAACCCAACGATTCAATCTCTAGTGCAATCAAGATTCAAACCTGCTTTACGCGCCTGCAGCAAACAATCAACACATGAAGAAAACTACATCGCAAAAGCATTACCATAAGATGTAATTGGCCCAAAATTATATTAACTATACACAGGTGATCTACCAACAATGGAGAGAGTAGTCACAGGAACTTTCGCAGATGATACAGCAGCACTAGCAGCTGATGAAGGTCTAGTGGTTGCCACTAAAAACTCCAAGTGTGTCTTGACAAAATCTCCAACTGATTAAATGACGAACGTATCCAAATCTATTCAAGTAACCTTCGCAACATGCCCTATTGAATGGAAGTACACTCACACAAGTCTCGGAAGTTATATACCTTGGAGAATACAACTCATGGCCTACTAGAATGTATTTTCAGCCAATCAGATGCAACAAAATACATAGCAGCATGTGTATCACCGCAATGATAAAAAAACAAAAGTAGCGGTGATATTTTATTGTGGTCCTGTCAGAATTTTAAACCTCAAAAACGACATTAATTAAAAGAAATTATTCCCGCGATACAAGAGAAAATTAAAATTAAAGCAAATAGTCTCAAATCCCATCCAAAAATGCTAGCTACCAAACTCCTGGAAAGCTTAGTGTCAAGAAGAAGACTGAAGAGGAAAATTGTTGAAGTCCCAAAAAAAAAAACAAGAATTCAGATGGATCACTGGACTTATACCAAACAAGACTTGGATAGATTGATTGCTAACTTAATAAAAAAAAAAAGATGTACAGCAGGTGAGACAAGCAATCAAGCAATAACCTAGGTAGCATAGTATGGCTTTGGGTATGTCAAACCACAGTTAGAGGATACTTCATTCCTATCTTTAATATGATGTCGGTTCATAAATTAAGTGCCACACCAACTGCAGAACTCTGTGCGAGCAAATGCTTGCATGGGTCCCTGTTGCAGTAATTTTAGTAGTGGCAAGTCTGTGAATAAGCAAAATTGCCGATTCTGAGCTGCAAATAAAACTTAACAACTCCATGAAAGGCCCAAATTTATGGTTAAGTGTGCAGTTTTTTTTTTATTTCGAGCGATTGGTCCATATTTTTGAGTCACAGAGACTGATGATGTTGAAGACTTTTCTGCAGCTTTCTGAAGAAAATAAAAATTGTAATTAAATGCAGACACCAACCGCAGAACTTTGTGCGAGCAAATGCTTGCATGGATCCCTGTTGCAGCAATTTTCATTAGTGCTAACGAGGTACATTATCACGGAAGCTGTGAATAAGCAAAATGCAATCAATATTTTGGAAATCAGGTTAGTAGTATTGAATAAAAAAGCTGAAGAAGAGAATAAAAATTGTAAAATAACATGCTTTCAAAATCTGTTATTTCTGTGTATCTGTGTATAAGAAAGACAGTCGATAGTCAAAAATCTTTTCTTCACAAGTCATGAACACATTATAAAAACGTTTTTTTTAATTCATATTGTGTAGGTGTGGTATATATATATGGATGGATGATCAACAGAAATATACACCTATCGTTTGAAGATAAATGACTTCTTTATAATAGAATAGTATCCTGAAGTCTATATATGACGTTTTTTTAAGCATAAATAATTGGTCATGGCGTAATCATAGTTCTGAAAGCTTTTATCCTCATCTCCCAATTTCATTTTGGTGTTAGAAATAAATATATTACGAGAAAAATTACTGCTTAGCATATTTGAAACTTTTTCGAGTGTCAATGTTCTTTTTAAACGGCATTCCGATTCTATTTTGCTTCATGTGAACCAGCCTTAAACCCTGTTGTACCTTATCCACATTCAAAATATATTTTTTTCTGCGTGTATGCTTATTAAACATTTCTTTCAAAATTTGTTAAATGTGAAGTGAAATAAATTAACGTTAACTTACGAATTATTCTGAAAACATTTGCAATCATAACCAAAATTACAAAAGAAAAATGACAACCAATAGTTCTATTTGAAAATAAATCTGTTTTAAACAAAAATATAATTACATTCCACAATTTCCCGATTTACGGAGTATTAATATAATTAAATAAATAATGGACGAAGATTCTCCGTACATAGCTGAATCAAAAGTGTGAACATGCCTCCGACAGGGAACTCTCTGTCGGAGGCATGTTCACACTTTTGATTCAGCTATACAGGGTGCCCATTTTTCGAGCGGCACCATGGGGATTTCAGTTATCTTAAGAAATACGAGGTTGGTTAAATTAGGGAAAAGTTGGGTATTATAACGTTGATTAATAATCTGTTGAGAGATTGGAGTTACCTTTTTTTTGTTTTCAAAAAATCGCAAAAAAAAAAAATTCAATTTTTATTTTTACCTTTTTATTCGAAAACTATTACTAGTGCGCATTTTACACTAAGACATTATTAGAGCCCTTTTTAATGGAGGATCTAAATATGTTATTAGATTTATTGTAACTTTCAAGATCGCGGAGAAACAATAGACAACTTTTGTTTTTCTTATGGCCGCCATATTGGATTTCTACATTTTCTAATGCAAGATTTTTTTCTGTTTACGATGATATATCACACATTATGTTTTAATTTTACATTTGAGCCAAAAATTTAAATTTATTATTTTTGTAAAGAGTGCCATGTAAACAAAATCAACACTTTTGTTCAAAACAAAATGTGACAGTTCCATTTAAACTTCATTCTTGAAATTTACTTTACTGGTAACTTTATCGTAAAAATGAAATTTTCAAGTGAAGAATAACGCGATATGTTACAAATTTATTGCAATTCTCATAAACATGTGCAAGTCTCAATGGAGGTGTATCTTCAGAAATATCTGAGAAATTTATCCCCATTGGATTACTTTTTATGGGGAACTTTGAAAAATAAGATTTATTAAAGCGTTCCAGCCAATATTAATGAACTGCGTAGAAGTATCGTTGATTCGATAAATAATATTAGAAGAGATATTAGTAGGGCAATTTATAATTTAAGAAAAAGTGCAGAATTGTGTTTGGAAGTGGAATGTGAATGTGAATAATTTGAACACTTATTGTAGCATTATGTATTCTAGTAGTTTTAAATGTTGTAATAAATTCCTGAGATTGTTATTCGTTTACAAATTGTATTTTTTATGTAAACCCAACCTTACCCAAACAGAAGTGTTGATAAATAAATGCATATTCCCTTGCTTGATTGTAGATGAAATAAATAATAAAATAACAGTTTGTTTAATGGGCTTTGTAATACTCATTGTTGTAGAAAAGTGTGATGTTTGCTTGGCACTCTTTACTAAAATAATACATTTCAAATTTTGGCTCAAATTTAAAATTAAAACATGTGTGGTATATCATCGTAAACAGAAAAAAATCTTGCATTAGAAAATGTAAAAATCCAATATGGCGCCCATAAGAAAAACAAAAGTTGTCTATTGTTTCTCCGCCATCTTGAAAGCTACAATAAATCTAATAACATATTTAGATCCTCCATTAAAAAGTGCTCTAATAATGTCTTAGTGCAAAATGCGTAATAGTAATAGTTTTCGAATAAAAAATAAAAAATTAAAATTGAATTTTTTTATTTTTTTGCGATTTTTTTTAAAACAAAAAAGGTAACTCAAATTTCTCAACAGATTATTAATTAACGTTGTAATACACAACTTTGTCCTAATTTAACCAACCTTGTATCTCTTAAGATAACTGAAATCCCCATGGTGCCACTCAAAAAACGGGCACCCTGTATACGGAGAATCTACGGCCATTATTTACTTAAAAATATAATTCCTTAAAATGATATATTGTAAAAAAAACTAATCGATGTCCCAATCTTGTGTTTCATATCAATTTCTTCAACTTCCGGACTAAATTCTGCAATCACAAATTAATTTAATTTAAATGAAATTCCCTTACTGAAGGTACAGGAAATAGTTGTTTCAATTAATAATCTGTTTAAGTATTGTAATACATTGTAAATAATTTAATAACTGATTTTATTTAAAATTCACAAACCTTTATTTAAGCCAAGTTTTTCGTAAGCCGGTATTATATTTTTTAGCTATGTAAATGTTCTTTATTTTTGAATCGTTGTTGTTTAACCCTTTGCAGTCCAGCCTTGGGTACAGTACACCAAAACAAAATCAAATTTATCTTCTACATCACTCCTTTCAGAATTTTTTTCGTAATAAAAACACATTAAACTTAGCGCAAGCATCAGTTACAAAAATGCTCAAACAAGGCTAAACAAGGTGTCACCACAGAAGCGACAGTGGATTTAAAGTTCATATTTTAAATGTCGCGTTATCGGCGACAACGGAGTGCAAAGGGTTAAATTAGAACTGGAGCCTCAGAAGAGGATTTAAGGTAACAAATACATCAAAATTGAAAATAATTTTTTAAAACATTGTTAACCCTCTATTGCATGATTTATTAAAACATAAAAATACAAGTTGGTTTAGAACTGACGTAATTTTATCAGTATATTTGGCAGCAACACAATTATGATAGAAATATGAAGAAAGCGTTTGAGATCTTCAAACTTTTTTAGAGGCATAACAGCCGTAATTTGAACCATTCTGGTTTGAGCAGTCCAAAGTTGTCTGATGAGAGACATTCATATCATTATTCCTATGAATTTCTCCACTTCCTTAGAGTTACTTGTAATTGATTTGTTTAGTTTTTTCTGTGCACTGTACAAACATGTTTGCACTACCAGTTGAGAAATAAAGAAAAAAATAGTCTTCTAAAAGATTTCCTCAAAAATAAATTTCAAATCTATTTTATTTACTTTAGTAACAATTTATTTCTTAGATAACACCACTTTGTCTAACAAAAATTATGTTCCCATTTGGAAACAGTATACAATAGAGGGTTAAAGAGTAAATATCAATGTATTCGCAGAACCTAACCTCAAATTTACCATTTGATCGTTTACACAGCCGAAAATATAACACCAGTGTTATGTCAATTTAAGCCAGAGTTGTATTTATTACCACGATTTTGAAATTTTATACAATTGAGTTTCCTGCGAAATATTTTAATAAATTTTACTTCACGAAGCATACACCAGAGCAAGAATATATTCCGCATGTAGACAACAGGATCCCATCTTGTTTGATTATGTTTCCGGACGGTGTGAATATTCCCTATACAAATATTACTAACGCAACAACGCCTTAACGATAATCGTGTATTATTCATTTTTGGAGTCTAGTGCCAGTCTGTCGTACTATCACAGAATGTGTACATTATCCTACGGTAGGAAATAAAATGGTTAATTTACAAAACGACAAGCAAACTAACCCAACGACGATAAATAAACTCAACATATTCCTCTTCAACTACATTTACACAATGTATATATAATCTGTAAATATATTACTCTTAAATCCTATGTACAATAAAATATAAATATGGAATTAAAAGGTTACCTCGGGTATGTACAAGCAATAAACTGGTGCACTATGGTCTGAAATACAATTTTTTTTTTGGATGTTCTCATCTAAAAATCTTATTATTTATTAGAAAGATATATATTTATATAAAAGTGTGCCACACACATGCTAATGTCTTAATTTTCTTTTGAAGCCGCCGTAAACAATTTTTTAAATTTAATTTTACCACAATTCAGTTGAATTATTGGCAAAACAATTGTTTCTATGCTTGAAAAGAATACTTATTTTTAGAAATGAAAAAAATGGGAAATCTAGATCCTAAGTGCGGATGTTGCTGGATATATTTTTATGTCCAATATTTATACCAACAATAAATATGATAAGATAGGTACATCGAATTTTAATTATGGCCATCACATCAAAATAATAATTATTATTTTTGCTTACCATAACTCTACTAACAATAATAACACTGATCTTTCAATGCTGACATAACTACACCTCTGGCTTAATCAGAACAAACTGCACTGTTGTACGGTTGGCAGAACCTACAAAAACCACAAGTGATGCTATAGTACGATAATCTACCCTATTATTAAAATAATTGCACACCCATTAATACCACCATAAACGAATATTTTTTAGTTCGCCAAAAAAAAAAACTATATTCAGGACCATAGCGTGTCTGGTGTTGGAAAACCGTCACACCTTATTTACTAATCACTTCAACTCTCAACAATAAACTTTTGTACTAAAAGACTCTTATCACAGATTAGTAAACTGGTGCACTCGTACGCGTCGCTCACGTAGAATTTTTGCGTTCGATTGTCTGTTGACCGCGGAGCAGCGATCTGTTGGCACTGTCCACGCTCTGTCTATGTACCCACAACTTTGGTTTGTTCTCCTCCAACACGCCGTCGGAGGGCTGGTTTAGGTGCAGTGCCCTGCTGAGGCCGTGCCGCAGCGAACTCGAGAGCTTCGAGAGGGACCCGCTCTGTCAGGGCAGTATCTCCACGTAGTTCTCCGGGATCAGGCCGGTCTTCCCGTTGAGGGTGCCTTCCAACCAACCCGGCTCCTGCGATGATTTCACTAGAATTAAATTAAATGCAAGATTTCAATGCCACCACTCTCGTAGATCCCATAAAAATATCGTGCATTTAAACTGATCATTTTTTTATTACAACTCAAATCCTATTCATCCAATCACTGTATGTATTTTGAATCAAGACTGTGTTACAATAGTTATAATTAAAATTATCAATGTTCTCTAACCGTGCTAAATTTTATAACCTTTCAGACTAAATTTAATAATTATGTTGTTAATGAATTCAGGAACATACATGAGAAGCACTTTTCTTTCTTTTACAAACGTACTAAATATATCAGTCTAAATTAAATAGATTAAATTAATAGTGGATTATACCGTGTGTCCCGTTTCAAGACGCATCATAGGGAATTCCCATGTAAAATTTTCAATTTCAGTTTGTATCTCTATTATTGAATCTAAAAGGTCAGACTAAAATTAGAATCATTCCTTTGCCTACTAGCATTATTTTTGGCGTATTTTTGTTTTCTCTTTCGTTTAATATGAGATATAGCTTAAAAATAGTAAACAAATATTTGAAAATAAAATCCTCAAAATAGTATTAGTTCCTATACAGGAATCATTTTAACTTTATTCTGACCTTTCAATTTCAATAATAGAGATACAAACTGAAATTGAAAATTTTACATGGGAATTCCCTATGATGCATCTTGAAACGGGACACGCGGTATTATATCAAGGGACAGAAATGCGTGATTTATCCCCAGGTGCAAATTTGGGATACAAAGCACCGAGGGAAAAATAGCTTTCTCTCCCGAGATATACAGTGCGAGTCTCTAACTTGGAATAAATTCAGTAAATCAAACAAAGTTTATTTTTCGGAAATATGCTCGGACACGTCGATTAGTATTTTAAATTGCGCTCTTTTTGTTGTAATAAAATTTTATACAGCGTGTCCCAAATTTGAGATATGACGTCATCGACTATTTTTTTTAATAGCAACCCTAATTTTTTTATCACTATTTTTAAAGAGTGTATCAAGTTACACATGTGTGCCAAATTTCAAATTTTTATTTCCTGTCATTTAGAAGATATTTAACAAACATTATCAAATTTGTAGAATGAAGAAATCAAGTCACCTTCATCGAATTTTTATGCATTTTAAAAGTGGAATGCCAAAACGTGCTGGTTTGTCATTTTTTTTTCAAACTGACGTTTATCATTTTGACGTTTAGTTATAAAAATAAGTAAGAAATGTAGCATCGCATTCCACGCATATTCGAGTGAGGAGAGTATTAGTCGTTCCATTGTTGTGTTGACTGTTGTTCACCGTTGGTCGAAAAATTATACTAACATGCCGTACTTAACTGAAACCCACAAAATCGAAATTTGAATGATGATTGGCTATGGAGATAGGACAAGAACACAAAATGAAGTTATTTATTTATTTAGAGAGAAGTATCCTGACTTACCAGCCATATCTCAAAGTACCGTAAGCAAGATTGAAAGTCAGTTTCGGGAAAATGGGCATTTAAGAAAAACGAATAATCATCGTCAGAATGCGCTGAGTGAAGAGGTCAAAATTGATGTACTTCTCTCTGTTCAGGAAAATCATCATGTCTCCTCTAGGCAGATGGCTAGGGAACTCAAAATTAGCCAGTCTTCAGTGTCAAGAATCCTTAGAGAGCAAACATTTCATCCTTATAAAATGACAATCCTCCAGGAACTCACCGAAGATGATCCGGATAGAAGACTTCAGTTTTGCGAAAAAATGATGGATCTACTAGATATAAATGTTCTAAAAATAGAAAATATATTGTTTTCCGATGAATCAAAGTTTATGTTAAATGGTGAGGTAAATCGTCAAAATTGCCGTTATTGGGCAGACAAGAACCCACACTGGATGAGGGAAGGCCACACTCAATATCCAGAAAAAGTTAATGTTTGGGCAGGGATTGTTGGTGATCGAATTTTAGGACCAATTTTCTTTCCAAATAATCTCAATGGAGCGGGATATTTACAATTCTTGGAGGAAGAGCTAATTCCGAGTTTGGCTATTTTGTTTCCTTGCCCTGTAGAAGCTGACGTCCCGAATAGAAACATCTGGTTTCAACAGGACGGTGCATCTCCTCATTTTGCAAGGCGTGTCCGTGAGTACCTGGATAATGTATTTCCACGAAGATGGATTGGCAGAAGAGGACCAGTTGAATGGCCACCCGGGTCTCCGGATTTAACACCTATGGACTTTTTCTTATGGGGGTACTTGAAAAGCAAAGTTTTTAAGACCAAACCGCCAAATCTTGAGGAGTTGAAAGAACGAATAAGACAGGAGTGTAGACTAATTTCCCCCGAAGTAATTAGAAATATTCAAAACGAGTTTCAGTTCCGTTTAGGGTATTGTCAGTTAGAAAATGGACAACATTTTGAGCATTTATTGAAGAAAGACTATTAAGTTGAATTCATTTTTCAAATTTGATACTGTTTGTTAAATATCTTCTAAATGACAGGAAATAAAAATTTGAAATTTGGCACACATGTGTAACTTGATATACTCTTTAAAAATAGTGATAAAAAAATTAGGGTTGCTATTAAAAAAAATAGTCGATGACGTCATATCTCAAATTTGGGACACGCTGTATAAAATTTTATTACAACAAAAAGAGCGCAATTTAAAATACTAATCGACGTGTCCGAGCATATTTCCGAAAAATAAACTTTGTTTGATTTACTGAATTTATTCCAAGTTAGAGACTCGCACTGTATATACTATTTTTTTCACAAACGGGATATTTTAAGAGTAAAACGTTCGTTTCTAAAACCTAACCTAGAAAAAAAGGCTGTCAATCGAGATAGTTAAAATAAATAATGGAACCTGATTATGAGTTGTAATCATTTCTCTCCCTTGGGCAATAAATGTTATTTCTCTCACGATTTCGACTTTCTCTCCCGTTTGTAAAAAAAGGTATTTATACTTCTATAGATAAATAAAAAATATAATGAAGATCACATATGTGAACTTACCATTAGTAATGATTTGATTTGGTTCAAACGACAACTCCCCATCATTCTCTCCCAGACAGGCATACAGTGTGCGCACCCTCCTAAAAGAAAGTAAACAAACACCATTACAAAGCATGATGATATTCTCGAGAATTGAGAAAAAGCGTCTAAAATCTTTATGATCTTACCGGACCCCCTGAAAGGTGGGACTAGCGCGGCCGCTGCTGACTCCACCCGGCGAGCCAACAGAACCCCAGCGAAAGAAATCGTGCATCCTAATAGTATTAGTAACGGCATTCACAAAAAGAGACCATTGTTAGTCACAAATATTAGTAAAAACAGTGCTACCCCACAAATAAAGCGCCGTGCGTATCGGGCGGGTATACTTACACGGGACCGGGCGAACGGTAGCCTTTCGGGTAGGATATTCCCACGTTGGTTCTCATGTTCTTCTCCGGGGCTATGTTGTTGGGCGAGTAGTTCATGCCGCCATCCCTCGAGTTCGATGATACCGACTCGTTTGAACTGCTAGTGCTATTTTCTGAAAATTAAAAAGATACACTTGCTTAGGATTGAATTAATTGATTTAATTGATTTTTAGTATTTATAACGTGATGCAAAATCTTTTATGTAGTTTTTGCTTATACAGGGTGTTTCAGAGCTCTGGGAACAGTCGATCACTATAGAGCCAACCATGATTTCATACAAAAAATATACTGGGAGATAAAAAAAATACGGTAGAAAAACCCAACTTATAAAGTTGAATAACTTCGTTTTTTCAAATGGCACACCCTGTATTTAGTAACGTATTCTCCAAGTAGAATCCAATTATCTTTCAGATTATAATAATTATTCCTGATATGATAATCGCCGAATACAAGAAAACTATTGAGATTAGGAACAGGGAAACCTTATACAATTTGAAAGATAATTGGATTCTACTTAAGAATACGTTACTAAATACAGGGTGTGCCGTTTGAAAAAACGAAGTTATTTAACTTTATAAGTTCAGTTTTTCTACCGCATTTTTTTTATCACCCAGTATAATTTTTTGTATGAAATCATGGTTGGCTCTATAGTTCGAACCTTCAACCAAATAATAGAAATGATTTTAATCGTTCAACGTCAATCACTGGGGCAAGAATATAATTTCATCCAGACCATGTATTTCAACAAATCTTCAAATATTTCGAAAACGGCAAACAATAGGTATAGAGAGTATTGAAGTAACTCACCTTTATTTGCTCAATATAATTCAAAAATGACAAAAAATACAGGGTGTTCCATTTAAAAAAATATAAGTTTGGTCTGTAACTTTGTTATGAGACACCCTGTATAAATTTAAATATTTTTAGGGCGTGCAGCTCACTATTATAGACAACTTTTGTATAAAACATTTTTCGAAATTTTGAAAAATAAGCACGTGATTGACCGTTCCCAGAGCTCTGAAACACCCTGTATAATACATGGCATTGAGTGACGCCGAAAAAAAGAGGTTTTACATGTGTTCGTGAAATATAAATACAGGTAAATGCGTGAACGCATTTTGCTGAAGAAATACTTAATTTGGTTCAAATAAATTTTGCACCAGTTAATTAATCAACATATCCAAAATTTGTTGGTCAAAGGAGAATGTTAAAAAACCCCGTTTTTTTACTTAACGCCGCAACGGGAAAAACCTATTTAATATGTATCTGTAACGCCTATGGATGATGAAAACATAGGTTAGACCACGGAAAAGTCTGGGGAAAACTTTTCAGGTTCTATCAAAGATCAAAAATTCAGGATGGATTATATCGATTTTCTCTGAAACGATCAATGATACAACAAAATGTTTCAGATAAAAGTTGAACGGTTTGAAGGGAAACATGCTGTGGTGACGTAGTGACCTTGGTTTGATCTTGCGACAACTACATAAGGTAGGTACAATTCAAATTGCGCGATGTATCTCAAAAACTAATCCAGGAATTAACATGAAACTTTGAACATAAGTCTTATTTGACAATCACAAGAAAATAAAAGCTTTTGGTAAAATTTCGTACACCGGAAGTGGGTGTTTACCTTAACTGGTTTTTGTTTCTTCTCGATATTTTTTTAAATATGAAACATATTACAATAGTATATTGTACAACGAGCATATAATGATGGCTATTAATCACGAGAATGATGTTTGCGGAACGAGCCGTAGGCGAGTGGAGCAAATCGTTTGAGTGATTAATATAGCCATTATATGCGACTTGTACACTATACTTTGTTCACGAAAATTAAAAGCAAAATCAAAAAAAAAAAAAAAAAGAAAATCTAAAAGAAAATCAAAATCGAAATTAAAGTTATAATTACAATTACAATGGAAAAAAAAATGAAAATCAGTATTAAACAGGAGAAACAAAATATTATCATAAATCGCGTTCTGTGAATTAAAGCGCGAATTAGGATATGGATATTAAACACGCAAATGCGTTTGCATGTTTAATAAGCATATTAAACACGCAAATGCGTGTTTAAGAAATTGAGTGTTAAATGTACCCCATTAATGCTGCCAATAGAATTAAATAATGCGCACATTATAACATTTTCGTGAACAAAAATATTTAAACGAATATTAAAAATAACAAAGAAATGAACATCTTTTGTTTGAAAATATTTTTCATAAAATTATTTTTTTTCGAAATTTTATTTTATTTTTCTGAAAAATGTAATTTTATGAAAAATGTAATTTTATGAAAAATATTTTCAGACATTTCTTTGTTGTCTTTAATATTTGTTGATATATTTTTGTAATATTTTTTATATTTAAAAAATTACACCACTTCCGGTGTACAAAATTTTACCAAACGCTTTTCTTTTTGGGATTATCAAATAAGATTTATGTTCAAAGTTTCATGTTAATTCCTGGATTAGTTTTTGAGATACAGCGCGCACTTTGAATTTCACCTGACCTTACGTAGATGTCACAAGGTCACTATGTCACTATAGTATGTTCCCCTCCAAACCATTCAACTTTTACCTGAAACATTTTTTTGTATCATTGATAATTTCAGAGAAAATCGATTAATCCATCAGGAATTTTTTATCTTTGATAGAACCTTAAAAGTTTTCCCCAGACTTTTCCGTGGTCTCTTATGTTTTCATCATCCATAGGCGTTAAGGGTACGGTTTTTTTTAACATTCTCCTTTCACATATAAAATAGTTATTTATGTACCAAGTAGAGGTAGGCGAAATGACACTTTTTTGTGCGTCGACTAATCGTGAAGAGTCGACTCTTTTGAAAAAGGTAAGAAGTCCAGAAAAAGTGATGAGCAAAATTTTAATGTTCCCTCTACTTCTCAAATTTCATGACTCAAAATGAATCGACTCTTTTAATCCACTCACTCCTGAGGCATTAAGATGTTCTTGCACATACGAGGTGTAATCATCAAATAATGCCCACTGTACATATGAACTTTTTCCACTCCTACCTCTAATCACATATGTTTCCATGACGGTAAGTGATTCTTTAAATACGCCTTGACAAACTGTGACTCTGTGCACTTTAGCCATGGACTCAAGTTAGCTCTAGATATTTAAATCACTAAAATCAATTGAAACTCAAAATCAAGTTAATTGTCACTTATCGACAATCTGTCAAAATAAAAAAAAAAAATGAAACAAGGAATACTTTCAACTTATATCAAATGAATAAAACAAAACATCAAAGAAATTTAGGGGGATCAATGATTTCCTTTAGCAATTGTCATAATGCTAATATGTCATAAAGTAGACTAATTTAATAATATTGTAATATTACCATGTTTGTTTAAGATAATAAAATAATTTCAAAATTTTACCAATTTAGTCGTAGAAAAAGTATAGTATGCAATTCGTGTTATAAACTTCTCTAGACACTCGTTATTAAACACTAATTAACTTGTGACTAAAGTGCCGTTTATAACACTTGTTGCATAATATACTATTCTATGTCTATTCATCTGCGATATTAGAAGTTTAATAATCACCAATAAGCAGCGGCTTGTAAGTTTTTTTTTAACTTGGGTAAATTAATTCAATAAGTAATTGTAGAGGCTTTCACTTCGTGATACATTTTGAATAATTCCAATAAAACCAACAAAGTTATTCGTTTTATTTCAATTAAACTAATTCATTTGTAATGACGCTGGATTATGGATTAAGGGATAGGGCCCCCCACAAACCTCTGTTTTATTTAATGTAATCTGTGTCATTTCTTTTGCGATGTTTTAACTTAAAGATTACGAATGCATAAAGATATAGGTAATGTTAATACGAAGGGAAGTGAGTCGTCCGTATCCTACCCTCCGAACAGAATATACACGACAATTTCACTGATGGAAAATCATGAATAGAACATTTACATGCTCACTTTCCATTCTTTTTCTTCTTTTGTAAATTAATTCATTTGTAGCAGAGATGAGTAGAGAGATTGACAACGGAATACAAACGGGCGAACTGTTTTTTTTTAAATCCGAAACAGTCATGTGATCTTATTAATATGTCAACATCAATCTTTCATCGGTGTAAAGGCGCTCGTGGAGCAAGAGAGAAACGCTCTGGGAAGAAAATTTTAGCGGGCGTGGTAAGGGATGGTGTAAGAGAGGAAGACTTATGGTAAAAATTGAGTGGAGTAAGATCACATGACTGTTTCCAATTTTCTCCTATTAGGTGTCGCTAGCGTAGGGACGAAAAAGTCAGCGCGCCTGTTTGTTTTGGCATTAGCGATCTCTCTACTCATCTCTGTTTGTAGTGACCCTGGATTATCTTCTACTGACTGGATTATGGGATAGAGCCTCACCCGCCTTTAATTCACATTTTAACATAACCTAGAAACTCCGTTTTATTTAGTATATTTCCCATACCAATTCATTTGCGATGTTGAAATTTAACAATCAGCAATAAGCAAAGGTTTGTAGACTATGTTAAAATTAATATAATGGGCGGCGGTGGGCAGGCCCTATTCTACCCTCCAAACAGTAAACCATTGTATTTATATATGGGGTGCTCAGAGGAGAAATGGACCAAGTCCATAAAATTCTTTGTTAAGTCATCAAGCCTTAAAGAGGTTTTTACTTTATTAATTTGCAACAAAATGTAGACAAAAATTACAAACAAATTCGCTAATTATAAACGAAATAAATTTGTGACTTGAATCATTTTTCTACCAAACGTAGATCGTACTAATGTGTACTGTGAGTGTGTTATCGACGAAATTTAGAAAAATGGACTTGATCCACTACTCTTCTGAGCACCCCATATCTAGTACGCCAATGCAATGTAAATTTTTGATGCCAAAAATTGGGTTTCGAAATACACCAAGAGAGCGTGTAAGCATTCACACATTGAAACATGTGAGTAGCGTGTGATATGTGTTGCATACTTGAAAATTATTACTCGTTTTAGAATGAATTTTTGAATTATTCGATCCGTATAGGAAATACAAGGCCACCGTCTGTACCGAAACTCTTCCGTGGACGCGTAGCTGTAATGTAAACAAAAATCGAGAAACATAAATAAACACTGCACCGCATAATATATTTTAACATAAAGACGATAGCGGCAGTAATATTGAAAATATTTTTCATTCAGATAAACTACAATATTGAAATGTATGTAGATAGAATTAATTAGAGGAAAGAAAAAACAATATTTACTTTCTCAGTATAAAGTATGCAAAAGTATTGTGATCGCGAACTAGGCGTTTATCTTGACCGTGTTTACTTTTTTTCTGGTATGTAAAATTAAATATGTGTAATTATTAGCTCCCCTATTCATTTTAGAGAAAAATCGTAAAGGAATATTTTTTAGAGAATTAAAAATTGTAAATGCATCATCCATTTAATTTACGTTTGTACTAGAATCTACCTGAGAAATAATAAAAATAAGTTTGACCATTTACCATTTAATAAAAACCCTTGCCATGAGTTTGACAAATGTCATGTTATGGTGAGAATAATTTTGCTAGTCAAATATCAATTCACGCATTGTAATTACTATGAATAATAATCTGAGTTATTCCAATGAAGAGAGCGTATTCATTATCAAAACATTTTGCAGTGGCGTCAGTTTACTCAGAGTTCGTGACATTTTCGGTTAAATTTAACAATCGACCAATTCCGTCTATCAACAATTACCAAGTTTGTGAAAAAGTTTGAAAATACAGCAAGTGTAGGTAGATGATTCAAAATTAAAAGTATTTTAATAGTCCAATTTAAACAAAAATTATTTCAAAAACATTATCATTGCAGGCAAACGCAACAGAAGAAGTAACAATGAATTGGAAGAAAGAGTTTTGGGTTTGATATATGCTGAACCAACAACTAGCATATGATGTATTGCTCGAGAGTGCAACGTGTCTAAATTCTCTGTACAGAAATTTCTACAAAAGCATGGTTATCATTCCTACAAGCATCAACGGCATGAAGAGATACTGCCAGTGGATGAAGAAAGCAGGCGGGTATTCTGTGAAATAATGCAGGATCAATCAAATACAGACCGAAACTTTTTGCAGATGAATGCTATAGTTCACACTTAACAACGAGCCCAACGTTACTGTTCATAGTAATTACAATGCGTGAATTGATATCCAACTAGCAAAATTATTTTCACTATGACATGACATTTGTCAAACTCATAACAAGGGTTTTAATGGTATATTGTTCAACTTATTTTTATTATTTCTGAGGTGGATTGTCGTATAAACGTAAATTAAATGGATGATACATTTACAATTTTTAATTCTCTAAAAAACATTCCTTTACGATTTTTCTCTAAAATGAATATGGGAGCTAATAATTACACATATTTAATTTTACACGTTAAATTCCTATGTTCGGCCCTTATCCCAGACACTCGGTATATGAAAAATATTAGAGAAACATTGAGAAATTTGAAAATTAAAAATGGCATGTGCAGAAAGAAATGGGCTCATGGATACATTTTATGTTGCCTTCGAAGAATGCGCCATACTGTGGTGCTACCAATCTCCAAACGGCCTGCTATTTTATTGAAACTAAGATATTCCATATTTGTTTTCATTTGCTAAATTATGCGTTTCTCATAAAACTTTAGCAACTACAACATCTGTTGCAACAGGGAGTCTTCCTGATTTCTTTTTACCCATAACAGATCACTTTCTTAAAATTTTGCTGCCAGCTTTTGAATAGCTCTCAAAGTGCATGGGCTAGAGCCCTGCACAGGCCGTCTTTTAAAGACCCGGCCCGGCAGTGAATATTCAAAGGCCCGGTCCGAAGAAATAAAATGTTTTGTCGGCTCAGCCCAGCCATGCCCGGTAGTGAATATTTAAAGCTTGGCCTGGCCCGGCCCGGAATCTTTCTTTATTTTTTTTGCTATTATTTAAAATTTATAATAAAACAAATGAATTATTCTGTTTTGAAATATTTTATAAAAAATCATATCTAAAAAAGTTTTAGTGTCCATACTTTTGAAAAAAGAAAAATTCTCAGCAAGGATCAGGGTATAACATATATTATTTTTAAGAAAATTAAAATATGAGTAATTGATTATTCTTTGAGATATATTTTAGCCAGGGAAGTAGTTGTTTCAATAAGTTATTTGTTTATAGTCTTAGTAAGACTTAATTTTGCTTGCAGAGTTACGGACAGGTTGAATATTCATATATTCAGGCTATATTTCGTTTTATTGAATTTATATATTATATTTATTAAAAACTAACTATCTAAATAAAGCCTTTTGTTTTGGAAAAAACGGTTTTTTAAAGTTTAAACATTTAAGCATAAAAAAGTATAGAATAACTTTTTTCGTATCCGTAATGGTTTACGATATTTCTGAGTTCGAAATAAAAGTGTACTAAAAGTCTACATTGTTATAACTTTTGACACAATAATTTTCTGAACCTCTAGTAAAGACCAAAAGCCTCGTCTTGATAGCCTTTATAATATATGTGAAATTCGCTAAAATCCCTGATGTACCCCCAAAAAGTGTGCTTTTATTAATGGAATGGCCGATTCAACATTTATAGGAAAAATAGTCTATTTAATTTTATTTAGAAAGAATTGATGCATCTGAAAATGTAATCAAGATCAGCGGGTGTAGTGGAACATTATAAAAAAAGCATTGTATATCGTATAGGTATAAAAAAATTAAACAAACCCAGAGCATTTATCAACAGTAAATCTCTCAATGCTCTACAACCGAAAATGTAAATTAGGACACGTGTTATTAGTCATTCTTCACAAAAACAAATAATTTCATATTAAATTCAGGCAACTCAGTAGGCATATTATTTTTATTTTTTAGTAGTATGATATTTACTATTATCATGATTACAAGGCATGAAAACCTACTCATAACTCCCTCGGGAGTTATGTGTTCAATTATAAAAAGTGTGGTACTGAGGTTTAAGTGACACCCATACGTCAATTTTTTTACGAATTAAATATGTCCATCTCCTGTGGGAGTTATGAGGTCTGCTCGTGTTTACCCTACAAATAGTATATACAATTTCCAAATTCTCCGCTCAAGATGATGGTTGAAGATAGACAATCTTGCGTCTGCTCACGACCAACTTTATAGCGAGACAGGAATTGTTCACTATTTTATTCACAACCGTACGTTTGATGTTAAAGCATTAACGTCAAATCAAATCAAATTAAATAAACGTCAGTACATGAAATGCGGGCGCTTTGATTTAAAACAGACTCATAGCAACCATGCAAATACATATTGCAGATCGATATACTGAATATTTTTACTAATATTTAACTAAAAAATAAAATATTGTATACACCACGGGAGATATTCATGATCTTTACCCTCGGTTGACTTATAAACCTGTCAACCTCAGGAGAAAAACATTCCATATCTCCCTTAATGCATAAATATTTATTATAGCCGTCTATGAGGGCATAGTAAAATCAATTTCATATCTATTTTAGATCGCAGTGGTAGCGCCTCATACGGAGGCTTCCAAAACTTGCCTCTTTTTCTACCATAAGCTTTGCACTACTAGATATGTATATACAATGGTAGAACCTATGTAAGAGTTTCACAGTTTTTAAAACATTTAAATGTTTTCTTTTTGTCTTTGGTAAATTAATTCATTTGTAATGACACTGGACTATTTTCTATGATTGGATGATAGTGATAGTGAGACAATGTACATTTATGTTCAACAAATGATTTAAAAACCTCCCGGAACTTTTGGGAGAGACCCTCTATATTTGTTGAATTTAGTTCTCGTTTATCACGTGGTGAAACATTTTTAATATTAAAGGTTGTTGAAAGACCCTGTATGTGCATTATTTTATTTTAAAAATAGTACAGTATAATTAGCATGCTAAGGTTAGGGTTAGGTGCACAATATGACCACAGAGTGCACAATAGGTCCACAGGGTGCACAATGAGATCATTTAAAATAACCTCTTAAAATAAAACCTTTTTTCATAGCCATTTTTATAAAACTTTGTCACAGACTTATGACCAATGTCTAGGAACCTAGTCGAAAGTCCAGTACTTACAGGTAGTACATTTTTCTTTTGCAGCAGAGGCGCCACCTATTGTCTTCCTGTTTGGAGTGAAATATAGAGCTGTGAAAGGTATATGCCGGCAAATCTAACTTTGCCAGATGCGCAGACACCAAGCGAATATCAAACAAGAGAGAGGCGTACTGTCGACCCAGCACAATCTCTGTAATAAGCAAGCAACGTTTCAAAGCTCCCAAGGCTATCATAGTACACGCGGTGGGCGCTATGGGTTTTATTCCCAATTTGTATACATTGCCGATTATCTTACGAGATTGACTAGCAACTGCGCGAGCACAAAATAATTTACTTTAAAAATCCATCGCATTGTCACTTTTGAAAATGAATGTACCAAACTCGCGAACTCTTCATGAAATATCTGTTTGGCGTGCTGTACCATGAATCATCTATTTGTTTTATTCATTCATCTCAGACTTTGAAAATATTTTGTTTTAATCTTACCTGTCGAAACTAAATTTTAAGGTGTTCAGAATACCACAGAAAGGTCAGTAAGATAAAGTTGAAGGTAAAAATTGCTACCATTATAAAAAATGAATGCGATTAATGCTAAAATGATGGTAATAAATATGTTGGTGAATAACAAGCTCAACAGTAAAAATATAATTTGAACAAAACTTCTGCCACATGTTTTATTGTATTGTTATGCCAGTCAGTCACAACCAACCCTCTCCCCAATTCTCAACCTGTTTAATTTTGTTCACTCAGTCTAGTATATTGAGTGTTTCAGACCACCCGTATACACCAAATATCACGTGAAAAACAAATCGGATTGTGATAAAAAAAATACGTCAATTTTTTTTTTAAGCTCTATCATGTGGTGTGAAATGGGGCGGGTAGGGAATAACTTTGAAATCTTAAATGGGAACCCCTATTTTTATTGCAGATTTGGATTCTATGCCAAAATTTTTTTTTTTCGATAAGGGACAGATGGCGCTATATTCGGCAAAAACATTTATTGAATTAAATTTATTTCTCGCATCAAATAAGGCGTTAATTGAGGTAATTCGCTTAAAAAAAATTAACGTATTTTTTTTTTCTTAATCCGATTTGTAGTTCTCGAGATATTTGGGGTGTACGGGTGGTTTGATGCCATAATTGTAAATTGTTTAAATTTTAATTTTCATCTATATGATCAAGCCACTGTGTGTTGAAAAATTGTCGAAGAACAATAAAACACATTTTGAAACCTTATACTGAGTTAGTGTTTTATTAAGTGATGAACAAAACAAGTTTTCATTTACTAAATCGACCACGCTGATCATGAAAATCCCCAATTAGCTGTACTTTTTGAGATATGAGGGAGAAGGAGTGATAACCATTTCCTTCGGGCCTTCCCGATATTGCCTTTGAAATCCCGAACCTACACTACTTCACTGCATCCCTTTTAGGTCTTGGCCTATGACACCTTGGATCCTATTTTGTAATGTATTACCCGAGATATGTGACTCTAAAGTCATCTAGCGAGAAGATAGAGATAGAAAATTATATTTGTGACAAATTTAGAAATGCAATGATCATCATAGCGTTGGCCAATGTTTAAACAAATGCTACGTTAAGGTTGGTTAAAAGAGTACTACACTTGGTGTATCAATGAGTACCCCCCCTAAGGTGGAACTCGTAGGTATACTACATGCAGCAAGAGAAATCGCTGATAGAAATATCAAAGGTAAAACTATACATATCATCATAGACTGCAGAGCAGCAATATCAGCAATTGAGAACTGCAAAATCACCTCGGCACTAACGGAATGCTACATGGCAAACAACAACAAGGTCACCTTGTGCTGGGTAATAAGATAAAAGTAAAGGGAACAAGATAGCAGATGGGCCGGCAAGAGAGGCTTCCAGACACCCCACTTGCGGGCCGGAACCTGGACTAGTCTCCAGTCAGACATAATATCCTTACTAAAAGATACATCGACTGAACATCACCAAGACCGATGGAACGACAAGCCTGGCTGCAGGGTGGCGAAAGACTTTGTTTCGATGTACCCCAAAACTGCCAGATACTGCATGCAACTATCCAGGGGGAACCTACAAAAGATCGTGGGACTATTAACTGGACACTGTAACTTAAGAATGCTCCTAAACAGAATGGGCCCCTCCCCGGTCCCATCTGTAGAGGGTGTGAAGCTGAAGAGGAGACTGCTGAACACGTACTCCTGGAGTGCACGGCTATCTCCTCAATAAGACAATCCATAATGGGAGAGGGATGTCACACCAGACATCCAGAGAGCCCCTCTTGATGCAGTCCTGGCGTTCGCCAATGCCGTGGGTTGGCTGGATAACACCAGGACGTGAGGACTCAGATGGGAGGACATACAAAGGGCCCATTGAGGCCTACGTGCAGCGGACCTCTCTGCCCTCCCATCGGAACATCCAGATTGTGGTGATGTATCAACGTTTGTAACAACAAACTGGTTTTTGTTTAATTAAAAAAAATATATATTTTTTTTGCTGATCGAAAAAATGTTCGGATAAAATCCTAATACATTTTAGCGTACAATCCAAATCTGCAATAAAAAATAGGGGTTCCTATTTAAGATTTCAAAGTTACCCCCCACCCAGCCCCCCATTCAATGATCATCAGCCAAAAAAGTAGATGTTTAAACAAATGCTATGTTGAGGTTGGTTGTTTAACATTTCACATTTAACAGAGCTTTCAGAGCTTAATTATTTACTAGTGACAACTATTTATCTGCATAACTCTTTTCACACATTCTGTATATATTTGTTGCAAAATCTAAAATGTTTTTAAATTAGTTAACACATTACGTGCCACGCTGTAATCGGGAAAACAGTCCCAGGAGCAAACCACATTCTTTCATCCTTTGTAGTTAAAAAAATGTAACTTTGATTTTTACTTCGTTGTGTTAAGTTCTAAGAATAAGTTTTTTCAGAATGAGTTTTGTGTTAATATTTCGTAAAATAAATATTTTGTAAACTTTAAGTTGTGTTGAATCTGTCTTTCCAATTTTGCTCAAACCAAAACAAATATTACTTTCCCCAAGGGCCATGCTCATGATTCCCCATTAGAAATATACGGTAGCGGGTTTCCTATTTGATATACATCGCCACACAGTGAGAGATGTGTGTGTCTCAAAAATGAGCGAAGTGGCCCTTGCGAAATGTAGGTGTCTCTCACATATGAGCGACGTGGCACGCAATGTGTTAAGCAAGGTCTGATAATGGCCTTCGATGTGCTGTTCCCAACAGACTTTAGATCTCAGGATCCTTCAGTTGCATAAATTTGTGTTCGTGCAACTAGGCCGTCTGAAAAGCCATTAATTGTATAACCACTACCGGTCACCCTGGGCCAACGTGGCTAAATACTTGCAATCGCTAACCACCGGTTATTATTACTAACAAACCAAATTTGTAATAAATACACTTTTTAATAATCATAACTTTCTAAAAATATACCTCTTTATAAATTTGTTTATAAATATACCTAGTTTCCCGTATGACCTAAAGCTAGGCGGGCTGCAATTCTGAAGACTAGGAAGGTTGCTCTCCGATTGCGAAGACACCGTCAATTCCCTGTTGATCCTCTGCATCAGTTTGTGGGAGTTGACGGGTATGCCATTCGAGACGTGTTCACTTTTTGACATTTGGTAAATATTGCCACCGGCGTCCGGACTCTCGTTGATATTGTACAGGCTGGACGATATGTTGGTTCCAGGGTTCGGATCGAAGTAAGTATGAACGGTCTGTAAATATAAATGAGAAAATTAAATGGAATGTAAAAAATACAGATAAGGTGAAGTGACTCATGGTGGGGCCAGGTAGTAAAGGTGATAATAGAGATGGTTGCGGGTTGATTAACTCACACTGAATATACTGCGAGATCAAAAATCTAAAAAAAGTTGGTAGCCCTTAAAACATAGCCTAACACACGGGTGTGAAGCCGAGATACGAATATCGGCAACACGAAAGTATGTGGGCCACCCCAGGACAGTGGGGCAAGGGGGAATTTCAAATTTGCCGCTTTTGTAAAGATGGTTCCCTCGATGTTGCCAGATTTATCAAAGATCTTATTATGGGGATTACCGTTTTTAATAATCTTAAAATTTCACTACAAAGTAATAATTTTAACAATTAAAATGATGTTTTGAGCATAATTAGTCTCATTATCGCTTATATTTGTCATAATTACTCATGAAAGTATAATATTTCTGTTTATTAAATATAATCATGTGCATTGTATATTTTATACTTCGATGTATATGCGGCAACGCTTAATGAGTCTCACCATTTTTATTAACTTACATCAATAGTGCTGTGAGTGCTGGTAATTCATGTTTGAAGGTAAGTTATTATATATTCTGTCTTATAAACTCGTCAATTGTATTTATTAGTAATGGAAACATCAAATGGCCATATTAAATATTCTTGTAAATATCCAGAATGTCAAAATTCTTTCTTTTCCGATACCCATAACTAATGTCGACTACAAAAATAAACATTTCTATAAATTTCCTAAAAATGAAGAATATCTTAAAACATGGAATTGCGATATTGAACAGTCTTCATTGTTTAAATTTTCATTCATGTGGAGATCATTTTATTCATAAACATTTTGTTAACCATTTCCGCAAAAAATGAATTGCAATGCTGTTCCGACACCAAGAAGTAAGACAATATAACTACACTAATTTACTTTTTAACTATTTTAATGTCATGAATCCTGGATACGAGCAAACAACAGACCTGTTACGACGCCTGAAAGAAATATCCTAAGAAGAACGAAGAGACCTGATGGAACATTGCACCTGGACAAGACCCTAATACCCGATTGTTGTTATATTTTTATATTTGATAATTTTGTTAATAATAATGTATATAATTATTCTGTTAAATATATTTTTTCCATGTAGGCCTATTTTTATTTTTATTTTGTGAAATCCAATCTTTTTTCTTTTACCAAAACCAGTAACTTCTTCATTTATGTACTATCTAAAAGTATAATCAATGATGTACTCAAAAAACATAATTGATTACATTTTTAGTATTATTAAATTGAAATATATCGTTTAGACGAGTATAACATTTTTAAATTTTGGCGGAAATCGTAGTAATTTGCCACCCCGACACCAGGCGGCGCCAAAAATCGTGTTTCCGAAATTTAACATGCAGGTTTCACTTCTAAAGGTATGTGTTCTGTGGCCTAACAGAAGTTCAGTGGTGTCACTAAGAATAAGGTGCATTAGGGTGAGTATAGACTAGAGCATTTACTAGTAACAGAACAACGAGCCGCTCTATGATATGTTCTAGTGTATCACCCTCACGAACCAGACGTCGAGCATGCTCGCCATTTCGTTACAAACTAAATTGTACAAACCAACGAGCGTATTGGTGTAACATTTCGTTGAGCCTTAGCGCGAGCGCGGGCTATGCGGGAGAGAGCGACGATCGACGCAGTTATGCAAGGTACATCGAAATGTTAACAGGTAACTTGCACACTCGCTGTGAGCATTACGCCGAACAGAGCACCGAGCATTCGCAGGAACGTACATGCTTTTGAAACTGAGCATTTTCCTGTATTGTACCATTAGTTAGAACGTTACATTACATAGACATGCTCGAGAAAATGCTCTAGTGTATATCCACCCTTAGGAAATTAGAAGATCAACAATATGAAAGGTAATAATCAGTGACGGTTTGCGGGGTTTTTTCTGGTACGGCCGAGGTAACAAGAGGTGGCAATACAGATAGGTAGGGTCAGTTGCAGAGACAGCTGGCTGCGTGACCGCACCTATCTGTATTACCACCTCTTATTCCTCGGCCGTACTAGAAAAAACTCCGCGAACCGTCACTGGTAATAATTATTTTCTGAAAAGTAGTAAAAATAAGGTATTACCCACCGAGAAAAACGTCCAATTTTCTTCGAATGTTTAGCCCAACACTTTTAATATAAGCAAAAATTTAAAGGAACTGCTGCAATTGACAATTGACGAAATAGTTTTACTTCCAAATTCAGATACCACCTCTGAAAACCGTTTTTGAATATTCTAGGTTAGAAATGCATCAATAAGCGTCAAACAAACTCTTTGGTTTGTTGACCAACTCGAAGCACCCAGTGACTTTTTTTAATCCCCCACTCATTGGCATATCAACGTATGAAAACACTTTGCCGTTGGCAAGAAAGCAACTTTACTGTCCACCTTAGCAATGGAATGGAATGAAAAATTGAAATTCTTATTACTCACACATGTTATCGGGTGATTCATATTGGACCTCAATGGACTGGAATGGTTCAAATTTCCATAAACGCCCGGATCTGGTTCTGTGTAAAACATGGAATTCTGGTACTCGTTAACGGGGGGCATATTGTGTGCACTACCACTCGGGTAACTCTTATTTATCTGCGGAGAGCTGCTCTCCGACCTGACCTCGGGTTCTGTATTGAAGATCTTGTAGTAGTTTTCAATTAGGATTTCCACTACGATATTGTAGAATTTTAGATCGACGATCGAAGCCACCGTTTCCTCTTCGGGGCGAAGTAAAGTGGGGCCGAAACAGACGCCCAAGTTGCTTATGGTCATCAAGTTTTTGTCGCACTTTCCTGCAACACTAGAATTTTTACACGGTGATTATTAATGATGATTCGGATATCAAAAATTTTTTTAGATAAAGATAAATAAGTACATACGTGGATAGATGCTTGATTAGTATCTTAAGAACCTCAAAGTTGTTTTTTGGTATGCGGTGTATTAACGTGTGGACGTCGTGTACTCTAGCTTGCCTGGAGTCATTTTCTAGAAAGATGTAAGAAGTTTAATACTTGAAACCTGTTTCGAATGTATTCATTAAATTGGTTTCACATTTTAATGCACAGTTATTGCTATCAGCATTATACAGGGTGGGGCACTGCATATGACGTGGTCATTTTAAGGAAAACTATGCAACTTCGTGTTATTTTTTTCAAATGGATAGATGTAGGATAGTTGTTTGCATATTTTAAAATTATTAGCAGATATACAGGGTGTCCCACAAAAAAGATACACACCAAAGTTATGTTTTTTCAAATGGAACACCCTGTATTTTTTGTCATTTTTTAATTCTAGGGAACAAATAAAGGTGAGTTACTTCAATATTACCTATACCTATTGTTTACCGTTTTCGAAATATTTACAGATTTGTTGAAATGAAGGGTACAGGTGAAATTTTATATTTGCCTCAGTGATTGACGTTGAATCATTACAATCATTTCTATTATTCGGTTGAAGGTTCGAACTACAGGGCCAACCATGATTTAGTATAAAAAAATATACAGGGTGATAAAAAAAATGTGGTAGAGAATCTTAACTTATAAAGTTGAATAACTTCGTTTTTTCAAATGGCACACCCTGTATTTAGTAACGTATTATCACGTAGAATCCAATTATCTGTCAGATTATAATAATAATTATTGATATGAAAATCGCCAAAAACAAGAAAACTATCGAGATTAAGAACAGAGAACCCTTATACAATCTGAAAGAGAATTGGATTCTAAGTGAGAATACGTTAAATACATGGTGTGCCATTTGAAAAAACGAAGTTATTCAACTTTATAAGTTAGGATTTTCTACCACATTTTTTTATCACCCTGTATAATTATTTATACCAAAGCATGGTTGGCGCTATAGTTCGAACCTTCAACCAAACAATAGAAATGATTGTAATGGTTCAACGTCAATCACTGGGGCAAATATAAAATTTCACCTGTACCCTTCATTTCGACAAATCTTTAAATATTTTGAAAACGGTAAACGATATGTATAGGGAATATTGCAGTAACTCACCTTTACTCGTTCCTTAGAATTCAAAAATGCCAAAAAATACAGGGTGTTCCATTTAAAAAAACATAACTTTGATGTGTATCTTTTTAATGGGACACCCTGTATAACTGGTAATAATTTTAAATTGTGCATACAACGATCCCACATCTATCAATTTTAAAAGAATAACACGAAGTTGCATGGTTTTCCATAAAACAACCCTGTCGTATGCGGAGCCCCATCCTGTATATACAAACATCTTTATTATGCAGATATGGTACAAACAGCAAAAGTTATAATAATTACAAAAATCGGTTTCTGCCAAATAGCCATCGACCTGGTTTTGTTTTAGCCCATCAGTACTATTTAACAACAAATACAAGTTCTAATCTCTATTAACAATCCAACCATAGTAAGCTTCAATTCGTGCATTCGTGATTTCTCATAAAGCGAAACATTCATTGTGACATATGAATCAACTATTGTGTCAGTCTCTCAACCACAGATTTGCAATAAAATTTCGTTTTAAATTATATTACTACATAATAATTTTTGAGCTTTTTGTTAACTTACTGACAGCTGCAATGAAACCATTATGAAAACGGAATGTCATCAGCGGTTCCGGCAGGTTCCGCAGGTAGCTCTTGAGGGCGCTAGTGATGGTCTTGGTCTCCCATTCCTGCGGATCCTCCATGTTCACCAGTTTGTCGGATTTCCTCCTGTCGAGGCTCATGTTGAGGAGCTTGGTCACTTTGGAAGCGACTCCGACGACTCTGTATATGCCCTGCTCTTCCAAGCCCCGGCTCTCCAGAACTTCAATGCATTTTTTGATGAACTGAAGACCTACCTCGTCCAGCACCCGCTCATCGGAGTTCTGTAGTTTAACACTGGCACTCGGACTTGTGTATGTCTGTAAATAAAAAATAGGGAAATTAGAATTTACGGAAATTAAATTTATGAGAAAAATAGTTGTAATAATGAAATTTGATAAAAGGCGTTAGAGAGAATAAAAAATAGGAAGTAATAGTAAAAAAAATTGAGAAGAAACAAATTAACTGGTATGATGCCACGAGAATGAAAGAAAAAACATTGGTCAAGAAACCATTTTTCATTTACTTTATGAGACATGTTGAAATACTGGCAAATAAACTCTTTTAGCTTTGGTGTTCACTCTTTCACAGATTTATGTTATGAGTGGAAACAACATGAAAGAGTTGTGCCAATATCACTTCTGAACCATGACTATTTAATAAATAAAAGAATATGACTAAAATGAGATTGTTTGGTGAATCATTACCAAAATCAGAACGATTTTATGATAAATTTAATGTTTCATTTGATATCACCTTATTTTAGCAACATTAGTACACAGATAAAAGAAAATGTTAGAGTCCTTATTTGGGCTGCGGTTGCCTAGTGAGTAGGTTCTTACTTTTTTTTTTCCGATTACACAGATAAGATTACCCTCTAATAGTTCTGCATAAAAGTGGTTACCTCTTTATAGTATTTTAAATGTAATAATATATTCGCCCCGGCCACTGTTAGTTACTAATGAAAATTCATCTCATTTCACTATTTCATAGTCCGATCACCTATGGTATTATAACATGGGGACATTCCACCATAACTGATCGCTTATTGGGTCCCCACAGGCGATTTGAGTAATATCAAGTTTAAAATATAGGGATTATTATATCTGCCGTGCAATTTAGTCACGGAATGCCTTAAATATGTACGAAAGCACATCAAATCCTACAGAACTAGTGCTGAAATACACAGTTATGAGACGCGTAATAATCATCTTATTTGCCCATTATTCCATCGTATCTCTAGGTGTATAAAGGGCATTAACTATTACGGGCCTAGACTGTACAATGAACTACCAGAAGAAATTAAATGCTGCACGGACAATATCTTTAATAAGCAAATTAAAAAATAATTGATGCAAAAAGCATTCTACAGCATTGAAGATTGTTTATTTAGTGAATGTATAATTATTGTATTGTGTAACTTATGTGCCATCTTATAGTTTAAGTTATTTTTATTTATTTATTTCTAACTTTTATTAGGCATCGGCTATTTCATGAACGCGTAGGCAATTATAATGGCTAAAGATTTAATTTGTGAAAAATGCAAAAAGGAAGTGATAAATCCAGTGCTTTGTGCTTTGTGCAACTCGAACTATCATCCTGAGTGTTATAAGCATTATCGACACACCAAACACTGTGATATTAGCGAAACTGCAAGTGCCCGTGAAACGGAGTCATCATCCATTACCTCGCAACCTCAAGATGCCGTGGATTTTAGAATGGAGGCTTACACTCACCTAAAAAAGCTGGTGGAGCAGCTCACAACAACCAATGAGTTACTCACGGAAAAAGTTAACTACCTTGAAGTGAAATGTAATAAATATAAGATTCTATATGAAGAGGTTACAGCAAACTCTGTTCCCGCCAATAACATAAGTGAAGTTGCAGCAGGAGTGTCAAAAGGCGGTCGCGCTAAGAAAAATCCTGCACAGCCAGTTGCTGTAGGCAACCCAGTTTCCACTAATAGATACCCGCGTCGACAAAATTCGAGTGGTTATAATATTGAAAAATCTAAATCGAGCGACATTAATACTACAGAATGTCCACCTCAAGTTGAATTTACGCAGACTGATATAGATAATAACGAGAAATGGCGTAAAGTAGAAAAGAAACATAATCAAAAGAAACACATACTAGGAAAATCCCAGGAAACAATACTGGTAAAAGGAGTTAAAAAGAGAGCACATCTTCATATTTATAGACTACACCCGAGTACACGTCAAGAGGAGCTTAAAAAACATCTAGATGAGAATAAGATATCTGTAATTGACTATGAAACACTGCAATCCAGGCGTCCTGATGAATACACATCTTTCAAAATCACAATACCATTCGAGGAACTTGAACTGGCACAAAACCCCATGATCTGGCCGGATGGAGCACAAGTGAGCCGTTTTTTATTCCCACGACGAGCCCCGAACGAGTTGAAGAATCGCTTACAAGCAGCATCACAGTAACCAATGAAAAAAGTAAAACATTAGAACTGTTATCAATATGCAGTGCATTAGAAATAAATTTAATCAATTCGAGGCTTTTCTAACTGAACATAATCATGCTTTTGATATCATTTGCTTATGTGAACATTGACTTAGACCAAATGAAATTTGTTCAGTAAATATAGACAAGTATAGTTTAGGCTCGCAATTCTCTCGTACACTGTATATTCATGGAGGTGTCATGCAGTTAATGAAACATGATATAACATTTAATAACTTGCAGAATATTAACAATCAATCAATAGAAAAGGAATGTGAGTTAGCTGCATCATACCTTCCTTCATACAACATTTATATTATTAATATCTATAGATCACCGGAGGGTGATATTAAAAACTTTATCGCTGTTCTAGCCAGGGTTTTGGATCAAATAAGTTCTGACAAAGGCATAATTATCGGCGGTGATTTCAATGTACAATTCTGTACGAATGACTCACGTGCTACTCAATTATGTGATTTCTTAAAATCGTATGGTATGTACAAAAAAGTAAATTTTAATACAAGAAAAAATAATTGTATTGACAACATTTTTTCTAATTTAATTATTCAAGATATAGAAACTTATCCATTGGATCCTGGACTTTCAGATCACATTGGAATTTATGTTAAAGTAACGCATCGACATATATCTAAAGAGTGCGCAAATAAAATTACTAGGCCTATTACAGAATGGGGAAAGTTTCAACTATATTCACTTCTAGAAATAACTGACTTTTCATTTTGTGATGGTGTCCTAAATGTACAAGAATCATTTAGTTATTTCATAAACATTCTGGAATGTTATATTTTAGAATGCTTTCCACAAAAGGAAATCCGTCAAAGATCTGATAACGGTATTATTTGGTATACAAATGAATTGAAACAAATGCGTGAAACCCTCTTATTGATGAAAGAAGGTGCCTCCAGACGCCCAGAACTAAGATCTTGTTATATAAATTATAGAAATAAATATAGAATTAAGTTACAAGAAACACGAATAGCTGCAAATGTCAACTACATTAAAAAATCTGCAAATAAGCAAAAAGCAATGTGGTCGTTAATAAACCAAAACAAGGAAAAACATTATAATAACAATTGTCCTATTAATTCAGAAGATTTTAATATATTCTTTAGTTCTATTGCAGACCAAATAATATCTAAAATGGATTCAACAAACAAAGATCCCATCTCTTTCATGGTAAAAAATGATACACTTTGTAATAGTTTCTTTTCTTTTGAAGAAGTTAGTCCGATACAGGTTAGAGAAGTTATTAATAGCTTAAAAAAATCAAACTCTCAATACATTTATTCAATATCATCTAATATTCTTAAGTATTTAGTAAATGTAATTGTGATACCACTTACAAAATTATTAAATGCATGTCTAAAATCCGGAATTTTTCCTAGTTGCCTTAAAGCGGCATGTATAATTCCAATTTATAAAAAAGGTGACAAATCAAATATTAATAACTACAGGCCGATATCGTTGCTGCCAATATTCTCAAAAATATTGGAAAAAATTTTGTTCAATCAAATGATCAAATTTCTAGAGTCCAACAATGTACTGCATAATAATCAATATGGATTCCGCAAGGGACGATCAACGAGTAATGCGGTCACAGCTTTTGTTAACGAAATTGTAGAGAGTTTTGAGTTAGGTTCATATGCTGTGACGTCATTTTTCGACCTAACTAAAGCATTTGACTGTGTACCTCGAGACATTTTACTTAGGAAATTATATTATTATAATTTTAATCCACACAGTTGCCGCCTACTAAATTCATATTTATGTGATCGCACACAACTTGTTTTTGTTAATGGTAGTAAGTCAAATACTTTAACAAATAACTATGGGGTTCCTCAAGGATCAATACTTGGGCCACTATTGTACCTCATTTACGTTAATGATCTTCCGGAACATGTCGATAATGGCAATATTATTATGTATGCAGACGATACTGCTTCCATTAGCAAGTCAACTAACTATAACGAGTCACGCCAGAGTAGAGATCTTATAAATAACAATGTTTTGGAATGGTTCACTGCAAATAAGTTGTCTTTAAATCCAGAGAAAACCATTCACCTAACATTCTCATTAAAGACTGATAATCTTGAGCATGGGTCTTGCAAATTTCTTGGAGTACATTTAGATACAAAACTAAATTGGCAAACACATTGCAATAACTTAAGTGATAAACTCAATAAGACTACATACTTACTAAGAAATCTTAGCCACTCATTACCCCAGACAACATTATTATCGGTATACTTTGCTCATTTTCATTCCCATCTTATATACGGGATTTTAAGTTGGGGACATTCTTCGGGCGCAACTCGCGTGTTCTCTATCCAGAGGCGCGCTCTCAGAATACTGGCCTCTCTTCAGTACAGGGATGAATGCAAACAGGCTTTTGTTAACCTCAATGTATTGACAGTACCATGTATATTTTTATTTGAATGTGTAAAACATGTGCGACAAAACATATCCAAATATACAACACATGATCAAGTGCATAACTATCCTACACGAAACAAACAATTAATTTGTTATACCCGATGTAGACTTGAAACTAATAAAACAGGCATTAATTACTATGGGCCTAAGGTATATAATGCTCTTCCATTGTCATTGAAATCATTAGCTGATAATGTATTCTATTCAAAATTAAAGTCATATTTAATTAAGAAAGTTTTTTACGACATTTTTGAAGTCTTGAACAACGATTTTTCCGATATTTAATATGTTTTTCTGTTTTAACTATGTATTTTTTATAAATGCATCATTTGGACAATTGCAAATTGCAATGCAACGATTACTATTATAAATTTTGTTACAGTTTACTTAGCTTTAATTATGTCTGCTACTATGTAATATTGTAATATTACATTTGCTCATCTCCTTCTGACCTGTGTACACTATTGTATTAACACGAATAAATATTATTATTATTATTATTATTATTTTAATGCTTATCCAGCAGAATTTGTAATTTGTCATTTTAATTTAGTGAATGTGTAATGATTTTTTTTGCATCTTATTAAATAATATAAAATTTGTTAAATTGTTTTTGATTGAGAAAGTTGTCCATTATTCGGCCGAATCATTTTCTCCACAGGTGACGTCCAATCAAATGATAGCAGTTTCATTGCCCAACAGGTGACGTCCAATCAAATAATAGCATTTTCATTGCCCAACAGTTTAATTGTTACTATGGTTACGATTAGTTTTTTGTCAGCGAACTGCCGCAATTTCCAAATAGAAAACTTATTCGTTATAATTTAATACAAACAGAAAAATCTTTAGATAATTATTTAATATGATGCGAAAAAGTATAGTATTAAACTCATGAACAAGTTGGCCATTGCCGCTCGGGTGAATTGCAACTCGCCTATGGCTTGTGTTGCAAACTTCACCCTCGTGGCTATGGCCAACTTTCTCACTCGTTTAATAATATACTATAATATGTTACTAATGTATTATTTTATAGCTCCAGTTTTTTTTCTCACATATTATTTGGTAAACATGAATTCTCTCAGTTCATATCATGAAATATATACTTGGCAAATTTATTTTGGAATATTTGATAAACCGACAAGTGTTAATCATAAAGACATTTTATCAATAACTGTGACAACTAGAAAATTACGTCAAATTTTAGGTAGAAATAATATGCCTTCAAAACTTTAAAACTAGAGATGGGTAAATCATGAGTGAGTCGATTGAAAGTGACTCAGTTTGAGTCATGAAATTTTCTAAATGAGGACCAAAAGACGAAAATATATATTTTTTTAATTCGTTATTGCATCTAAATTTGTAGTACAGTCAGAGAAAATACAAATGCGAAACTCGCTCGGTGAAGGAATGCTGCCGCATGCTTAAAATCCATTTATGAGGTAATAAAAAGGTATCCCGAGATAAGATGCCACCCGACACGCATTTTTAAATAAATATGAAAATATCATTACTTGTGACCTTAACAAAAGTAGCCGTAAGCCGTATATTGAAAAACCTCTGACATCACCCGGGAAGCACCAAAATAAGATTTTTTCAAATATAATTTTTTTAACCACTAAAAAATTGTCTTAAAAATCTGAAAAAATCACATATATTATTGACCCAAATACCAAATTATGTGGATTTTTCAAGGTCATTGAACGTTATTTATAGTATTAAAAAAATGTTTGAAAATAAAAAAAAGAAAATTCGCCCACTAGTTTAAAATTTTATTTCGTCATATGATTACTATCAATAAATATCATCTATATGACTTTTTTTCATCTTTCAACGTTTGGTGCAACATCTTTAAAAATTTGAATAACCAATATTTTTACGATATTTTGATATTTTTTATAAAAATTTTATGTAAAATTAATATTAGTATTCTAGTATTAATAATTTTTTCTCAGTTTTATATAAACAACCAATGTTTGGTCACGATATGACCATGAAACCTTCGAAAAATAGGTTTTTGTTCTTTAACCACTACAAAAATCTGAAATTCATATATATTTTTGTCCCAATTACAAATTTTTTCAAGGTCATTGAAGGTTATTTAGAGTATTAATTTTTTTTTCAAAGTTGAACTTCTTTTTGGCCCCTAAGCGATCGAGTGACAACCTAAAATTTAAAACAAATTTTTTCTTACATTCTTGAAAAATAATCTCAAAGGTAGGCAAATTAAGTTTAAATACGTAGTTTTTTTTTTAAGTTGATTAGGAATTTAGTTTGAAAAGGGTAATATAAGCATTAAATACTATCGTTACCTTATATGTATTCACAAACACATGGTATGGTATAAAATCTCTGAATATTTTCCGTAAATGAAAGTTAACATATATATCATAGAATTGAATATCTATAGACCTCAATGGAATTGAAATATATGATAATAAACCAATAATTAAAATGTATTTCATTCCAATATCTTCATATTTTTTTGAGCCAAAACACGTGTTCAAAAATTTTAAAATTACTAGATGAATTTTCAGGGGTTTTTTACTTATAATTTAAAAAATAATTTAAATGATCCGTTGATATTTCAAAAATGTGAAGAACGCCAGGGTCTTTTTCATAGTTTTTTTTTCACTTATAATCAGGAAAATAAATACGACTTTTAAAAGCTAAAGAAAGTAGCGCCAAGCTCTATATTATAACATTACAATATTTTACTTAATTTCCAAATCATAAGTATAAAATTACATATTATTATGTTACGTTATTTTACAATTTAATTTCAAATTATATTGTAATATTTCATATATTATTAGTTAAAAATTAATAAACATATATAATAATTATAATAATTATGTGTATAGATATAAGGTATTTGAAATAATATAAAAATTTAAAAAAATTAATACCCTAAATAACCTTTGATTTGGGTAAAAAATATATGTGAATATTTCAGATTTTTATAATAATTTTTAGTGGTTAAAAAAAATAAAATCTTATTTTTCAAGGGTTTCAAGGTCATATCTTGGCAAAAATGGGGTTATTTATACAAAACTGAAAAGAAAATTATTAATACTAAAATATTACCAATAATTTTATATAAAATTACTCTTCAATTTATAAATACATATAAAAAATATCAATTTTTTATTTAAATAACGCACCAATAATTGGAAGACGAAAAAATCACAGATATGGAATCCGTCACTCAGTCACTTAGGGCCGAGGAGGGAACTAGGCTTGTAAATTTTATTACCTCATAATTGTATTTTAAGCAGTGGTTTCAACCGAACTAAGCACCGACATGCGGCAGCATTACCTCGCCGAGCGAGTTTCGCATTTGTATTTTCTCTGACTGTACATTATTAATCTTTACATCTGATTCATTTCAAAGAATCGTTACATCCTACCAATGAGTTACCTCAATGTCTACAAACCAAGGCATGAGCAAAAAAATATACATCTAGGACATTTTAGATCGACATACATCTTTGAAAACAAAAGTCGGGACCGAAACATAACTCTAAAATACCTTCATATTTTAAACTGAGTCACTTAAATCGCCAACTCGTTTTACTGAGTTGACTTTCAAGTCAACCCACTGAGGAGTGTACAGATCCTTCTCATAGGAAGGAAATTCTGTCCCTGAATTGGCTGATATTTACTTAATAAAGAAAATAGTGCGTTCTGGGCAATAGAAAAGCCTCAAACTATTCATCAGCCACCCATGTATGTATTAAAAATGACAGTAACGTGTGCTGGAGGAATCATTAGCCCTTACTTTTTACTTTCTCCGTTACGAAGTACGAGAAAGTATTGTGATCGTGATTTTTTTCAATTTTTTTTTTACGGAAATATACGTTTTGGGGTCCCTAGATGTCATTTCATCAATTTCTGGAAAAATTTTTTTTGTGCCTGTGTGTGTTTCTGTGTGTGTGTGTCTGGCTGTGTGCGCTGTATCTCAAAAACTAATAGAGCAATTGATATGAAACTTTGAACATACGTCTTATTTGATAATCTGAAGAACTGAAAAGCTTTTGGTAAAATTTCGTACACCGGAAGTGGGTGTTTACCTTAACTGTTTTTTGTTTTTTGCCAATATTTTCTTAAATATGAAAAATATCACAAAAACATTTAAACAAACATTGAAGACAACAAAGAAATGAACATATTTTGCTTGAAAATATTTTTCATAAAATCATGCTATTCGAGAAAAAAAATTTATTATTTTTTTTTTCAATTTTTGGTTTATAATTACGAAACGATAATAGTTACAGCAAATTTGTGTGAATGATAATTGTAGAGAATGCCAAAATGAACAGCTTCTAAAGAATAAGTTTTTTTCGAAATTGCGTTTGTTTTTGAGTAAACGGAGTTTGTTTTTTACGATACAATCAAGTCGGAGAAAGTGACATGATGGCCACATCACCATTTTTTTAACTGTAACTGTTAATGGTGAACGTTATCGTAACATGATTCGATAACTTTTTGACACCAGAATTGGAAGCTTTAGTCTTGGTTAACATATGGTTCTAACAAGTTGGTGTAACTTCACATACAGCCAACTATTGAGAGATCTAAGAGATCTGTTTCCACAACAAATTATCTCAAGAAATGGTGATGTTGTTTGGCCTCCACAGTCGTCTGATTGAACAGCCCCGGATTTCTTTTTGTTTTTCAATGAGAAGGTGCAACTTCACATAGAAAGATCTGTTTGTACAACAAATCATCTCAAGAAATGGCTATGTCGTTTGGCCTCCACAGTTGCCGGATTGAACAGCCCCGGTCTTCTTTTTGTTTGTAACAAGACTGTGCAACTTTACATACAAAGATCTGTTCTCGCAAAAAAATCTTTCAAGAAATGGTGATATCGATTGGCTTCCACGGTGAATGAACAGTCCCGGACTTCTTTTTGTGGAGATATTTAAACAGTAAGGTTTATGCCAACAAACCAGAGCAACTTAAGAAAGCATTTGTGACGGAATTAATGAAATACCGGTTGAAATGTGTGAAAATGTGAGGTGGACATTGTCTTTCATATGTAATTTGCAATATTTAATAAAACGTTTATCGGGGGTAATACCACAAGAGGTTTAATTTGGCCGGATAAATTTTATTTGTTTGCACGAGCCATTGAATCGATACAAATTTCGAGAATGAATTGAGATGGCTTTAGCGCGAGTGGATTTTACCTAATCTCAATTCATTCAAGAAATTTGCGATGAAATGACGAGTGCTTAAAATAAAATTTATCCTGCCAAAATTATAACCGCGAGTGGTATTTGTTGAGATAATTTATTTACAATATCTTTGTTCTCCTTTCTTACAAAATAAAATTCACAGATTAAAGATCAAAAAACATACTCAAAATTTGAAACGAAATAAATAAGAACTATATTTATATTAGCAATTTATATTAATTAAAAGTACAATGGGCGAAAGAGCATTGTTTATTTATAATGGAATTGGATAAAGCACCAGTCATCAACAAGATGGATATTAAATGCAATCCAATTCTCCATTTTACGCATTGTGGCAGCGCTACCGTACACTTGCGACATCTCACGACACTAGGACGAAGTACGAAATCTGTGTCAGGCTTAAATTGCAAATGTACGTAACTAAATGTGTATTATGGGTGAACGGGCAATTCTTACTCAACTTATACATGGGCGGAATGAAAATCGTGAAATAATTTTCACGTGGAAGCGTGTCCGAAACGAATTTAAATAATATTTCACTGCAGAGGTATTCAGAACTGACACGAACTGCCAGAGTACAACTGAAGTCAGCTGTTTACTAAAATTGTTAATATAAAGATCGAAGGTAAATAAATTTTTAACCATTTGAAAATATTTTTGTCCGCCGTTTCAAATGCACCTTTTTATAAATGAGTTGAATTATCAGCATTAAACCATCTGGTTTTAATTTCCCATAAAATTATACAAAAATATAGTATATTACGACACAAGTTCGGTAAGTGCTCTCTAACAGGCCGAGAAAATGTTACAAATACGAGGCCCGCAGGGCCGAGTATTTGTAATTTTCGAGACCTGTTTGAATGCACTTAACGAACCGAGTGTTGTATAGTATTTTTTGCGCTACCGATTTAAAATAGTTAGAAAAATAGTAAAAAAATAGAATTTTATAATTAAAAATCGCTGCTCTTTTATCTAGCCCATAACGGTACTAGGACTGTCATGACTCAGAACAGGCTTGTTATTTGGTGAGTTTCCTAGCAACCGAAATTAGTCCGGGAAACCCATTCGAACGTGACTAAATACACACACAGTAAGCATAGCAATATAGAACGGTAGCGCAAAAAAGTACCAAACCTTCTTGGTAAATACCCTTCATAGAATTCTATTCAAAAATATAGCTTAGACCAGGATCAAGCCTCCCTGGTGTGTGCAAAGTAAAGCTTTCTACAATAATTATTTTTTTGAAGTTGATTGTCAAGATGACTAATGTCAAAATAGTTTTGATTAATCAATTTATTTTGCCTGTAAACAGTATTTTTCTATTTATCTTATTGGTTGCTAACAAAACGACAGGACGGGGCAACTATATTCTTACATTTAAAAAAGGAGTTTTACGAATCAGTAAGAAAAAAATTGTGTTTTTTTTAAGATATCTGTTATAATTTATATTTAAGCATATAACATGCTAACTGTTTGATTAGTAATAGCGAATCAGTAATATTTCCTATCACTACTCAAAAAAAAAGTACTGAATTCTATTCCTTCTGATTACGAAGCGACTAGTGATGATGAGAATTTTGATGGAGCTTTTGAGAGCGAGACCTAAAATTTGTGGTGGATGCTGAAGATGAATTGGCGGTCAACGACCATCTGGAATCGACTCAAACAATAACAGAAGCAATGATACGGCGACAATAGATGATTCTGATTATCCGAAACCCAAGTCGATCTCGTAGCTAAATCAGTACCAGCTCTGCTTATGCGTTCTATGCCTGCTTCATTGATTTTGATGTTGATTCTTCTCATCTCTTCTCTATTTCGGAACAATCAAAACTTACCATATTATCCGGAATGGCTATAACAATTGACATAACATCTTGATAAGCAATGTTATTTCGTTTAGCAAGTCAACCGAACTTTTTGATGTCTAACAGCCGTACTAACAATCATGGATTGATCCAGAATTGAGTATAAAACGGATAAAGCCGCATTTCGAGATTAATTTTTTGATTATGTAGATGAATTGGAAAGTAAACGACTGCCCAAAAGGTACGTATATTACCTAAAAACTCATATTAATAAAACCATGTACGTATTAGTATATACCACGTACTATGTATAAAACGCTTATGCGTTAGTGAGGGCAATAAAAAATACGAAATCGATTCAGAGCAAACGCAGTGGACCCTCCGCCGTAGAATCAACACAATCACACTTATATTTCCTGGTACAGTAAAACGAGAGAGACAAAATTGGCTTCAGTTTAGGTTCAGAAGGCGCCATTAGAGATGCTGAAAATCCAAATTAAATTTTATGATGGGCGAAAGATACCTATTTACGGAAGACATAATGCTTAACCTCAAAAATTGTCGTTCGCTAATAGCAATGCATTTGTTAAGGCTGATAACGTAATTTAGACTTCTGCAAAATTGTCGACAAACCTCACAGTTTTCCACTTCAGCTTCATTTGCAATTTTTCTATGTTAATAAATAATGGCACAACAACATACAAATGCAATATTTCTTAGGATGTATCAATGGAAAATCAGGAACATTCTAGGTAAAATGCCATTTGCGGTTACTCGCGCAACTACTGTTAATACTACCCAAACCCATATATTGAGACATGTTATTTTAACCTCCTGCAATCTTTATTGTATTTCATTCATATTTTTTTTTATATTTATTCCAGGGCTTTTTTTTTAAATATGGTTCGTGAGAGACGCGCGGACGCCGCAGTGCGCATGCTTTGCGCGCGTTTAGATGCCATTTGCAGCCGTATCGTCTGTTTGTGTGCTGAGCTGTTGAAGTTTATAATGTTTAAGAAAATTGAATCGCCCGCCGACTGTGAGATACGATCTGCAAATCAATTCTTGGGTACAAGAAACTTGGCAGTAGCGGAAATTCACCATCAAAGTGAAGTTTACAGTGTTAAAACTGCGAGTAACAGACAGTAAGTTCAACTTCTCTGATTTCTGAAGATTTGGTTCGCGATGTGGACAACAAAATTTATAAGGATCGACGATTCAATTTCAAAGTTACTCGTATCAATCAATTTTCAACAGGTTTCAAACAAGAACACCATTGTTTTATAGAAACTGAATTATCGAAAATTTTATTGTAAGTGGGTTCCAAGACTGCTTTCTGATGATCACAAAACAGAAAGATTGGATTGTGCTTTATCATTTTTGACTCGATACAATCAAGGGGATGAATTTTTGGACTACATCATTGCAGGAGATGAGACTTGGGTGTCTCATAAGACTCCTAGTCCAAGCAAGAGTAAATGGAATCTTTGCAACCCAAGGTGAAAGCCAAACATGCAATTTTAGCACGAAAGATTATGGCAACTGTCTTTTGGGACCGGAATCAATTCTGATGCATTTTGCTTGCCATACAAAACAAGCGGTGTGGCCCACTGTGTTCCGGTGTGATGTTGCTACATGACAATGAAGGCCATATGTTTCTACACAAACACAAGGTCTAATCAGGTCTTTTGGATGGGAATAACTGGATCATCCAGACAGTGCACTCAGTAATTTTCACTTGTTTTGGTACTTAAGGAATTCCTTGGTGGTTCAATGTCGACGAAGAAGTGGAAACTGCAGTCATGGATTATTGGGCTTGTTCACAGACGTCTGAATTCAAAAACTTGCATGACAAATGTTTGAACAAAAATGGAAATTGAATATTGTTTCCTCATCAGAACACCTACAGACCGGTTTCGACCTTTCAGGTCTCATCAGTGCAGTTAGTTGCTGATTGGAAAACAGAAATTACTAACAAATGAATATTATTCTTTATTGTACACGTTAAAAAATTACTGCTATAAAAGGAAATTACTATAAGTATTCCAACCCCCGTTAAAGGTAGAAACATCAAAGTAGTGGAATCTATTGCCTATATGTTGTGCTGAACCCAATCCGAGTGGCCGAACCACTGACAGATATATTTGCCGCCATTGGCATTCCCATATCTGTCGGTGGTTAGGCCACTCGGATTTAGTCCAATACAACACTCAGGCAGTAGATTCTGCCACTTTGGCATTTATACCTTTAAAAATGGAAATTATGTAGAAAAGTGGATGAAAGCATGTAGAATATGGAAAAAAATATATTTTATCCAAAATTGGGTGTAATTACTGTGGTCATTTGAGGGATATAATGTTATTCATTCCCCACTGAATGACTCGGACTCACGGAATACATAGATTCTTCATAAGATTTTTGAAGTAATTCAAATTGACACCACATACATCAAAATTTCTTGTCAAAATTTTATAAATGTTATTTCAATATTTAATGCAATTACAGATGATTTTAGATAAAATGTTATATTACACTCATTAGTACCTTAAGAAAATTACCATAAAAAACTTTTTTTTGTGGGACTAATTATGTACATTCCACACTCGTATAATAAATAAGTATTAATGATATTTACAGTATTTTTCTTCTTATTAAAAACCACACATTATTTAAAAAATAACTCTCGTATATTTAGTTATGTATTTTCAATATCAGCCGTAATGAAGTGTTATTATTATTAGAAAGGGGCAAATATACATACTGGTTCTTTTCCATCCATAATATCCATCCACGCTTTACGGTCTGCCTCGTTCAGAGCTTGGAATGTGTACAAGTTGCTTGGTTTAGAGTCGACTTGAAGATCAAAGCAAAATCTCTTGTCTATCGAATCGGACATTCTCCTTGTGCATGATGATAAAATCATTATTTCTGGTTGGGGTACCTACAATTAAAAATAAAACAGATAAATTGTGTATTTTGCTCAAATATACAGTAGATATTTCTGCTGCTAGATATTTAAGTGAATTCAATGTATTGAAATTTGAAATAATTCTGATTTATTCATTAAAAAGAAAGAAAAAACTGTCAAAGCCTCAACTTCACGAAATTTTATCATTTTGTTGATAGTGAGTACTCTTAACATTTATCATAGTACTGATTTCTATTTTGATATTCTGCAATTGATAGACTTATGATCTATTTTTTCAATTTTTGTTAATCTTTTGCTCTTCTACCATTTCTTGTGTAAATGTAAAATAAAGAAGTATCTTTACTAACTTCACACTTATTTATTTTTAAACTAGAAGTAAATTACAAATGAAACACGTATTTAAAACAAACAGGAGAATATCACACAATCAGTCATTAATTGTGTGAAATCCCAGATTACATATGGCTTTGTGTATTTCTAAGTAAATCTGTTTTGGGCCCTTTTTGGCAAAATGGATTACCTCAAATAACGCCTATTTTCTATTAGTTGATTCATGAATGTAGAATTGGTTTGATTCAACCAGAAGGATCTTAAATGTTCTTTTAGTCTGATCTTGAAATTGGCTTTGTTGAGTTTATCTTTGCAGAGAATCAACTAACCAAGTATTAAGGATACTAAAAATACTGGATCATAATTGTATTGATATTCATTAGTCTTTGCCTAAAAGAGGGTAAACAGTAATAGTGAGCAATTCACTTACGGATTTTGTAGTTAATTGGTTGTACGGTATCATGGAGAACTCCTTGGTGTCTTTGTTGTAAGTGCAAAAGTGCTTCGTCCAAGTTTGCCCAAATGCTTCTAAAATTAGAGAAACAAACAAAAAATAATGAAATTAATGTAATTAATTATATTATATAGTCCAGGCTGAAAGACCACAGGTCCATAGCCTATTTGGCTATACACCATAGTTTAATTTTGTATGAATTATATTAACCAGTTGCCTTGCAATTGCAGTCAATTTTGATTAAAGAAATATTTGAAATCGCCATGGAGATGTTGGTATACTACAGCGCGAACGTTGGCTGTCAAACGCTCCAAATAAAAAATTCCCTGATCATATGCGGCCAAAATCCTCCGATACGTCAACCTTATTTTTTGAACGCGCATCTTTTCTGATAGTTGTGTATTTTCCATACCCCCACCCCTTTGCGTAATGACGTCATCGCCATTTTTTCTAAATGGAAACCATTTTTTTTTATTTCACTAAATTTGTAGCCCTTTTTATTCTTTTTACGACTGTGTAAAAATATTTTGTTTTTTTGTTTAAGAAATTAAATTAATATAACTAATTATAATTTAAGAAATAAGACAAATTCCACCAGAAATATTTTAAAATGTAAGGGTGGTTTTTTGCCAAGAGAGGAACGGTGCGCATTTTGAACATTTGATACATTAAATAAGTTTTAAAAAAATATATTTTTTTTTCAATTTTTGAAATAAAAAACAAAAAAAAACAAAATATTTTAACACATAAAAAGGGCTACAAATTTAATGAAATAAAAAAAAATGGTTTCTATTTAGAAAAAATGTCGATGACGTCATTACGTAAAGGGGTGGGGGTATGGAAAATACACAACTATCAGAAAAGATGCGCGTTCAAAAAATAAGATCAACGTATCGGAGGATTTAGGCCTCAGATGATCGGGGAATTTTTTATTTGGGGTGTTTCACAGCCAACGTTCGCACTGTATAATTGGTAGCATTTTATCACCCCATGCACCATTCCGAATCAAACGGATTAAGTATTTGTGTGTAAACTAGTTATGTTTTCCATGTTCGATTTTAAAATAAAACAATATAAATCGTAACTTAGGCACACCAAATAATTCGTTCAAGTTTGAATCGGTAACCTAATTTAATAAGGGGAACGATAAGTTAAGTTGTGATAATAATTGTTGGCCAGTAAAGTCGATACTAGTTAACCCGTGGTAGTAAGGCGAGCGGTTAAGAAAGAATTCAAAGTGGGTCATTCTCCATTTGGTCGAAATGGAATTAGCACCAGATTTGGTAACTAGAGACATTAAGACATCTTTTAAAGTACATGCTCAAATTCCCCAGGGACAAAATTGACTGAGAAATATGAGTTTCAAGTTTTAAATTGCAAAAACAGAATTTTTAAGATGCTTAAATTTGGAGTTACTCTTTGGGCTAGTTCGAGATTTTAGAGTTGCGAGGAGTACCTTAAGTTTAATTTTAGCACTTATGATTTTAGCTAACTTATAATATTTGTTTTTTGTTTTCTTGATGATTTATTTATTTATGTATATGCTTTTATGATTATCATCTGTTTATCTGCATCATTTTATAGAATCTAGTCTTACAAGCGCTGAATCGATTCAAGCTCTATTCAGAAATGTTGTAGGTGATGCCAATAAGACATTCTCAAAGTAATAGCCCCTACCTTTGCGTTTAAAAAAATGGTGAAATTATCAATTCTGCAATTTATTAGTTCTGCAATTTTCGTTTTTCCCAATTTAAGTTTAACGTGTTGTGGTTTTGTTTAAAGCTTCGATATCTCAATTGTTTTGACGAGAAATTAGAAATATAATATTTCTGAATAAATTTGAAAACTTTGAAGTTTATTCCTCAATTTTTTTAGTTCTGCACAAATTTTCTAATTGTTGATTGCAATTTTCGGTTTCTCCAGTTTAAGTTTAAGGTGTGGATGGTTTTGTTTTTAGCTTTGATATCTCAATTGTTTTGACGAGAAATTAGACATATAATATTTCTGAATAAATCTGGAAACTTTCAATTTAATTCCTCAATTTTTTAGTTCTGCACAAATTTTCTAATTGTTGATTGCAATTTTTGTTTTCTCCAATTTAAGTTTTGGGTATTGTGGTTTTGTTTCCAGCTTAGATATATCAATTGTTTTAATGATAAATTAGAAATACAATATATCTGAATGGATTTAGAAACTCTCAATATTAATTGTGCACAAATTTTCTAATCGTTGAATGCAATTTTCGGTTTCTCCAGTTTAATTTTAAGGCGTTGTGATTTTGTTTCTGGTTTCGATATGTCAATTGTTTTGATGGGAAATCAGAAACACATTATTTCTGAATGGATTTGGAAACTTTCCTCAAATTATTAGTTTAATAAAAAAATGTTTCAGATAACAGATATTTAAATTAATTACCACTTGAAGATAGTACAATGATAAATCGTGTGGTCATCAAATCGCCATTTTCTTTTAACGCTTTTAAAGGTAGGGGCTATAACTTTCAGAACGTCCTATTGGAATCACCTACAACATTTCTGCGTAGAACTTCAATCAAAAACGGTGAATCACTTGGGGACCTTCCTTTGTTAGTAATGTATGTATTTGGTGAAATTTGAATTATTCTATACGAATCGCGAATTTTTTTTTTATATATACAGGTGTTTCAAATTCGAGGCTCACTATGGAGATCTCGCTTATTAGAAGAGATAGAGGGTATATTTAAATTTGGCACTTTTGCAGAATTTTATGCTGATTAATAATCCACTGGAAAAAATACTTAAATTATTTTGTTTTCGAGTTAAGCCAAAAAAAAACTGAATTTCGTTTTTTCTTCATATCTCCGTTATTTGAGGAGATATTTAAAAATGGTAAAGACATTCTTATAGCACTTTTTTATTATCTAATAGATGGCATAAGATTTTTAGTTGTAACATGTTTCGTTTCTTTTGAACCATCATCAACTTTCTTATTTCTTATGGAAGTCATATTTATTTTTTGTCACATCTGAATGCTTAATTTTTTGTGATGACAACAATATAACACAACATACATTTAATTTCATAAATGAACATATAATCGTCTAAAACACTTTTATTGGTAATCTCTGTAGCGCTTACTAAAAATCATTGGTGCCGTGGAATTAAAAACAATGAAACATCTGAATAGCTCTTTGTTTGTCAAACATTATTATTCTTTATGAATAAAAATGTCGTTCGATAATTCAGAAACGCGTGATATGGTACGTATTTTTTATGGAAATACGGTATTAGCTAGTGAAAAATATTTACAAATGAATCCAGAAAGAAGGCAACCTCATAGAACATTTTTTCTACGGATGGACAGAAATTTAGGAGAGTTTGGATCATTGATTCAACATCGCAAAGCATACGGCAATAAAATTACCCAAGAAGATAGTAATCATATTTTGGAAATGATAATACTAAATGTATCTTATTTCTTTAATTTTACGTTTACTTACAAAACATATTTTAGGTAAATCAAAATCCATCAACCTCTTGCCGCAAAGTAGCAGCTGAATAAAATTTGCCACCAACGCAAGTATGGAAAATTTTGAATAAATTTAATTATAAGCCATATAAAATTTATTTGGGCCACACACTTATGCCTGGTGATAATTTTAGACGTCTTGGATTTTGTAATTGGTTGCTTGAAAAGCGCAGTGAAGATTATGATTAAAAAAATAAACATTATTTGGACCGATTAATGCAAATTCACAAAAAGTGGCATATTTAATCGCAACAATGAACATTATTGGACAGCAGAAAATCCCAGACAAGTCCGAAGTGTTAGGCCACAGCATCATTTTGGAGTAAATGTTTGGGCAGGTATTTATGATGAAAATATAATAGGGCCAATAATGTACGAAGGGTCTCTAACCAGTAAACGGTATTTACATCTTCTTCAAACAAACATTTCTAATTATTCGGATAATGTTCCTCTAATTTAACTTCAGAAGTTCTGGTGGCAGCAAGATGGTGCACCAGCGCACAATGCCAGAAATGTTCGCAATTATTTAAATCAAATGTATCCAAATCAGTGGATTGGGAAACGCAGAATTGTAGCTTGGCCAGCTAGATCGCCTGATTGTCTTGGATTATTTTTTCTGGAGTTTTATTAAAAACACAGTCTACCGTCATACTTACGAGAATGTTGAACAACTCAGAGATGGTATTACGAATGCCTTTAATACGATTCCCAGAAGAAGTGTTTATAGGGCAATAAATAATGTTAAGAAACGCGCTCAATTGTGTATTACTGAAAACGGTTTTTTATTTGAACATAAATTATAATTAATAATCTTCATATTTGTCTTACAGTTATTAGTATTGTATATTATATTATTTATTAAGAACTTTTCATTTTGTATCGTCTATATCGTCCAAAATAATTGTTCATTTGCATAAAAAATTGTTCGATGCAGTTTCCTTCTTTCTGTATACATTTGTAAATCTTTTTGACTAGCAAATTCTGTATTTCTGTTTACTGAATAAAAAATACATAACATCTCGCTTTTCTGAATTATCGAACGGCATTTTTATTCATACAAAATAATAATGTTTGATAAACAAAGAGGTATTTAGATTTTGAATCGTTTTTAATTCCATGGCACGGATGATTTTTAGTAAGCGCTACAGAGATTTCCAATAAAAGTGTTTTAAACGATTATATGTCGATTTATGAAATTAAATGTATGTTGTGTTATATTGTTGTCATCACAAAAAATTTAGCATTCAGATGTGATAGAAAATAAATATGGCGTCCATAAGAAATAAGAAAGTTGATGATGGTTAAAAAGAAACGAAACATGTTACGAAGAAAATTCTTACGCCATCTATTAGATAATAAAAAAGTGCTATAAGAACGTATTTACAATTTTGAAATATCTCCTCTAATAACGGAGATATAAAGAAAAAACGAAAATCAGCTTTTTCAGTTTTTTTGACTTTACTCAAAAACAAAAGAATTTAAGTAATTTTTTTTTCAGTGGATTATTAATCAGCATAAAATTCTGCAAAAGTGCCAAATTTAAACATACTCTCTATCTCTTCTAATAAGCGAGATCCCCATGGTGAGCCTCGAATTTGAAGCACCCTGTATATTCAACTTTCAAATATCTCGGTAAGAAAAATATTAAAAATTCTTGACTAGTTTTGCTGGGACAATCTTGAGATAAATTTTCTATTTTTATAACGAAGTAAATATTTCTCACCAGCATTTAAATAATTGTACGTAAATTTGAAACGTGTGATTTACTTACTTTTTTCTAACAAGAACAAGTATCCCTCTTTTCGACCTTTCACGTTTCTAATCGGGTCCTGTTGCTTTTGTATTTCTGCCATCCGTTTCCTTAGCTTAATACTGTAATCCTCAAAATTCTCCCTGGTCTTTTGGATGCGGAACTGCAGGTCGCCTTTGTACGGGGTGAAGTCTTTGGCAACTTCGTATCCCTAAAAAGTTACAAGAATTTATCAGGCGATTTCTAAAATTTCAGGATTTACCAAAGTATTGAAATTTTATACAGAAGGTTTCCTGAGACTATCCCCAATTTTCGAATGCCCCAGCAGTATAGAAATATAGATTAATTTGTCATTATTATTGACACTTCTAAACATCAGTTTAGTAATTTATTGGTTATAAAAACTATTTATAGCAAAATATTGGTTATAATTTCAAGGATGTAAATAAGAATATAAAAAATAACGGGAGAGAAAGTCGATTTCTCAGACCTCGACATCGTCAGAGAAATTATTACTTCTCTCCCTGCGAGGTTCCATTATTTATTTTAACTGTCACATCTGACAGGATTTTTTTTTCTAGGTTGGTTTTTAGCAGGGGGGTTACTTGAATAGGGAGAATTGGAAACGCGACATCCACGCCATCTCACAGTCATCTGGCCCAACTAACGCAATGCAACGCTGCCAAATCTATGTACAAATCTTTGTAACCAAGCAATATGGTCATATTTTTGTTGGTTACATTTATTTTAGGTATGTAAGAACATCCAAATATCTGGTAATATTCAAAGTCCACTAGTGTTAATTGTTTGTTTAAGTCTATTTGATAAATTTCAAAGCAAAATAGACTTTTGAATAATTTCACAAACGAGATATGACAACATCTATTTCCCAGCCTTTTTAGACGTACATAACCTCATTAATTGTTATTCGGCCAGGTCTTTGACTATATACTAATGGACTGCTAGTCCCCCTCCATTTTCCATATGATCACTGCTCCAAAAGTTGTCCACAAGCTGGAGCCCGATATAAGTCCCGCCCCAGAGCCGAAAATGGAGCGTAATTTAAAAACCGGAAAGCAAAAAAAATATTTCTCGATGTATTCATCAGCAACGTGGAGAATGAAAATGCGAGCATATTTCGGCAACTCGGGTCCACTTTCCTGCCTGTTCTTTACAAGCAAAGCATCAACCCATAATTTGTGAAGTTCCGGATTTGATGGAAATCTAATACAGAATTTTAGGTTATAAGTCAAAAGTCAACTGACGTGTACATCAGCTGACGAGTATTATAACCGCGTTGGCATATATACGTGGATGTATTGCAGCCTTTCGCATAGCAATATTTTGACATAGTGTGAATATTTGACAAAATAAATGTTTATACATTCAAAGGTGTGAATAAATTGCAGGGTATCACAATATGCAATGCGAGCTCATAGAGTCATATGTCATAGACACAAAATAGCTACCAATTTAGTAACATACCGCAACCATTTAGGGTCCCGCTGCGCCACCGTTGCTTGGAGACACACATGAAGCGGCGCTAGCAGTCCAATAGTATATAGTCAAAGGGCCAGGTATTTATAATTCAAATTTAAATTAATATTCTTAAACCTAAAAGAGTGTGCAATGGGTAACTTAAGTGCTCTTAAGGCACCTTATTGCAGTAACGTTTATACCTGCGATTCAAATATTAAAAATACAGCTATTTTTTACATTTCCGAAGTGTCCTAATCGCAGAGATGAATGGGTTAATTCCATTGAATGTATTACTCTAAAAAAATTCCACTTTCAAAAGTTATGCACATTTGTGAGGACCACTTTTTAAGTATTTATTAATTCCTGTAAAAAAATATTTAAATTGGAATACAATTCCGACAATTTTTAATATATCTTCTTGTAGTACTTCTTCCAGTACAATTCCTGCAAAATCTTTTTTAAAACGGCCCCTTTAAGAATGTAGCTCACTTCATGATTTAACATCTGCCCCAAAAAGAATTCGTTTGGAAAAAATTTCAAGCGAATCCCCTTCAACATCATTTAGAGATTTACTTTTTGCGTTTGATTAAGTCTAAGCTCTTTATAAAGCAAGTGTCTGCGATTTCCGCTTTTATTTGGATGCGTCGCACTGATGAGAACCAAAAAGTTCGAAACACTTGCAAAAATGAATTGTAAAGTCGCAATTTTAAATTTCCCGCTGGCTGGATGTGTTTGGCCAGATGACTCGCAGACGGCGCTGATGGCGTTTCCAAAAGTTAACATTGAACTGTCCCTCTTTATCCTTAATGCTCTATGGGTTTTAGTAACGAACGTTTTACACTTAAAATTGAGAGGGTGAAAAAAAGTTTTGGGTATTTGGGATTTATTTTTAAAGGTTATTTTTAGTGGGTACGAAGGTGGGTTCAGAGAAAGCCGAGGAGAGCACGGGGGATGGCGTGGAAAAAGTGGGGGAAGTGGATGGAGAATAATATTAGAGTGACATGTAAGGTGTGGGATGCGTGTGTAAGGCCGGTACTAATATATGGTACGGAAGCGTGGGGGAAGAGAACGTATGAATGTATAGAGAGGGAACAGTTATGCTTCCTGAAGCGGATGTTGGGGTTAGAAAAGTAGACGCCGCGATACATTCCGGTTGCAGGAGATGAACAGGTAGAGATTGTCATGTAAGGTGGTAGAGAGAATGGTGAAGTATGAAATGAAGCTATGCGGGTTGGGAGAGGAGATTGGTGAGAACGGTGTGGGAGACGTGTATGAATGTAGAAGGGGAGAGGTGGACAGAAGAGAGAAAGAGAACATATGAAAGGGGAGGACTGGCTGAGGTAAAGGTGCAAGAATTCTTTGGTAGAGGTGTGAAAGTGGCGGCATGGATGAAAGAGAAGATGAAGGAAGTGGAAGAACAGGAGAGGCAGGGACGAGTAGATAAGAGCAAGTATAATGATATGTTTAGAAGATGGCAAGTGTACGGGAGGGTACCAAGATACATGAGTGAGGGTGGGTGGAGCATGGAGGAAAGTATGATAATGGTGAGGGCTAGGTGTGGGTCTGGAGAGAGGGGGAGGAAGAAATGGATGGGGGAGGATTATATGAGATGTAGGTTATGTGAATGGGGGAAGGATACGTGGAGGCACCTGGCGGAAGAATGTGAGGGGGTGGATGAGGAATGGGTGGGAGTGAAAGGGAACAGAGGTGACGGAATATGAAAAAAATAGTATACTGGGTGTTTCAGACCACCCGAACACCCCAAATATCTCGCGAAATACAAATCGGATTGACATACAAAAAAATACGTCTAAATTTGTTTTTGAGCTCTATCATGTGGTGTGAAATATAAATCACCACCCCTCCCCTCTGGGGCAGGGTGGGGGGTAACTTTGAAATCTTAAATAGGTACCCCTATTTTTTATTGCAGATTTAGATTCTACTCGAAAATATATAAGGTTTTTATTTAAAAAAAAAATTTCGATTAGCAAAAAAGAATTTTTTTTTTTATTAAAAAAAATCCAGTTTGTCATCACAAACATTCATACATTACCACAATAGAAAAGAATAGAATGGAATTTGATAATCATATTCATTTTGATTCGTTTCTACGATTTTTTTAAAAAGAATTTTTTTTTCCACTTATTTTATTTATTTATTTATTTATTTATTCATTTAACGGATAACACCTCTTTTACAAATTACAAAATAAGATTATTAAAATGCTTAAAATTTTATGACATAAAATTACGAATGACTTCAATCAACGCCTTATTTAAAAGATGACTACGAAAAAAATGTCATAATCTGTCATTTGATGCGAGAAATAAATTTAATTAAATAAATGTTTTTGCCGAATATAGCGCCATCTGTCGCTCATCGAACTTTTTTTTTGGATAAATGCCTCATATTTTTTAAAATAGAATCCAAATCTGCAATAAAAAATAGGGGTTCCTGTTTAAGATTTCAAAGTTACCCCCCTTCCCGCCACAGGGGGGAGCGGGGGCGGTTGACTTTTCACACCACATGATAGGGCGCAAAAAACAGTTTTGGACATATTTTTTTAAATCTCAATCCGATTTGTATTTCTCGAGATATTTGGGGTGTACGGGTGGTCTGAAACACCCTATATATATCTCGGGAGAGAAAGCTATTTTTCCCTTGGTGCATTGTATACAAATTTGCACTTCGGGAAAAATCACGCATTTCTCTCCCTTGATACATAATCTACTATTATACTGGGTTTTTACTTCCTCCATACTGGAAAGTATTGTGATTATGAAAATATTTCACAGAAACTTACAAGTCTGACAGCGAGCCGAAAAACGCAGTTCACTCTTGATGATCTTCAACTGTTGGTACACAGTTGGATATTTGTTTCAAGCACCTCCATAACATAGAGGTGGTAAAAGATCCCCTATGTTGGAAATGCAAGCAAGAAGAGGAGACCCTAAGACACATCCTGTGTGAATGTGAGTCACTCAAACTCAGGTGGTCCGTATTCGGAGAGGAGTGACCAGATTGGTCACAACTGGGCAACACTTCACACGGCCAACTACTTGACTTTACAATAAGTTTAGGTTGGCTTGAGGAGTAGGGCTCAGGAGGTGGTACAAAGGACCAACGATTGGTCTAAGTGCTGCGACCATTTGGTCGCCCTCCACAAACCATGTCATCATGTATTATGGAGAGATGGGTAATAAGATATTTGGTCCTATCTAGTCGCATCACCCATATATTTATTATAAAGGGTGTCGACTGCCCTAATTCTATATTTTATATTTAAAAAAACTATATTAAACCAAATTTTCTTCGAAAATCTTCTACCATTTTTCTGACCATAACATAATCCAGTCACCTCAGAACTGAAACTGTGGTTTCTGCATATTGTGACAAGAGTTTTACAGACCCCTTTTAAAACTAAACTGACACAATTCAGGAAGTTCTGCAGAGACAAATAGTAATTTTTTTTTAATTGCTTGTTGGAGTCTCACTGTTTATCCAGTTTTGTTGTGACGTAAAACATTCCGAGCAAAATATTCGAAAACGCGTTTTCTATAACAATACATTTATATTTCTCTAGTATCTATATAAAAATTATTTTAATTCAAAATAGCCGTGGTTGGCGTCACTTTCTTCCACGACATCCTTCAGATCGCCCGAACTACTTCGCTGGTTTCTTGGCATCGTTTATCTTTTTGGCCTCGCATTCCTTGCCGCAGCCGCCGGGATTGCATATGCACTTGTCACACGTTAACGCCGTCTTGGAGCAGGGGTAGTTCGGACACGCGACATCACACACCTGTTTCCCGCATGTGCACTTCGTTCTAGGTATGCACTTCTTCTCAGCCATCTTTATGTTCTCACAAGTTGAGTATTGTTTTTTTATAACTGAAACTTTTACACATAAATTTAAATGACTGACAATCAGTCAAACGAACGAAAAGTCAGCGGTAGGTCCAAGTCAATCGTATCATGATGCCCTTCCAATCCCATCAAATACATAGATCCAAAGGGGGCAATTTGGCTTAGATTTTTTAAATCTGTCGTGAACTTTACAAAAATGACAGGCATTTAAGAAATAAATGTTCTATTTTTCATTAAATTCCAACTGTCTGAATCTGCGGCTACATCAATCTGGGCTTTGCTGAGATGATTGAACTTCTTCTCGTTTCGACTAAGATCTTTTTTGCAGATTGTTCTAAAGTGGTCATCGCTTGTGATTCAGAACTTCAGAAATGGCTTGATTTCGTTGAATTTTCTGTACAGATTCGCCAATGGAAATTCAATTGGGTATTTTTTTTTGGGTGAAGCCATATGGCACCCAAATATTGAGCACCTTCAGGGCTGATCCTACCTGGGGGCTAGAGCGTTAGGGAGGGGGTCGGCGAAACCTGCGAAGCAGACCAACAATAGAGGGTCCGCGGCATCCAAAATCTGTAAATTTTAATCCGAGCGCCCCGAAATAGCGGCCGGTTGCCTGGACTCCTGTCGGAAGTGTATCCGATTTCTAACCGGGTAACGACTTTGCCAAACAAACAGAAGAAGTATTTTGGATCCTAAAGAAAAATTTTGAATTCACTTTTCTTTTGAAATTTTGGGCATCGCTATTAATTTGATATCCGAACGTTCTGAGCTGTTAGAAAATTACTGCTCCTTGTTTAAATTTTTGTTGGTATTTCATTCTACAGAATCGGAATATTAAAGAAAATGTTGTATGGAGTTAGATATTAAATTGCAGGTAACCGAAAACGGAAAATTGACCAAAGATTTAGATGGAATCGAACTCCTAAAAGAATTGTTATCTTTTTAGAGAACTATTTCCTAATCATTCCCAATTAAAACCATTAGAAATTTTAAATCATTTAATTAGCCAAGACTTAGTTCCTTGTTTTCCAAATTTCAGTATTAGTCTAAAAATATTTTTAACAATACCGATAACTGTGGCTTCCGGCGAAAGGAGTTTTTCCAAATTAAAATTAATTAAAAATGATTAATGGTTAACTATAACACAAGAGCGATTTGCTAATTTAGCCATAATTTCTATTGAAAATGAGATCGGTGAAACATTAGATATTTCAAATGTATTTGATGAATTTGCATAAAAAAAATCGCTAGAAGTATTGTTTTAGAATTTAGATCAACACTGACAATGAGTAGCGTTCGAATAGTCGATGTTGTTACTGAATTGAAGGTTTGATCATAATCTACTCCTCTTCTTTGCGAAAAATCTTTGATCACCAATCTGGCCTTGTTTTTACTTAACTTGTGGAGTTGTTGTAAGTGTCTAGTTCCTTGAAGGTCGTCGAGGTGAGCATCACATAATCCTAGAATTTCTGTTTAGCTAGAAGATCCACTGGGTTCATTCAGGTAAGTCTCTTCAGCTTCGTTGCCTCCTGTGGGTATAATAACCCCATTTTCCACCAATTTTTCTTCAAAGATGACGTCTTTGGATCTATAGAGCTTGTTTTCCTCTTCACTGTAGATACTGTGTGCGTCGTCGTTATCGTAACCGATGAGGATTCCTTGAATGGCCTTTGGATCCATTGCCGCCCTTTGCTCCTTCGACATGAATTTGAACCAATGTTTCAAACCTGGTTTTCTATACCCTGTCCTATTATATATGCAGGTACCTGTTCGTATCATCTCGGCCCAAAGTGCCTGAGGAATGTTCCCATGCGCATGCATCATTTCTCTAGCAGTCTCCACCACCATACGATTTTCACTCTCACTGGACCCGTTTTATTCCGGAATGGAGGGCATTATTAGACGTTAAATAATACCTTTCTTGTGTAAACTAGTCCAGACCTGTTTCTTGTCGAACTCCCTGCCATTATCACTTACCAACTCCAGACTGTTTCTTCCTCAGGTAGGAACTGCCTCAGTTTTTCAGCAATTTCGGATTTTTGCCGCAGGAAATGAACTGTCCTGAATTTTTGTAATCGTCCTTGAAAAGCACAAAATATCGATATTCAGACCTCGATTCTTGAAATGGACCGCAAACATCCGCGCGAATTCGCTCTCCCAGTTCCATAGTTCTCGTGACGAACGGTAGCCGATGAGCTTTATCATAAATGTAACCTTCGCATAGTTTGCTATGCATTTCTACGTTCATGGTATAACTGTAGCAAGTTTCCCTTACTCACTGTATTGATCTCATCTGCTAGGGTTCGAACTTCTCACCACCAAACTGAACAGTCCTCCACGACGAGCTCCCTCTAATTGTTGACTAGGAAGTTGCAGACTTCAGCTGATGAAGATGAATTGGGTATCCGAGTACTTATCCTGGACTGCAAGCACAGAGAACAGATTTCTCTTGATTGATCAAATATCAGCCAAGGTAATTTTGTACTATTTTCCGTGAATTGCTACCCAACTTCTACTTCACGTATTCCAATGGCTTCGATTTTCTCACCATTTGCTGTGGTCACTGTGTGTTCAGTTGAAAAAGACTCGAACATTCTAAAGCAAATCTGACCATTTAAAATATGGCTTATTGCGCCATTGTCATCCCTGCATCTCGACCACTCAGCATCTGTTTCAGTTAAGCTAACAGTGACGAGTATCATATTTGTGTCGGACTCCAGTTTACTAAGCTTCGGAGGACGGCTATCAGCAATCCATTTCCTGCACTCTTTAACCATGTGATTGGGTTTCCTGCAGTAGTTGCAGTTTTTTCTTTTTCTTCGCATCGACTAAACTTCGTTGTTGTGATGACTTCTTCGATGATTGCAGGTGAGAGCTTCCTGCTTGGTGGATCCAGCTCCCTTGGTCCTCAAGGCCATTTTATACGAACATATTTGATTGGTTAAGTTATCAACCGTTCTATCACTTTTTTCCCTCACCATTCAGCTGGATTTAATAGAAAAATACTCCCTACAATGTATCCAGAATTTTACAAAGCAAAAATACATCTATTATAGTAGTCGCGGGTTACTTGCAAATTCTGTAGTCATTTCTTCTATCAATTCAAACAAACTTTATATATGTATATATGCAATCTGCCATTATATTTTTCTGCCTTAAAACCCTACAAAAAGATTACAGAGGTTTTAAAATTTTTCGAATTGAAAAATAAAATCCTCCACCCCAAGAAATGTTTTACTTCACGTGAGGGGGCGGCCAACTCATCATTTGCACGTGGGCGGCCAAGGGTCTAGGATCGGTCCTGAGCACCTTTTTGTAGTCAACTATCCTCAAATGGTCTAAAACCGTTTAGTTATGAATGTTTAATTCCTTGGTAATGTCAGAGTTACTTGCATGCCGGTTTTGCTTTATTTCAGTGCAAGATGCATCTTCGACATCAAAATTTCCAGCAACTCAACCTTCTTTTGGTGTTGCTTTTGAAAGCGCATCTTGACCACAAACAGCACAATTTTTTTAATTTTTTCACAGGTTTGCAAAGCATTTGAATAGTAAATGTACCAAATTTTTGCAGAAATTTTACGTGTCTTCAAAAGAAGTCTGAATAAATTCATTCTATCAGTTTTTGCACATCTAGAACTGTCAAATTATGACCCAATGCAATTTATGTAACACTAAAGCCATCTAGTGAGAAAACGGCTCAATACTTTTTCAACTCCCCGATAATAATATAATTTTATTCAAATTTAAATATTTGTCAGATTTCAAAGGCATAATCGTAAACAACAATAAAGTCGGTGCCTGTAAGACAAGATAATATTTATTATCAAGCTTTGTATAGTGATATCAGATTACTTAAGTGATTAAATAATTGCGAAAAGTATATTTCGTCTTTATTTAATTTATTGCTTCTGCAACAAGCGAGTGCTTTCAATTTTAATTGCAATGGTAAATATACAGGGTGCCATAGAAATGCAACTTTTCTAAATGATCTCAACAGATGTCGCTTACTTCACATTTAGAACTAGGAATAGTTGTAAATGTTGCATCCAAGTTACCACTTTTTTCGGGGGCACCTTGTATACGGTAATGGAGGAGAAACAATTGATGAAAAAATATACAATCAGAATACATGCCTGGTGATATAGCGCCTTAAATCAAAATTTAAAAAAACACCGAAAGAAATGAAATACACCATAAACTTATAATAAGTCAAAATTCGTGTAATGAGTCGCACATACTGTGAGATCAGAAAGTCGAAAATAGAACTTTTTCTGACAATAGGGATAATAATTCAAGAAATATTATGTTGGCTGTCTAAAATTCTCCAGTGCAGTGCATTTTGTTTATTTTGACATTTTGTGATTTCTTAAAAAATAGACAATATCGGCAGATATAAACACAAAACTATTTTTTAAAACAAGTAACCTCAAAAAACCACAAGATGTCAAAATAAATAAAATGCACTGCACTGGCGAATTTCAGACAGCCAACATAATATTTCTTGAATTATTATCCCTATTGTCAGAAAATGTGCTGTCAACTATTTTCGACTTTTTGAACTCACGGTAAATGTTTATATGCGATAAGCAGAAATGTGCCATGACTCAGCAGAGCCTGAATATTTTATGTTTGACTGGCTATAGATCAAAAACTGTTTATTATTTAGATTTGTGTCCATTACATTTTTTGTTCAGAGGCTACAACATTAGCTCATTTTACCGAGATCCCATTAGTTGGTTCAATGTTCCTCTACAATGCAATAAAATTGTGCTATAATAAAATACAATATTGCAACAACATGCATTATCCTTCCATAAACTAAATTATTTCATTAGCTATATATTATCATTTACAAATATTGAGAAATATCGAGCAAAAACGATCAAGACTGCTGATAATAGTATTTAATGGGAATACATGTTATCTAATCAAATTTGTAAATATTGTGTATTAAGTTTATCAGCAAATATGCAAGGCTCCATTGCAATATTTGCAACCTTTTTATATTTTTAAGCCCAATTATCATGTTATAAACCGATTTTTTTTATTTGTTCACAAAAAATTAAGAAAATACTAGAGATGAGTAACTCTTAAGCGAGCCAGCTCGAGGAGTCAACTCTGTGAAGTGAGTGGGGTAGTCAAGTGACTCCATTGAAAATATGAAGGTTTTTTGAGTCACGGCTCATTGAATTTTTAATGACCTTGGTTTGACCTAGCGAAATCTACTTAGGTCAGGTGAAAATCAAAGTGTACGCTGATCTCAAAAATATTTTCAACCAAAAGATGTTCATTTCTTTGTTATCTTTAATATCTGTCTAAATGTTTTTGTAATATTCTTCATATTAAAAAAATTATCGGAAAGAAACAAAAGACGGTTAAGGTAATCTACTTCCGGTGTACGAAATTTTACCAAAAGCTTTTTAGTTCTTGGGATTATCAAATAAGATCCATGTTTAAAGTTTCATGGTAATTCCTATATTAGCTTTTGAGATACAGCACGCAGTTTCATTTTCACCTGACCTTTGTAGATTTCGCAAGGTCACTATGTCACTACTGTATGTTCCCCTCCAAACCGTTTAACTTTTATCTAAAACAACTTTTATCTATTTTTAACTGCCAAATACCACAATTTCCAATTGTCAAAAATGACAATTTTCAACTGCTAACAATGGCCATTTTAACTGTCAAAAATTGCAATTTTTTTTATCTGCTTACAATGACCATCTGCAACTGCCAAAAATAACAATTTTCAACTAGCAAAAATGACAATCTTCAATTACCAAAAAGCTACAGTTTTCAACTGTCAAAAATGATTTTTTTAAACTGCCAACGATGACCTTTTTCAACTGTCATAAATAATAATTTTTAGCTACCAATAATGACAATTTTCAACCTCCAAAAACTACAATTTTGAAATGTGAAAATTGATAATTTTTAGCAACCAAAAACTTCAATTTCAAACTGCAAAAACCGACAATTTTCAACTGCCAAAAACTACAATTTCCAACTGTCAAAAATAAAAAATTTCTGCTGCTAAAGATGACCATTTTAACTGGCAGAAAATTCAATTTTTAACTACTAACCATGATCATTTGCAACTGCCGAAAGTGACAATTTTAAAATGCCATAATTTTCAACAGGAAAAAACTTCAATTTTCAACTGTCAAAAACTATGAAAATGGCATTAAAAATTTTTACTTTTGACAGTTGAAAATTGTCGTTTCCAAAAACGACCAATACTTGAAAATTTACTTTCTTGGCTTCTGAATTTTTTTCTCAATTTTTGGCAGTTTTTGACAGTTGAAAATGATAGCTGAACATTGTTTTTTTTAATTACCAACGATGACCAGAGATAATGATTTTCAGCTATCAAATTGAGAATTTTTAACTGTCAAAAACTACAGTTTTAAACTGCCGAAATTCACAATGTTCAGAAGCAAAAAAAATACATTTTCAAGTACCAAAAATTACAATTTTAAACTGCAAAAAACTACAATTTCTAACTGTCAAAAATGATAATTTTCAACTGCCAATGATGACCATTTTTAACTGTCAAAAATAATAATTATCAGCTACAAAAAATATTTGATAGAACCTCAAAAGTTTTCCCTAGACTTTTCCACGGTTTAACCTACGTTTTCATCAACCATAGGCCTATAATTTAAAAAACAGGTCACCCGTAGTAATCAAAAGTTTGGCCACCCCTGAAAAGGTCATCATTCATTGTATCCCAATGGCGAATGGTACTGGTCTTACATCCAACTTTAGACCCAAACCAACGTTGGTTGACTCTAGCAATTGTTGGTCCGGCGTCGAAACTGAATGAGCGAACCACCAGCATTTCATTTAAATTATTTAAACTGAATTATTATAGTAATTTACGATACAAGTAACGTTATGAAGGTTTTTACATTACGAGAGAACAGTTTGAAAACACGAGCGACGTAGGAGCGAGTGCTTTTAAATTCTAGAGTAATGTAAAAACAAATAACGTTACGCGTGTCGTAACACGGTTTATTTTATCCTATTTCTATTTTTTTAAATTTGAAAAATGTTTAATGAAAACCGTCAAAAAGCGAAGTCATGTTTGTTTACCAATACCTCCATAGCAACGAGTTGCATTAAGATAATATAACAACACTACTGTTGTTAAGAATCTCTTAACAGCACTAGTGTTGTTAAAGGTACCTTAACGTTACTCGTTGCTAAGAAGTTATTGGCATGATAACAGTATAGGTTAAAATAAAATAAATTTACTGTATCTGAAAAACTCATTAAAAACAATATACAGGGTGATCGAAAATAGGTGACCGCGTGTTGCTTCATACTTATGAGTGTGTGCCGCTCTATAAAAGTAGCGTCCGAATGGATATGTGAACAATAAGTTGTCTAACTCAAAGTATGGTAAATAAATATCTAATTTATTTCAGTTTATGTATATCTCTAATTACATTATAAAATAAGGTAGTAAAATAGTAGGTAATTTATTGCGAAAAAAATGTTTCTAGTGGTATATTGAATTTTTTTTTTCAAAAACACACTTGGAAACAGACAATCCTTTGCCAATGAGCCTAATGGAATTTAATAGAATAACATTTGGGGAATGAAATAAAGCTTTGACCCAATTTTCGTAAAGTTAACCTTGGATCCAGTCAGGAAATAAAATCCACTCTGTATATAAGTTTAAACATCAATGTCAAGTGAATATATATTGATACATTTTTTATTTATTCCATTTTACCATTAATAATAAAGATTATGAAAGTCTTGTTTGCATAAATTAATGCGCAGAAAACAATGAAAACATACTCATTAATTTTTCACCACATTACATGATTAATCGTTATGAGAAATTGACTTTTATCTATTAATATCTCTTGATAACAAAACCCCTTTAAAAGTTGTATCATTAAGATAGCAGATAAACTCATCATTTAATTCCGAGTAGTTTAAATGATGTAATACACCCACATATAATAAAAACAAATTTATTGGTTTACACTGCACAATGAAATAAATTCTATAAAAATCAAAAGATTTTATATGTTTTCATATTAGTCAATTTAAATACCTTTCAAGTTTTTTCAATCAATTGAAGCTATCGGGGAAAGCAGTGCATTTTTTATCTGATGCGACAAATGTGAATTTATTTTTCCTATACATTGTCCGTTTTATTATTATGATATAAAATTGTTCTAACTTCAAATTCATAATACTTATTTCACGATATAGTTAACTCTAAAGCAAACCATGGTTGAATGCAGTTATTATTCACTGCTTAATGATGATTATACAATTTTTTTAGATATTGCATAACTGGTCTCGATCAATCGTATCTAGCTTACACAAATCTGACAGCTGTTTATAATTATAACATTAGGGATGGATTAAATCTAAATATTATTGTGCAATCTCTAAAAATATATCATCAACTATTATAAATTATAGTAATGCGTAGTTTTAAGTTTTCTTAGTAAATATTCCACTGTTCCCGTAATGAAATGGCGGACGGGTTTCAGCCTGGGTATAATGAATAGTTTTTATACCAAGTGTCTGGGATAAGGGGCGAACATAGGGATTTAACATGTAAAATTAAATATGTGAAATTATTAGCTCCCCTATTCATTTTAGAGAAAAATCGTAAACGAATATTTTTTAGAGAATTAAAAATTGTAAATGTATCATCCATTTAATTTACATTTGTACCAGAATACACCTCAGAAATAATAAAAATAAGTTGAACAATGTACCATTTAATAAAAACCCTTGCCATGAGTTTGACAAATCTCATGTCATAGTGAAAATAATTTTGCTAGTCAAATATCAATTTACGCATTGTAATTACTATGAACAATAACGTTGGGCTCGTTGTTAAATGTGAACTAACATTTATCTGCAAAAAGTTTCGGTCTGTATTTGAACGATTCTGCATTATTTCACAGAATACACACCTAGTTTCATCATCCACTATAGTCTATTTTTCATAAGATTACAGTCAAGGAAAGATAGGACCAATTTGACATTGTTCAGTGATTGGTTGAAATTGTGGGAAAACTCACACCGGACACATTTTATTCTCCATCTTTATTTTGTCTAGTGATCTTTGTCATTTTGATAGTTGTCGTAAGTATAACATTCTGTCTATCTGCGTCCGTCATTATATCCGTTCACGTGTTGCTATTTTGTGTTGTTTCGTGTTTTTTCTTATTGTTCTGTGTCGTTTCTTGACTTTTACATTTGTACCATGTCCAATAATGAGGTTTCGTTGACGAGTGGAGCGAAAGTTATTAAAAACCCGCAGGGAAAATCTATTCGAAGTGGGCAGCGATTAGTGGTCTACGACATTTATTTAAAATATAAATCCGGTTCAATGGAAACTGAAGCCATACGACTTGCCTCTGCAGACGTAGGAATTACAGAGAAAACCATGTTGCAAATTGTTTCTAAGATGGATAAGACGGGAACTTTGAAATCACACAATTTGTTTGGGAGAAAAGGGGCAGAGGTAAAAATAGTATGCTAATTGAAAAGGATGAAATTATTGATTGGAGAAGAAAGTATTTAACTAAAATAAAACAATTTAGACAAAAGGGACGCATAATCTATTATTTAGACGAGACTTGGGTGAATGCAGGCCATACAACAAATAACATTTGGAAGGATACTACAGTATACCGGGTGTGGCACTTAAGATGCCTCGGACCATAGCTCCTTTACGATAAAAGCTATCGAAAAAAATCTAAGAACAAAGTGGTGCATAGTTACCGTCGCTATGTTTCAAAAATATTTCTAATCATCAGTGGCGTGCCGTACTCCAGTGGCGTACCAAACTTATGTTTTTTTAAATGGAATGCCCTATTTTTTATTGCAGATTTGGAAAGTGCTCGACGAGTACTTATTTTTTTATCTAACATGTATACCCTTCACTTTAGCGGTTTCGCTGTTATAACCCCTTCTTTCAAAATTGCGCCCCATTTTTGAGATTTTTTTGTAGAGAAACTAATTGACGCCGGCGCCTAAATTTTGAATTGAGGTACAGGTTAAGACCTCGTATACCTTCACATATTTTTTTTTCGGGTAATTTATGAAAAAAAAATAATTTTTGATTGATCTTCGCATGTTGTCATTTTTTCCGAAAATTTCAAATGGCACCCCCCTAAAAAAATTACGGCGTTGTACAGCCAAAACTCTAAATTTTTCATTGGTGTAAAAAAAATTACACATTGCATAACAAAATTTCGGAGAAAAAAGGAATTTCAACGCAAATGTCGGGAAACGTTTTCCGTTCCCAAGTGTGCCATGAAAAAACAAAAGATTGGTAATTGTCAAAGTAAATTATTAGACGTCAGTAGCAGCCATAAGTCATTTTTGATAAACGTTCTAAAAATGTTCCGAACTCAAGAGAAAATGGTTGACATGATATTTATTCTTGGAGAATGTAACAAGAATTGTTTCTTGGCATCACGAGTGTACCCTGCGCGATATCCGCACAGGGCACATCCAAATGAACGTGCGTTTCAAAAAGTGTTGGAGAGATTTACTACTACGGGAAGTGTGAAACGGCCAAGGAGAGTTAGAAAGAAGGCAGTTATTACCGAAAATAATAAACTGCAGGTTCCGGAGGCAGTTATTGAAGATCCTCATACCAGTATCCGTGATATTAGTAGGAATCACGATATTTCAACGCGATCCGTACATCGTGTTCTTAAAAAGTACAAATTCCGTCCATTTAAGATTCAACTGCACCAAGAATTGCAACCTCAAGATTTTCATGCGAGGCAAGATTTCTGCATGTGGGCTATCAACAAAATTGAGCAGGAGGAATCATTTCTTATGCGCGTATTATTTTCTGATGAAGCAACGTTCCATAGAAATGGGCATGTCAATCGCCACAACTACCATTATTACGCCGATGAAAACCCACAAGCCATGCGCATGATAAACCACCAGCAAAGATGGTCGCTGAATGTTTGGGGAGGCATACTTGGAGAACACCTTTTGGGTCCTTATTTCATCGAGGGGCACCTGAACGGCAACAGTTATTTGAGGTTCCTTCGCGACGACTTGGATGATCTCTTGGAAAATGTCCCTCTAGCCGCTCTTCGACAGATAGTTTTCCAGCACGATGGAGCTCCTGCACATAATAGCTGTGTCGTTCGGGAATTTCTCGATGAAACGTTTCCGGACTCCTGGATTGGTCGTGGGGGTCCTGTGAGGTGGCCGCCAAGATCACCAGACCTCACTCCCCTTGACTTCTTCCTTTGGGGCCATATCAAAGACGAGGTTTACAGGACGGTACCAACTACTGTCGAGGATATGAGGGAGGGAATCCGCGTGGCTTTCCGCGGTATATCACCAGAAGTCCTTAGGGCAGTGTCTAGAGCTTGTGAGTCGAAGTTGCGGTTATGCCTCCGGCAGGAAGGTCGTAATTTCTAACATTTAGTTTAAGTTGTTAAATTTTCTTTATCTGCATTTTTCATATCATGTTGAATAAATAGGTACATACTATTATGTTGACCGTATTTGTGTATTTGTTTTCTCATGGCACACTTGGGAACGGAAAACGTTTCCCGACATTTGCGATGAAATTCCTTTTTTCTCCGAAATTTTGTTATGCAATGTGTAATTTTTTTTACACCAATGAAAAATTTAGAGTTTTGGCTATACAGCGCCGTAATTTTTTTAGGGGGGTGCTATTTGAAATTTTCGGAAAAAATGACAACATGCGAAGATCAATCAAAAATTATTTTTTTTCCATAAATTACCCGAAAAAAAAATATGTGAAGGTATACGAGGTCTTAACCTGTACCTCAATTCAAAATTTAGGCGCCGGCGTCAATTAGTTTCTCTACAAAAAAATCTCAAAAATGGGGCGCAATTTTGAAAGAAGGGGTTATAACAGCGAAACCGCTAAAGTGAAGGGTATACATGTTAGATAAAAAAATAAGTACTCGTCGAGCACTTTCCAAATCTGCAATAAAAAATAGGGCATTCCATTTAAAAAAACATAAGTTTGGTACGCCACTGGAGTACGGCACGCCACTGATGATTACAAATATTTTTGAAACATAGCGACGGTAACTATGCACCACTTTGTTCTTAGATTTTTTTCGATAGCTTTTATCGTAAAGGAGCTATGGTCCGAGGCGTCTTAAGTGCCACACCCGGTATAGCACACATCAGGAATTTGTGGAAAATTTATCTGTAGGATTAAAAAATACCTCAGCAAAGTCGTCTAATAATTTGCAACATCGGGAATGAAAATGGGTTTGTAGAAGGTGGGTTATTATTATTTCAATCTAAAAACACAGGCGACTACCATGATGAAATGAATTCAACACAATTCGACGAATGGCTAATAAATATTTTGCTACGTTTAGAGGATAATGCGGTTATTGTAATGGACAACGCGCCATACCACTCCGTTAAATTTGAAAAGGTTCCAACAAGTGCTTGGACCAAAAATAATATAAAAACATATTTGCTGGAAAAAGAGGTCGAAATAGATGATGACATGTTAAAAATTCAAATATGTTAGTAACCATCCTGTGCCCTATAGAATTGATGAAATTGTTAAAAACACAAACCGAAAAATTTTACAATTGCCACCCTACCACTGCCAATTAAATCCCATTGAGCTCGTATGGGCACAAGTAAAAGGGTATGTGGAAAAAATTAATAAAACTTTTAAATTGCCAGATCTACAAAATCTTTTTCATGAAGGTTTGCGGCAAGTAACACCAGAAAAATGGGGTAATGTGTTGAACTCATAAAAAAGAAGAGATAGAATTGTACAAATTAGACAATATTGTTGAAGAAATGCAATTACAATTCAATGTGAACACCGGCTCATCTAATGAAGAAGATTTTTCTGATACAGAATAAAAAATTTTATGTAGTAAATATATATTTAAAATGTGTATTATTTTCATCAAATTCCAAAATTAAACATCACTGCATTTTTTATTACCATTTCGTCAAAGTACACAGTATAGGAAGTATAACATACTTGAAAAACACTTTCATTAAATGAAATTTTAAAAGGTAAGTACGTTTTTGCACACAACTCATATCACTGTAAATTAATTTGATATTCACACATGTGTAGGACATGAAATTAGTGTTGCATTAACTTAATAAAATTTATCAACTTCAAAACAAATCATTTTTTGTATATCAGTTATAAAATTCACAGTTTTTACATTATACATGTAATCCCCTAGATTTGAATTTGGCACCAATATTCGTCACCAGATTCACATATTTTAATGGTGTAAATCAGTCTTCTAGTTACTGTAATCTTAAAAAAAATAGACTATAGCAGTATCTCCTCATGGCATTGATGCTTGTAGGAATGATAACCATGCTTCTTCGGAATTTTCTGTACAGAGAATTTAGAAACGTTGCACTCACGAGCAATGCTTCGTATGCTAGTTGTTGGTTCACCTCATGAACAATATAGGAACTACCAATGGTATAAAATCCAGCGTGCATAAAATGACTTGACTAAAAGTGACACTACCTCCCGTACTACAAGCATAATACTTAACAAATTGAGTACTGAACAATTTGTTCCAAATTAAAGCTAAACACCTACAATCTACATCCTCGGTTTAATGTATAGGATAGGATTTTAAGGAAGAAGAATGCCTTTTCAATATTTCTTACCTAAAACCAACAAATGAAAAGTTGTACAAGGTCTGACCATACTGGAGTATATTGTCTGAATTTTCTTAGCAAATCTTAAACTGCACAAGATGAGACAAGATTGGAATATGTTGTTTGAAATGTTTTAACAAATCATAAACCATCGAAATCAGGGTTGATGATAAGTTTTTCTTAATTTCAGGAATAGTAATGGTTCATATGAAGTGGAAGTATTTACCTTAGTAGCACAATATGTGTCGAAAATATTTTCTAAATATTGATTTTACATTTTTATTGGTGGGTTTATACGACGTTTAACGTTTAAGGTTTAAGGATTAACGTTTAGTGTTTAACGTTTAAGGGAAAGATGCCGTTCACACGAAAATTAAGAATTAAGATTTTTAGATAATGCGCCTGCGCGTCGACGTTGCCAGATCTTTTATCACAAATTTTAGGAAAATACTGATTTGCAACTAATTCTTCTAATGTATATAAAAAAACAATAAAATTATTGTTTATAATATTCAGTTCTTCATTTTTATAGCTAACAATTCCAATAACTTACTCAAATTACTTAAATCGCATGTTTTAACAAATGATTTAGGATGAATATGTAATCTGGCATCATTGTACTTATCAGCTGTGTTTGTGGGAATGATTAATTTACAACCATTTATGTACACTGATTGAACGCTTTAATATGGACAGATGCCACAAAGTCGTAAAAACTGTCCATTTTTAATCTTTGGTAGTTTACAAACACAAGCCGTGGACATAACCTCCTACAATTTACGCGTGCCAAACATTCGTTGTGATTCGTGAAAAGCTGTCAGCGCTAAAAGTATGCGCACATCGATTTGTGTTTAACGATTTTAAGGAAAAGTAGAAAGTAGTCTACTCTTAAACATAAACGTTAAACGTTAAAATCCTTAAAACTTCGTATGAACGCATAAGCACTAATACGTTAGTTCTACTTTGCTTAAACACTAATCCTTAAACGTTAAACGTCGTATAAACCCAGCATATGTCTCGGAAATATTAAAAGGCCAAAGTAAATATTTATATATGGCTATGGAAATATTGAAATAAAATTATTTTTTTGCATCTTATTAAATATTATAATTGTCCATTATTCGACCAAATCATTTTCTCCACAGGTGACGCCCAATCAAATGATAGCGGTTTCATTGCCCAACAGGTGACGTCCAATCAAATGATATCGGTTTCATTGGCCAACAGGTTTCAGCCAATGACATGACGACGATTTTACTTTCTCAACAGTTTAGTTGTTACTCTGGTTACGATTTGTTTTTTGTCAGCGAACTGCCGCAATTTCCAAATAGAAAAATTATTCGTTATAATTTAATACACTGCTCAACATTTGAACTGGTACACTTATATAAAATGCAGCAAAAGCAAACAACAAAAAAAAAAAAAGACCTTTATTGGCATATTAACCTATTAACTAACACTAACTAACTATTCCTAGTCTCTATACAAAACAATTAACTATTCTAATTACCCAACAACAAAATCATAAATTTAACAACCCTCTCCTACATTCTTTCTCCCTCACCATTCTCTGCAATATCTTTACCCCGGCACCATCCTCTCTCATCCATTCCGCTACCCTCTTGTTCCTTTTTCCCCCCATCCATCCTTCATTCACTCCCTCACACTCCTCCGCCAGATGCCTCCACGTATCCCTCCCATTTTCACACATTACACACCTCATATACTCTTCACCCATCCACTTCTTCCTCCCTCTCTCTTCTGATCCACACCTAGCCCTAGCTAATGTCACCCTCTCTTCTCTGTTCCACCCGTCCTCATCCAAATACTTCGGTCTCCTTCCATGTACCTGCCAACTCCCATACATGTCATTATATTCACTTTTTTCTATACTTCCCTGTCTCTCCTGTACATCCACTTCCTTCGCCCTCTCGCTCACCCACTTTGCCACATTTACCCCCCTCTCTAACCACTCCCTCACTTTCACCTCAGACAGTCCTACACTCTCATACATTTTCATTCGTTCCTTCCATTTACCCCCCCTTTCGTTCACGCATGTCTTCCATACCGCCTTTACCAACCTCTCTTCCCCTAACTCCCATAACCTCATCTCATACCTAACCAAACAACAAACAACAATTCTTAGGCATTTGGCATGACTTCCTAAATGATCAGGGCTCTGTTTCGGAATGCGAACTAATTCCGAACGCTTGTACTTCATTAAGTTTTAAGAGAATTTTTGCGAATTTCTCGAATGGCTAAATATTCCTCAGCATTACATTCGGGATTTGATTTCCAGCATGCCAAGACGTTTCTAACAGGTCGTAAGAGCTAGAGGAGGTCCCATGCATTATTCATCTTTAAGTGTTTGTTATCATTTCTTTCCAGAGAAAACTTTTCTGTAATACTAAAATGAAGATTTTGTTATTTTTCTAATTTGAAATTCGCAATTTAAGTTTTATTATTTTAATTCATTGCCCTAAAAGTGTTTCCAGAACCATATACTATCAATTAAGCAAGAAGGTGTTGCTCAAAAAGTAGTAAATAGTTTTTTATATATGTTCTTGTAAGTGTACCAGTTCAAATGTTGAGCAGTGTATAAACAGAAAATTTTTTAGGTAATTATTTAATATGATGCGAAAAATTATAGTATTAAACTCGTGAGCAAGTTGGCCATTGCCACTCTGGTGAATTGCAACACTCACCTACTCGTGGCAATGGCCAAATTTCTCACTCGTTTAATAATATACTATTATAAACATGATCTATATATTTCAATCCTTATAAAGGGTTTTTCAATAGGAACATAACAATTTTGTTTTATAATACGGAACATAACCTACAAACTTTTTTATGATCTGTCAAAGTCAAAACGTTAGTCAAGGCTTACATTTTTATCATGGTGAAGTTCACGAACGAGCAATGTTTGGAAATCGTTGAAACTTATTACCGAAATTCTGAGTCGGTAGTTGCAACTTTAAGAGTGCTTACTCTAATTTTTGGTCGCAATAATCGTCCCACCAGACAAGCTCTGCACGTGGTGGTGATTAAATTTGAATCAACATATTCACTATTAATGATAATAATGATTTTCATCTGCAATAACAGAAATGATCTTATGTTTTTTATTACACATGGGCTTGGTTTTTAAAGTGTTAGTTTTAAGGTTTCTCTATGTATATGTGTGTAATTGTATACCTGTACTGATTTCTAGCTCTTAATTACATTGTTCTTTTTAACTAATTTGTTTGTTAATGTCCTGTAGAATAATTTTTCAAGGATAATGTAGCATTTTTGTCTCTTGTCTGCATTATCACTTAAAGTGTGTAAACAATTATTGTAATAACACAAATAAACATATTATTATATTATTATTATTATTATTATTGAATGTTCCTGTACCAGTGAGATAACGCACCGGTCGAAGCACTGAAAATATTGCAGCCGTAAGAGCTTCAGTTCAAAATGAACCAAACAAGTCGATTCCACGCCGTTCACAAGAATTGGGAATTTCTCAGCCCACATTACACACCCTTACAAGATCAAATTGACCCAAGAACTGAAACCTCAGGATCATCTAAAGCGCCGGAACTTATCCGATTTTGTTCTACCAAAGTTTGAAGAAAATCCTGAATTTCATCGAAAAATTATCTTTAGTGATGAAGCTCATCTTTGGCTGAATGGCTTTGTCAATAAGCAGAATATGCTTTATTGGACAGCAACAAACCCACATGTGCTTCATGAGACTACATTGCATCCAAAAAAAGTGAGCGTGGGGTGTGGATTTCATACCGAAGATGTGATGGGGCGTTTTTTTTTTCATCGATGAAAATAATCGCTATGTTATGGTCAAGGGAGTTCGCTATCGTGCCATGTTGAAAGACTATTTTTGGCCACAATTGGATGGACTCGACATCAGCGATATGTGGTGCCACAAGCCACAGAGCTGGTCAAACAATTGATTTATTATAAGGAAAATTTGGTAATCGTTTAATTTCGAAAAATGGTCCAGTCGAATGGCCAGCTCGCTCATGCAATTTGACACCGTTGGATATTTCTTATAGAGTTACCTCAAGTTGAAGGTTTATGACAACAATTCAACAACATTAGAGTAGCTCAGGAATAATATCAAACGCAAAATTGCCAACATATCAGCTGACATGTGTGAAAAGGTGATTGGAAGTTAGATCCAAAGAATCGATCACTGCTGTCGTGCTCATGGTGGTCATATGAACGACGTCAAATTCCATACATAATTGTAACATGTGTACTACACCTGGAATAAATTTCAGGCCGATATCTCAATTATTCTGCGTTTTATTTAAATACAAAATTGTTATGTCCTTATTGAAAAACCCTTTATTTAGTAAGTAAATGAGAGAGTAGGACTGTCTGAGGTGAAAGTGAGGGAGTGGTTAGAGAGGGGGGTAAATGTGGCAAAGTGGGTGAGCGAGAGGGCGAAGGAAGTGGATGTACAGGAGAGACAGGGAAGTATAGAAAAAAGTGAATATAATGACATGTATGGGAGTTGGCAGGTACATGGAAGGAGACCGAAGTATTTGGATGAGGACGGGTGGAACAGAGAAGAGAGGGTGACATTAGCTAGGGCTAGGTGTGGATCAGAAGAGAGAGGGAGGAAGAAGTGGATGGGTGAAGAGTATATGAGGTGTGTAATGTGTGAAAATGGGAGGGATACGTGGAGGCATCTGGCGGAGGAGTGTGAGGGAGTGAATGAAGGATGGATGGGGGGAAAAAGGAACAAGGGTGTAGCGGAATGGATGAGAGAGGATGGTGCCGGGGTAAAGATATTGCAGAAAATGGTGAGGGAGAAGGAATGTAGGAGAGAGTTAAATTTATGATTTAGTTGTTGGGGAATGTAGAATAGTTATTTTGTTTTTGTAATAGGTTAATATGCCAATAAAGGTCTTTTTTTTTTTTTTTTTTTTTTTTTTTTTTTTTAGTAAGTAAAATTTTATAAACATATGTAAAGAAATATATGGATGACAGAAAAAGGCAACACTGCACTGCCTCTGTCAATTCTGCCACCGTTTGAATTGTTTTACACGCAGACGTCTGTGCTGTGGCTAATTCGCTATATATTCCTGTCTATTCTCTCAACTAATGTATAATTTATTTACAAGCTTCAAAGTGTGATATTTGACCGTAAGTAAAGTTGTACCAAGCACTCGAGACTTGTTCGTCTTAAAGTCAATTGGCTCCAGAGATTTGTTGTCACGTTCTCTCAATACTTTCTCACTCTGCGTAAAACTTTATCCCCACACATCTCAAGTGCTCGGTAATAAGGGTGACAACCAGAAATCAACAAAAGCTGGTGCCAAGGACCTCAGGATTAAATACTTTAACGGTATACCAAAAATTGTGTCAGCAAAAAACTAAATTTATCACCAAACAATACTCCCATCTCGTTTTACTATCAGAATGTTCGGGGACTCAATACAAAGATCACCAAATTTTATAATAACGTTATCGGCAGTAATTATGATGTTATTTTTTAATCACTGAAACTTGGTTGGGCGATGGAGTTCTGGACAGCGAGCTTTTCAATGAATTATATTCCGTGTTCAGATCTTACAGGCTATATGGTAGGGTGCTCTGGTGCTCTGGTAGCAGTTAATACTAAATTCTGCTGTCAGAATATTCCGATTAATTTATCTTTCACCGAGTATAATATTGACGTAGTTGCTGTTGACCTCGTTCTGTCACATATAAAATACACTGTTATTTGCGTATATATTCCACCTAATACGCCTGCTGAGTCGTACACAATTTTATTTAACTACATTGAGGAAAACTTCTGCACAGAACATTTATTATTTTGCGGTGATTTTAATCTCCCGGGGTTTGTGGATGTTGCACTTTCGGGTAACTCATCCAAGCCATTATTAGATTTTATTTCGATAAGTGATCTGAAGATTGCTGAAGCAATGCAATGGTATTCTCAACAAGAATAATAGATTACTCGATTTAGTTCTGGCTCCGTGCGGTTCTCATTGCAATGTTGCCAACTCAGAAGAAGTGCTAACTGGTGTGGAAGCCCATCACCCAGCCTTAATAATTGAGCTTACGTTGTCACACGATGTTCAGTTTTCTACAACAGCTGATCGTGAAGCTTCATTTAACTTTAAGAAGGGTGATATTTCAGGTTTATATGAAAACATGCCGCAGAGTGAATGGTCTGATGTCTGTGCCGTGAAGAATGTTGATGAAGCTTGTGATTTGTTTTATGGAATTCTTTACAATTTATTTGATAAGCACATTCCAAGGATGAAAACTAAAATGAAAAGAAGCCACTACTCTGTATGGTTCATTACTTTATTAAAACGTAAGAATAGGTTGCATAGAAAAACCAAGAAAAGTTCAGATGCTTATACCCTGAACCAGTATAAACATGCGCGTAAACTCTTTAATGAAAAGTTATCTCGTGCTTTTGCCGACTATATTGATAACACTGAAAGGAATTTATCATCTGACCCAAGAGCGTTTTGGTCATATATACATACTAAGAAGAAAACATCTAGAATTCCTGGTATCCTGAAGTACGACGGAAAAACACTCGATAATCCTAAAGATATTCTACACGGCTTTGCAGATTCTTTTAGCAGTTTTTATGGTGATGGTGATGGGGCTAGGGATATTAACGATTGTGATTCGCGTAGTGTCAGTGAAGTTATGGGTAATTTCAGTATTGACGCTGAGATCGTATTGACTTATCTAAGGAAGTGTAAAGCTAAGTTCAGCATGGGTCCTGATCAAGTTCCCGGTTTTTTTATTCGCGATTGTGCGGCACAGCTTGTCACGCCATTTGTTCATATTTTTAATTTAATTCTAATCACTGGGGTCTTTCCAGTCCACTGGAAAACGGCCCGTATTTGTCCAATCTTTAAGTCTGGCGATAAGTCAAATATGAGAAACTATAGGCCTGTTGCCATAATCTCGAATTTTTCTAAAATTTTCAAGTGTATTATTTGTGACTATATTCGTGCGCAATGTGATGAATATATTTCACCAAATCAACACGGCTTCTTCAGAAAAAGAAATACTCAGACGAACCTTTTGTGTTTTACTCAGTTTGTCTCCAGTGTACTGGATCGTGGCGGCCAGGTTGATGTAATTTACACCGACATATTAAAGGCGTTTGATTGTATGCCCCATTCTATACTGTTATCCTATTCGCAGAAGTATAACTTAGAGTCTAACATTGTATCAGTAATACATTTATATCTCAGTGACAGGCAATTTTTTGTTGGTTACAAGGTCTGGGGTACTGTTAATCGTGTTGTACATCAGGGGTCCAATTTGGACCCTCTTTTGTTTTTATTGTACATTAATGAGTTAACGACTGTTCTAGATTGTAAATTTTTGCTAAACGCTGATGATGTTAAATTATACAGTACTGTAGATAGCGCTGCTGATTGTGTTTCACTGCAAAATAACTTAGACAAAATGGCTGATTGGTGTACTAGGAATGGTCTGAAAATAAATGCCTCCAAATGCCGTGTCTTGTCATTCACCAGAGCACATAATAAAGAATGCTATAATTACACACTCAATGATACGGTTGTGGTTAGAGGTACTCAATTTTCTGACCTAGGAGTCCTCTTCGATCAAAAATTGACCTTTAACGCTCATATATGTAACACTGTAAACGACTCTTTTAAGGTGTTGGGTTTTATAATACGGAACTGTCGCGATTTTAAACAGATCTGAACTGCAAAGTTACTTTACGAGGCATTTATTGTCAGCAAATTTAATTATTGCGCAAGTGTTTGGGCACCGGGTTACAACGTTTATACCAATATGCTCGAGAGAGTACAAAGGCGATTCCTGAGGTATTTATATTTCTGCAAATAAAGGGTCCGCCATCTAACTTTTTTTTTTTCAACTAGTGCTTATTTCGTGAATGGTAGCACTGAGCTCATGTCTGATTTGACAGATAATTAGTTTTATCCTTCCGCTGAATGAATATGGTTGTGTATACGCTAGAACAACGCTGGGAAATATTGCGACATTACTTTGAAAATTTTGCCAAAAAAATCATCTTTTCAGATGAAGCTCATTTTGATCTTGGCGGGTATGTAAACAAGCAAAATTGTCGCATTTGGGGCACAGAAAACCCGCACGCATACATTGAAAAGCCGAACCACCCAAAACGAGTCACTGTTTGGTGCGGATTTTGGTCCAGAGGCATAATTGGGCCATTTTTCTTCGAAAATGAGCAAGGAGTGGCCGTTACAGTCAATGGCGATCGTTATCGGGCCATGTTGAACGAATTTTTGTTCACAAAAATTGAAGAGGAGGATATTAGCAACATTTGGTTTCAACAGGACGGCGCTACGTGCCACACAGCCGAAGCTACACTCGATGTTTTGCGCCCTGTTTTTGAAGATCGCATTATCAGCCGCAGAGCTGATGTCGTTTGGCCACCTCGGAGCTGCGATTTGACACCGATGGATTATTATTTGTGGGGTGCCCTCAAAGATAAGTGTTACGCCAACAAGCCAGAGACAATTGACGCTTCAATTCGTGAAGCCATTGGTGAAATACAGCTGCACACAATCGGTAATGTGCTTAAAAATTGGACCGATCGTGTAGGCTACTGCATGGCCAGCCGAGGCAGCCATTTAAATGAAATTATTTTCCATTATTAACCGGAAGGATTGTACTTTCAAATAAAAAAAGAAATTTGAGAAAATATTCAGTAGTTTTTTTTTTATAGCATTTTCAAAAAAAAAAAGTTATTTGGCGGACCCTTTATAAAGCTTATTCTGATTATGCTGTATCTTACAGTTCGCTCATGCTGGAATTTGATATGCTCTCTATATATAACAGGCATAGATATAGGCTTATGTATAAGATGATTCATTACCACATTGACAACAGTGCCTTTCTTCACCTTGTCAATATTTGGGTGCCGCAGAAATCATGTCGCAGTAGCTTAACTTTTTGGTATCCAACACCACGGAGTACACATCACTCTTTCTCACCTCTAGCGTTGATGGTTAGAAAATATCATGAGGTACAGTACGCCCTAGATATTTTCTGTCAAAGTAAGAATGAGTTCCGTAGAATACTTAAATCATGCCTAGTTTAGGATCGCAAGAATTGTAATTTTAATGTTAGTGTTAATTTATTACTTGTACTTGTACTTTTGTCTGTAACCTCGTTTATATACGATGTACGATCATTCACTGTTTTATTTTATAGTTTTCCTATTATTATTATTATTAATTAGGCTTAGACCTGTAAGGAAATGAAATAAATAAATAAATACTGTACATGCGTTTGGGATCCGCACCACAACCTCATATATTATAATATGTCCTCAATATTATTTTACAAATATTGTAAAAATATACAGTATATTTTTCTTATCGTGGGCCATAGGATTTTACATGCTAAAAATTATACCTTGTGTTAATGTATATTTTATCATAAAATTTTGAAGGAAATTTTAGTTATTAATAAATCAAGTATTTGTCTATATGATGCGCTGCATTAGAATAACTTAAACATGTTTTATTCCATTAAAAAATGAAATTATTTAATATAAATAACTGAGCAAAAATAATCAAAGTACCTTGAATTTCCGAAATGTCAGATTGATTAGTGAGGCAAGAAATCAAACGAATTTATACCAGAAAATGTCTGTTTATACTGTTGAAGAACGGGTGGAATTTGTAAAGGCAATTATAAAAGGTTTGTTCAGCACGGAAATAGTTGTATTTTTTGACAAGAAGTCAGGGAATTTTTATTTTAGGGAAATAGTTGACAATCATCCGGTTCCGAGCAAAAGCACTTTTTAATGGAATAAAACATGTATACTTTATTCTAATTAAGCGCATTATGTAGAAAAATAATTGAATTATATTACTAACTAAAATTTGCTTCAAAATTATATGATAAAATATACATTAACACAAGGTATAATTTTTAGCATGTAAAATCCTATGGCCCACGATAAAAAAAAAACATACTGTATACATAGTAATATTTCTTTAATAATTTATAGAAATATTGCTAAGGCATATAAAAATCTGTCATAATCAACATCACAGAAATATGTGTTTTTCAATATTTAAGAAATATTTTGTGCTTCTAGGATAATATGGTTAATACTATTTCACACCAATTGAGATCTGAACATTTTTTATTTAGTTTTGCTTAATTACCCATTACCAAAGTGATAATAAAAGTTTGAGTTTTTTATTTGTGTATTGCACTTATGCAAAACTATCTATTAACTTCCTTAAATTATATTCATCTAGTAGTTATTATATTGCCTTTTAAAGCTGTTAATCTAATGGTGCATTTATCATCTTGTATGTAATGTACTTTTAGATAAATATTCTAATTATTTGATTCTCTTCACTCTTTTTCATAATCTTATCACCTTAAAAGTCTGTCGCATTTAATTAATTGTACAGTTGCATCTTTACACGGTGTGATATGCAAAACAAATTACAAGTTTGATTTAATTCCCACTGTAAATGATATAACAATTGAGTAATAATTACTTAAAAAAGTTTAATGGTTTTGCAACCGAACATGTACATAATTAAATTTTAATATAACTAATGAAATAACAATTGTTCATTTCCTCACTATTAAGAATGTATTTATTTGTCTACTTAACAGCTGTAAAGAATTTCATAAGGCCCAACTGGTTAGCAATAAAGGGAATTTCCCACCATTTGTAACCACTTACATCCCAATGACAAATTGTACTCTATTTATTAATACTGCATGGATGATGACCTACAGTTATTTAAATGTGAAGGATGATTTTTTTTTAAATGGCATTTACCTGGTGATAGAAAGTAAGCCAGGCGATCATAAAACCCAGCAGCGTCTCGACGAACTCGAACTTCTTCCTCTCGTGCACCTCCTGGATTAGGTAGACATAATCCATGCTGGCATTGTAGAAGTGTCTCTCTGCCATGCCAACGGCCGCATCCGCCTACAAGCAATGGGACGCCCTCAAAATCTTTAACTTTACCTACACGGAGCGACGTGCAAGGAGCCACGGAATTTGGCGCGAACGCGGGGGAGGCCGAATCCGTTGCCGTTTTGCTCACGCCCGAAGAAGGCCACTTGCGACGCGAAACACCTGAAGGGTGGAAGGCATTCCGTAACGTTTCCCAATTGCGGGTTTTTTAATCGCGGGTTATTTTGCCGTAACGGGCTGGGATGTGGCAATTAGTTATTTACGCGACAGGGGCGCATGCGGGGGCGTCGGGACGTCACTTGAATCAATAATTCGCGTATCGGACACACGGTGATGCGTGTTTTTTTTAAAGGGCGCCGAATTTTTACCTCTTTGAGCGCAATGTCGTTTTGCTTCTTGGTGGTCAGGTTCAGGTAGCGCTCCTGGCACTGGCAGAACTTCGCCGTCTGCTTGTCGAACTTCTTCTTGCCGGTCTTCACGGCGCCTATATGTGTTTTTCTGAATCCCTCCAGTGGATTCACCACTTGTATATACGCGTGTTCCAGCTGAAAAATCATATCAACATATTATTATTGAATTATTTAAAAATGAGTTTATTATTATTATGTAATCTATCTACCAATATTGTTGTATTAAGTAAGTTCTAAAGGGTTGAATAATTGGATTCTACGCCAGATTTTTTGACTCCAAATTTTGTTTTATATAACTTCCATATCGTATGAATATTTATTCTATAACTTTATTATAATTCAAAATTCATGTAATTAGCGCAAATTATAAACAAATTATGTACTCTAGAAAGATATTCTATAGATTAGCAAGGCCAAACTATAAATTTGTGTCTTGTCTCTGGGATTTTTTTTCAGACTAAACCTTGCTTTTGATATTTTTCATATTTATCTATTGTTTATTTTAAAAACTAGTGGGATTTCGAAAAAAAAAACGTATTCTTTACATTACAAGTGGCATTCCATACATTTGCTGTTAATGTAAATTTGATGTAGAGCCGTCACAAAATGTCGCGACAACTGGTGCTAAAGTTTGCGCAGAGTGAGAAAGTATTCGGAGGGAGCGCGGTAACAAATCTACGCGTGGCCGCATCATCGAATTTATGCCGAATCATCACTTTGCGACCGATTCTGTATTTACCAGCGGCGGCTCGTGGATGTTCGGCGGTGAGGCAACGGAAGAAAATTTGACCGAAAAAGCAACAGAATATTTGCTTCTTCTATTAGAGTAAGTAGTACAGCACAAGCGGCATCTTTTTCTTTGCCTCCCCTACGGAAATCCATGAGCCGCTGCTGATATTTACATTATGTTCACACGGCGGTACTCGCTGAAAAATTATGAGTTTCCGGCGTCCCCTCTCTTGAAATTTAAGATGTGCACTGCGCAATGTGTCACGGAATTTTGCGACGGCTATAACTATGTATTAAAAATGTTACGAACTACATTTATTTTAAAATATGTGCTGTTCTTTATTATCTTCAATACTGAATAAAAAGGATTGATAATATTTTTTTCATATTTAAAAATATATCGAAAACAAAACGGTTTTCAAAAATTTGTCAGAAACTTTTCAGTTGTTCGAGGTAAAACTTAATCCTCTATTGCATACTGTTTCCAAATAGAAAAATAACAATTTTTAGGCAAGTGCTGACATCTTTAGAAATAAATAATTACTAAAATAAATAAAAAGGATTCGAAAACTGTAAGAGATCCTCAACAAAATTTATTTTTGAGGAAATCTTTCGGATTGCTTTTTATTTCTTTTCTCTTTATTTCTCAACTGGTAGAGCAAACATGTTCGTACAGCGCACAGAAAAAGCCAAACAAACCAATTACAAGTAACTCTAAGGAAATGGAGCAATTCATAGCAACATTGATTTGGATGTCTCTCCTCCGACAACTTTCCTCATGCAGGTTTTGGACCGCTAAAACCAGAATGGTTCAAATTACAGATGTTATGCATCTAAACAAGTTTGAAGAACTCGAACGCTTTCTTCATTTCTTTGATAATTGTGTTGCTGCCAAAAATACTGATAAAATTACGTCAGTACTGAACCAAATAAAAAAAATGTATAACAAATATAATTTTGCCTTATTGTTTTAACCTTTTAAAGTAAAAACTTATATTTTTACTTTCTCCGTTACGAAGTACGAGAAAGTATTGTGATCGTGATTTTTTTTTCAAAAAATTTTTCTACGGAAATCCGTTTTGCGGTCCCTAGATACCATTTCAACAATTTCGGGGAAAAAAATTGACTCCTCTGTAACCGCCAGAGCTGGACGATCCCGATATGTCTTAAAATAATCTTAAAGAAAATATCTAAAATTGATCGAGCCACTTTTTTTGATTTTTTGCCCCGTTTCCGAGATATGATTTTTTAAAAATCGGGTAAAAAAATTTTTTTTTTTCTTTTAAAGACGTATTTTTTTCTTTTAAGTGGAAAAGCTGAAACCTTCAGGGATGGTAGAAGGGATAACTGGCTTTCATTGGGAATTTTTTCAAAATTTTTGGAACCACCCCTACGCGCTAACCAATGCCACCAAACCCAGGGGGTGGTTCGGTTTTGTTCTTTTAAGGACGTATTTTTTTCTTTTCAAGTCGAAAAGCTGAAACTTTCAGGTATGACAGGAGCGATGACTGGCTTTCATTGGAAATTTTTTTAAAATTTTTGGAACCACCCCTGCACTCCATTTGCATCCCTTGGGTTCGTTTTTCTTCTTTTAGGAACGATTTTTTTTCTTTTGAGCCGGAAAACTGAAACTTTCAGGGATGGCAGAAGGTATTTTGTCAAAAAAATTTGAACTACCTCTACGCTCCATTTGCACCCCTGGGTTCGTTTTTCTTCTTTTAAGAACGGTTATTTTTCTTTTAAAGTCGAAAAACTGAAACTTTCAGGGATGCCAGAAGATTTTTTTTCAAAATTTTTGAAACTACCCCTGTACATCATTTGCACCCCCCTGGGTTTGTTTTTCTTCTTTTAAGGAAGAATTTCTTTCTTTTAAAGTCAAGAAGCTGAAACTTTCAGGGATGGCAGAAGATATTTTTTCAAAATTTTTGGAACCACCTGAACCACGAACCCTGGGTACGTTTTCCTTCTTTTAAGGACTTTTTTTTCCTTTTTAAGTCGGAAAACCAAAATTTTCAGGGATCGCAGAGGATATAACTGGCTTAAAAAAAATAAAAGAAACAAAAATAAAAATAAAAAATTTGAAATAAAAAATATAAATGAAAAATAAAAAATTAAAAATTAAAACTGAAAAATAAAAATTAAAACTTAAAGGTGAAAAATGAAAAAATAAAAATAAAAAACGAAAAATTAAAATGAATTTAGAAAAAAAAATATGTATTTCATTGATGGCGGAGCCCAGTGGAGTCATCATTTCATTTCATTTCATTTATTTCACGTCGGCCACAGTATACAAATCATACATTACATGCGAAAAATTTGTTGCGGATGTGTTTGTCAATTAAAAGTTACATTAAAAATTAAATTTAAATATTACAATGTCAAGTTAATAAAATAATGACACAATTTACATCTATACATATTAAAATAAACAATACATATTAAAATAAACGATACAGATTAAAATAAACGATACAGATTAAAAAGTTTAAAACAGATATTTGTTGATATCTAGACCAATATATCACAGACTACACTTTCTTATCACAATCATTTATAAAATCTGAAAATTTGTAATAGCACTTATGCACGAGAATCGATCTCCACCAATTACTTTGCCTAATTCATTATAACAGGTGTTATTAGACGCAAATCAACTCAGTAGGCGGCAAAAATGTGATTTGAATGGGCCACACTGTGCCGTCGTCCGTTACCAATTTAATTGCTTAATTTCAATGGGCCACGCATGGACGACGGCGCAGCGCAGCGGAGCCGTCGTTCGTCATCAGTTACTTTTCTTACATTTTTACATTTAACTATTTCACATAAAGAACACCATTTCACATACCTCAAACTTTAGCCTAGGAAAAACTAGTTTTGACTATTTCAGTCAATACGGAAGCGATCAAAATTACACAAAAAGATAAATGTCATAACATTACATAAACGTCAGTGTTTAAAATTAATCCAAGACGGTTTGGGGAATAAATTATTAAAATGTACATTTGTTCACGGAATAATCTTAACAAATACAACTTGTCGCAAATTCTTTCCCTTTTCTAAATAAATTATATCGCTATGTATTTTCCAAGCAACATTATTTAGTTCTCAAAATCGAATGAATTTGTATTTCGATAATCACTTGTATTACTAGTGAAAATCGCGATTTTCAGTTTATTTCGGATAAACTGCTCGGGATTTCGAAAATTACTCAACATAATCTGAGCCAGCATACAAAACTGCACGAAACATTGCCCATTTAACCAAATCTCTAACTTTAAAAACAAAAAGATACATGGTTGTGAAGTTAGCAATAGATTTGAGCAATTAGTTATTTCCTCAAAATTAACTATAAAATAATCAAAAAACCTCGAATGGGCACTGACAGCAGTCTCAGATTAATAAGCCACCCCTAACTTTCAACCCCCGTAATTATTTAATAACTTGTATTTTTTTCTTCAAAATTGGAACAGTTCTATTAAAAATATAGTCACATTAGTAGATCCTACATTAACAACTTATTAATAAAAAAAAAACACCTTCATTGGCAAATACATATTTACATCATTATATTACTTCATATGTTATTTCTCCTGCATTCCTTTTCCCTCCCCAATTTCTGCAGCATCTTTACCCCGACCCCATCCTCTCTCATCCATTCCGCTACCCTCTTATTCCTTTTCCCTCCCATCCATTCCTCATTCAGTCCCTCACATTCCTCCACCAGATGCCTCCATGTATTCCTCCCATATTCACACATTACACATTTCGTATACTCTTCGCCCATCCATTTCTTCCTCCCACTCTTATTAACCTTCACCTGGTACCATGGGGTATTACGAACCCCACGTTCTTTCTCGTCGATTTTCGATATCTAAATCTTCGAAATCGAAACTCGTAACGACATCTATCGGTAGTCAAGAGGTACACTTTTATACCTATGCCACTGGGATAGCGCTGCGACCGTTAGTTCGTCTGCAGCAGTCATCAAAAGCAGTTTGGGGAGTGTACGTACCCCACCGTGCCATCAACGTCGTTTTTTTGTAAATTGTAGAATTTTTTGTGTTTAGGAAGAAAAGAGAGGTAAGTAATCATCGTTTCTATGCATCAAAATTTTTAACGTTTTTCAACGATTTTCCACGTTTTTTGTTTATGTTTAGAATGGCGTATAATTTGCGTTCTCGATATTTACGAGAGCAGTTGCTTGAGGATGACTTAGACGAGGAACCAATGGAAGATAACAGTGCCATCTTTCAAGCTCGGAGAATTCTTCAGATGAAAGCTATGAAGAATCTGACGATGCTATGGATATCGACATGAAATGAAAATGAAATCCATACCTTAATTTCTCAAAATAAATACCTTTTTTTAAAGACCCATGAAAACTATTATTATCCCTTTATAGTGATGTAACAGAAGAAGACACAGCTAAAATTTTAGCGCTTTTTATAGAAAAACAAAAAGGTTATGATTTTTTTTTGTAAAAAACGCACTTTTTTCAAGTTTTTCAGGTTTCCAAATTTTTAATGAAATCTGATCTTGATTTCTCCAAACACGGACTATTCTACAGTTTAAGGTGGTATCTAAAGATGATCTCTGGTTTTTTTTAAGAAAAAATAATCAATATTTCAATTTTTACAAAGATATTTCTCACTGGGGTTCGGACATACCCCACAAGTCCAGGTTTGTTACTCAGGATGAGCATGCCAGGTGAAGGTTAATAATGACAGTGCTTTAATTTCCATTTGAGGTTTTTAATTTTTTTATAGTCAATTTTGATAAAATAATTTTCTTGGCTTTCGCCCTCGGGATACAAATTTGCACACCTCAGGAAAAATCACGCATTTCTCTCCCTTAACGTAACATTTTTCACAAGCGGGAGAGAAAACGATTTCTCGGCCGTCAAAATCGTGAGAGAAATGATATATCTCTCCCTAGGGAGAGAAGTAATCATTTCTCTCCCTACGAGGTTCCATTGTTTATTTTAACTGTCACGGCTGGCAGCATCTTTTTCTAGGTTTGTGAAAAAAAAATAGTATACCGGGTTATTCAAATCGGAGGAACAGATTTCAAACATTTATATCTTCCAAACTTCAAAAGGTAGAACCATCATTTTAACGTTCCAGGACAGATAAAACTTTTTTTTCTGATTGAAACAATATTGAGTGATATTGCCTTAGTTACGATATGTCATAACACACTTATATTTCCCTAGGGAAATATGAAGTGCTCATATTTCCGTAGGGAAATATAGACATCAAACAATTGTCATTAGGAGCTTCTCGCAAGAATTGTTTTAATTGCTCTCGGGACAACATCTCCGATTTCTTGGGAAGGTATCCTTTATGGATTTTACAGCTTTGGATTTTACGGGAACCAAACATTCACGGTCTTTCGTCGCTTGCGTTAACACATAGTTTGACATTTCCCCAATTTATGAAACAACGCAACTACCAAAACAAGTCAACCATGATATTTACAAACAAGGCCCTTAGCAACGTTACCAATCCGATAAATTCAAAAATTTACAATCGAATATTTTCCCATTTACAGAACAATATTCTGTCAATCAGAAAAAAAACTATTGATTACAACACGGGAAATATGAATACATTTCCCTTGGTTGTCTATACATCCCTCGGGCTTCGCCCTCGAGATGTAACTAGCCAACCTCGGGAAATATACTATTCATATTTCCCTAGTTGTAATAATAGCTATAAAATTTGAATAAGCAGAAATTCCAACCACGGCTGCATTGGTGCTGTTACTTGTCATGTTGATTGTAGTAAAACGGCGACACAATAAAAATAGTATATTATTAAACGAGTGAGAAAGTTGGCCATTACTACGAGGGTGAAGTTTGCAACACCAGCCGTTGGAGAGATTTGTGTGTGACAAGAAATGAGCCACAGTTTTGATGTGTCGGGCTTATATTGAATGCATAAAAAAATATAACTTTACTTTTTTTCCAGGAACGTTGGAATTGTGTTTCTATCTTTTGTAGTTTGGAAGAAATACATGTTTGAAATATGTGCCTTCATTTTGAATAATGCGGTATATACCTCGGGAGAGAATGTTTTTTTGCCCTCAGTGCGTTATTTGCACCTCAGGAAAAAGCACGCATTTCTCTCGCTTACTATTAAAACTAACTTCAATCCCACTATATTTGGGACATGCGGTATATCTACGGTAAATTTTTCTAATAATCTGCTTGAAACGTATAAACAAGTCCTCGCTCCTAGCAAATAACCACGTAATCGAATCTAATAAGAACAAAAAAAAAAAAAAAACTCGATGAATGGCGAATTACATTCGTGCCATAACAATCGAACAATGCCTGGTGTGGGTGAGGCTTCCCAAAAAAAGATCTATCGTTATCAAACGGCACTGTTTATGCAACATTGGCGAGTTATTACGTGCCTATTTCTATCCATCTATCTCTCTCTCTCGGGGATAATTAGAAATCGCCAATTTGGCATTTACCGTTTCGCGTGCGGCTGTGGGCTTTCTGGGAAGGACTCGCGGGTCGTCGTTGGCGTTCACGTGAATAATTACGATAAAAGCCTCGACATTTCGATATATCGGCGGGTCGTCCCCGTACACCTTGCGCAACCAGAAGAGACTCACCATTCTGTCCCTTTCATCTTCTATGGAGTTGATCAGTTTGCCGAACTCGCTCAGCGACTTGCATATCACCCGCTCGTCATCCGTTTGCGTGCCGCCGATGCACTCGAAGGTGAAGCTTTGGAGGCTCTTCGCGAACGACCTTTGACAGTTGCTTAGTTCTGGAAAATAAAATTTAAACAAATTAATAGTCATTTTTTGACATTACGAGTAATACATGTTAAATATTTCATACAAACGCTGAATTTTTGGCAAATTGGAAGGTTCGTGTTTAACCTCTTAGGCACTATGCGCTACTATAGTGGCTTTCGCGGATGTCATCTTTCTGTACGACGCGCCACTATAGTGGCTTTCGCGGATGCGATTTTCAAATTGAACTGAAAATTCATCAGTGCCCAAGAGGTTAATAGGGAAAAATATGAAACCAGAAAATAGTTTGCTTATTTACACTTTGTATCTACCCTGAACTGTATCCGAAGCGGCCACTAACACGTTCACTGTGTTACAGGACATGTGTCCCGTCATGAACTTAGCGGTATTTAGCGGAATAGAATTCTATCGAACTTCCCTACATGCGGAGGTTGTAACTTCGTCGTACTTTGACGGAATTAATAGTAATTTACGTAACAAGTTCCGAAAGTAATATTTTACGGGATGAGACGAGCCGTAGGCGAGTCCTGGAATCCTGCGAGTCCCGTAAAATCACTTTTGGAACGTGTTACGTGTTACAATATTTTATCTGCGGCCGTTTTTTATGTTAAAAAGCAAAAACACACACGAATGTTATATGACAAGCGCTGTCATAATTAAATACGAAGTTGATGTTTTTGTCAAGGCCGCCTACATTTATACGCAAAATCGTCCCGAAAGTAACACAAAGCGTCCCAAAAGTAAAGAAATCGTCCCGAAAGTGAAATAAAATCTTCCCGAAAATAACTACTTTCGGTGCGATTTATGTAAAGTGGCACTTTCGATTTAATAAATCACACCGAAAGTTTTATTTTCGGGACGGCTGCAGAAAAAAGTTTTTTGGTATATATTGCAGATTAATATAAATGTATGGTACCGATTAACTCCATTCTGTTTGCAGTAACACAATTTTCAAAAAAACTATACGGGGTTTATATTACCCGTACCGCTTATTATGAAGTTACACAAAAACCGTAGCCGCGGTGAACGTGTTAACTGCTTGCCCCGCCACTGCTCAGCTAAATCCTTAAGCTGTTTTTTTACATTACATTTTTGGACATTGATTGTGAAACGACCAGTATTTTTATGTAATTGACCTTCCGGATTATGTTGCATCTTGTAGAGAGAAAAAAACGCCTACTTTCAATTTAGCAATATCTTAAAATACATCTTTCTCTCCTATACATGGATATTCCATTGTGAGTTGCACTTTTACTTTTTGGTAATAACAGCTTACTAATTCCAATTTATAAGGCCAGGTTAACGCATTCGGTTCCCGCTGTCAAAAAAGGGTAATTAATACCACTAACTATTTGAATTCGCATGTAGTAACACCAGGGACGGCTCGTTATATAGAGCCACGGAGCCATGGCCACAGTATAGCTCTAAGCAGTAGTTGCACTCCGCGGCGGCACTTTGATCTTTTGGGTTTCAAATGATCCTCGCGCATGTTACCACGCAATGTTTACACTGCACAATTTCTTCTGTAATCAATTAGTAATGTCTTGAGTGAGCCATTTATATTGACTGGTTTTGCACAGCAAATTGTTTTAATAGATAAATCGAGTTGAAAAATTGTGCTGAAAAAGAATCTAGTGTTTTTAACCGATAAATTGTAAAAGTGGATGTCGTGCGATCAGCTGTTCAACTTTGTCCTTGTGTATGCCTAACGTAATTTCATAGGTTATAAACATCGAATTTTGATTTAAATTGTATTTATTGTTTCATTATTAATGATAAGGGTATTTTCTAATGTTATAAAAGTAAGTACCTATTTTATCTATTGATTTTCAACTTTAAGCGCATATGGAAACACTTGCGTATGAGAACCGAAAACAGGGTTATGTTTATGTTTCATATGTGGGTTTAAATGGCTGCGCAGTAACATGCGCAAAAAAAATCTGAAAACTCTAATTTGCTTGAGTGAGACTACTGTATAGGAACTATACTGTGCCATGGCACTACCTGTAGTATCAAGCTCAGCAAGAATTTTTAACTGATTCTTAAAAAACCTAATGTTAAACAACACCGCGTGGAAGTTCCACATTAATTTCAACAGATGGTTAAAATTTTGACAGACTATTTCTGAATAATGTGTTTTTACAAATTGTCAAAGAAAGGAATCGCAAGTTTACCAACAAAATTGGTTGCACTAAATGGGCAAATTTTATAACCGAAAAGCGCTTTTTTTAGAAATTCATATGTGAATTCCACATTTCTTGCAACAGATAGTTGAAATTTTGACAGACTAATTTTGAATAATGTGTCTTTACAAATTCAGAAAATAATCGCAAGTTCACCACAACAAAAATGGTTGCACTAAAGAGCAAATTTTTATGACCAAAAAAGCGCATTTTTCAGAAATTTGCATGGAAATTCCACATTTATTGCAACAGATGGTTGAAATTTTGACAGACTAATTTTGAATAATGTGTCTTTACGAATTTCCAAAGAAAATTACCGCAAGTTTACCACAACAAAAATGGTTGCACTAGAAAGCCAATTTTGATGACCAAAAAAGCGTATTTTTCAGAAATTCACATGGGAATTCCACATTTATTGCAACAGATGGTTGAAATTTTGAGAGACTAATTTTGAATAATGTGTTTTTACAATTTTATGATCGATTTTTCGGTCATAGTTTTTAATTTTTAATCCTATGTTTTAGATTTTTTTAACCTAAATGATTGCGCAACTTTTTTTATTTTTTTGCCGATATTTTCAAGTACAGTTTCTGATTTCTTGTCCTTCATTTTAGATTTTTTAACTTGAATTTTTTTACTTTTTGGTTACTTTCTGACTACAGTTTTGCAGTTTCTGGTCGGCAACTTATTTTGAGGTAAAGAGTTATTTTGGGAGCTGAAAATGGCAAATAATTGAAATATATTTTAGATATTTAACCTGTATTTGTCATTTCTTCGTTCCAAATTTTAGAGTTTTTGCCCGAAATTTTCTTTATTTTGGTTAAACTTTTTGAGTTTTTTTTTTGTAGAAATTTTCGGATTTTTGGTCTGCATTTTTTTTAACTGCGAATTTTTGATATTTGTGTAAATTTTCAAATTTTTGTGCTTATATTTTTGTTTTTAACCTTAATTAAGAGCTATTTCTGCAAGTGATTAATGTTTTACAATTTTTCAAAACATTGAGTGCAAATTTCCTTCACTACGGAGCAAATTTTCAGTTTTTTCCTTTGTTTTCTGGAGCTAATCACCCCGAGTGCTGAAAATGGCAATTTTTGTACTTGATTTTTTTATCTTTTTGTTTTAATTTTCAATTGTTAAGGATTTTGATATTCTGGTCTGAATTTTTGATGTTTTAGCCTAAATTTTCCTCTAAATTTTCTATTTGTTTGTTAAAATTTTCGATTTTTTTTGTCGGCATTTTGATTTTCAGGATCGAATGTTTGGTCGAAGTTTTTAATTTTTTATCCTATATTTTAGATTTTTTAACCTAAATTATTGATTTTTATACGCGACTTTTTTTATTTTTTTGCCGATATTTTCAAGTTTTTTTTATGGTTTTTGATTTCTTACCCTTCATTTTAGATTTCTAACTTGAATTATTATTTTTTATGGGGGATTTGTTTTACTTTTAGGTTACTTTTTGACTAAAATCGGTTAAATTAAATTTTTCTTCAAAAAAAATTGTTTTGTTGTTTTTCAGGTCTGAAACCATTCTTAACACTATTTGTGTATAAAATTTTGTTGTGGGACTTCCAGGAACTGAGGTTTTTGAGTTTCTGGTCGCCAACTTATTTTGAGCTAAGTTATTTTAGGGGCTGAAAATGGCAAATTATTTTTGTTTTCCTTGATTTTTCAATATTTTGGTTTGCATTTTTAATTTTTAGAGCAGCATTTTTTTATTTTTTTGCCTTTACTTTAGATCTTTGACCCGTTTTTTCATTTCTTCGTTCCAAATTTTTTTAACGTAATTGATTTTCATGTGCAAATTTTTGATTTTTTGGCCGGCATTTAATTTGTATAATTTGTTATTTACATCTTTCATAATTTTTACGTTTCAAACGCCAGTATCATCCGATCCAATAAATTGTAAAATGGCTCTACCATCAACATATTCCACAAGCCGCCACTGAGTAACACTATAGAGCAGCCATACTCAACCTGCGGCCTGCCGAGCTGTTGTGGGTGGCTCAGTAAAGGCAGTCAAAAAACGTTTAATCAATCGGTTTTATTATTCGTTGTTGTGTCCCATACAAGTTGCAACATGAGCGGGCGATGGCGTTTTACCCGCTCAAACTAGTGATGAGTCGGTATTTCAGTAAAGTTATTTTGGGGCGGTATTTTGCGGCAACGCGACGACGCGCTACACCAGTGGTTCGTAAACTTTTTTGTAATACCGCCCCCTTTCCAGAAAAAATATTACGTAGCGCCCCCTGGAATTTTTATTTTTTTTATTTTAAAAGCAATTAATAGGATCACCAAGATTGACTATTTGCAATTGGTTTATTCTTTTTTTTGTTAATAAATTGGTTATCGTACTGAACCTACGTTTCACTAAATCTTCTCTTCTTTCTTTTATATTATCACTACCCCCTTACAGTTATTCATCGCCCCAAATGCACCTGTGGCCATCAGCGCCCCCCCTGAATCGCTGCAGCACCCACTAGGGGGCGGTGGCGCCCACTTTGGGAATCACTGCGATACACCATAAGAAGATACCGCGTTACCTTGGAGCGAGCGCAGAGAGACGTAAAAAAATTGGACTTTTTTAACGTAGATCGATTGTACCTCCTTTGTACCTGTTTGTATCGCTATTTATTTCGTTCGTACCTAGCCAGCGCCCAACTTTCACATTTTCAAATTTGATTTATGCCATTCGAAAGAGAATCATTTGTACCAGTTTGTACCTCTTTTTAAATTGTTTGTACCTCAAAGGAATCGGAAGTACAGGCTTCTAAATCTCTTTCAATTCCCCTTAGTCGCTTTGTGATATCTTAAAAAACGACTAAAATCAAGCCTGTACTTCCGGTTTCTCTGAGGTACTAACAATTTGAAAAAAGGTACAAACGGGTACAAACGAATCTCTTTCGATTCCCCTTAGTCGCTTTGTGATATTTTGAAAATTAAGTAAAATCGCCTCTAAAGAATTTAAGAATTTTTAGAAGCCTGTACTTCCGGTTCCTTTGAGGTACAAACAATTTGAAAACGGGTACAAACGATTATTTTTCGATTCTAGAGATGGGCAGAACTGCTACTTTTGAATCACGTTGCTACCTGTGATTGCTACTTTCTAATATCAGTGATTTTAAACTGTGACTCTGATCACGGTTAGTAAACGTCGTAACACCTTCTGAAATTGTTAATGTTTTCTCAAAAATGTTTTCGATGTGATTCTGCTAATATTTGTCCACCCGGCTACGTAAATAGTGTTCCTTTTGATATTATACCTGTGACTGAAGGTAATATTTTGGCTATATTATCTGCTATACCAAATAAATATACGACTATCCTTGATTCAGTTCAAAATTCGAGAAGTATTTGGAGATTTTTGAAGAAAAACAGAATGTTTGTCTAGTAAATTTGAAAAGTTGGAAAGTTTTAGGTATGTGGCAAATGTTTTCCTATTTTGGTTTTAGCTCTAAAAAAAAAACGCATCTTTTGAAAGATGATTTGCTCTGTTCTCGAAGGATTATTTTGATATAAAATCCTTAGCCAATAGAGATATGGATTTTTGAAAATGTTCGTTTTAATTTTTTGAGCAGTTGGCCAAAAATATCGCAGAAAATAATATAAAACGTGCAGGCAAAATTCAATTAAAAATTATCCTCAATGGCCGAAGTACCGTTTATTCGAAATCAATTTGGTTTTTAAAAATCCTTTTGAAGATTTTCGTTTTAATTTTTTAACACTTGAACAAAAACATCGCAGAAAAAATATAAAAATGCAGGAAAAATTCCATATGAAATCATCCTCAATGGTCGAAGTATCGCTAATTCAAAACCAATTCGGTTTTTGCAAATCCAACAATTTTCAATAGAGATACGGATTCTTGAAGATTTTCGTTTTCATTTTTTGAGCACTTGAATGAAAACATCGCAGAGAAAAAAAATATAAAACGCGTAGAAAAATTCCCTAAAAAAATATCCTCAATGATCGAAGTATCACTTATTCAAAATCAATTTGGATTTTGTAAATACAACAATTTTTAAAGGAGATATGAATTTTTGAAAATATTGGTTTTATTTTTTAAGCACTTGAATGAAAACATCGCAGAAAAAATATAAAACGCGCAGACAAAATTCCATAAAAAATCATCCTTAATGGCCGAAGCATAGTTAATTCAAAATCAATTTGGTTTCTGTAAATTCAACAATTTTCAATAGAAATATGGATTTTTGAAGATTTTCGTTCTAATTTTTTGGGCACTTGAATCAAAACATAAAAATCATAAAAAAATATAAAACGCGTAGAAAAATTCCTTAAAACAATATCCTCAATGGTCGAAGTATCGCTTATTCAAAAACAATTTGTGTAAATTCAACAATTTTTAATGGAGATATTGATTTTTGAAAAAAAAATATTTTTAATTTTTTGAGCACCTGAATGAAAACTTCGCAGAAAAAAAAAATAAAACACGTAGACAAAATTTCATAAAAAAAATCCTCAGCGGCCGAAGTATCACTGATTCAAAATCAATTTGGGGCTTGAAAATTCAACAATAGAGATATGGATTTTTGAAGATTTTCCTTTTAATCTTTTGAGCACTTGAATGAAAAGATCGCAGAAAAAAATATAACACGCGTAGAAAAAATTCCTTAAAACAATGTACTCAATGGTCGAAGTATCGCTTATTCAAATTAATTTGGTATTTGCAAATCAGCAATTTTTAATGGAGATATGGACTTTTGAAAATTTTAGTTTTATTTTTTTGAGCACTAGAAAAAATATAAAACGCGCAGACAAAATTCCATAAAAAAGTATCCTCAATGGTCGAAGTATCGCTTATTCAAAATCAATTTGGTTTTTGTAAAATCCACAGTTTTGAATGGATTTTTGAAAATTTTAGTTTTAATTTTTTGAAAAAAAAAACGCGCAGACAAAATTCCATAAATAATTATCCTTAGCGGCCGAAGTATCGCTTATTCAAAATAAATTTGAGACTTGAAAATTCAACAATTTTCAATAGAGATATGGATTTTTGAAGATTTTTGTTTTAATTTTTTGAGCACATGAACAAGGAGCATTTTGGGATTTTCGCACTTTGGTAAATTGTTTTTATTTATTTTTTTCCAGTTCATGAAGTTTGCAATTTCATAATTAGTTTCGTGATATTATTTTAAAATGTATGTTTAGATATTTGCACGGAATCTTAAATCAAAATGCATTTTAAGTCATTTTGGGTTTATTAAGTCGTCGGACTCATCACTTTCGATAACAGCGAGTTTGTGGTTTAATTCCATGCCGGGCAAGATAATTTTTTCGTTTTCATAAAATCTCAATTAATTAATTAACAATTGTTAGTACATAAGTTGTAATTTATTTCATTTTATATGGTATACTATGGAATTTTACAAATATTTGTCTTTTTTTAAATATTTATTTAAAATTTAAATACAATACCCTGCAAAAATGGGAGAATAAAGTAATGAATTCTAAAAAACATTTAAAAATGCCATCTTGTACTGTCTTCTTACAATTATGTTTTAAGTAACAGTCACAGTTTAAGTAGCAATCACAGTTTAAATAACAGTGATTTTAGGTAGCAGTTATTTAAAGTAGCTGTGATTTTAAGTAACAGTGATTTTAAGTAATAGTGATATTAAGTGGCAGTGATTTTAGGTAGCAGTTATTTAAAGTAGCAGTGATTTTAAGTAGCAGTGATTTTAAGTAACAGTGATTTTAAGTAGCAGTGATTTTAAGTAGCAGTGAAATTCGCCTATTAGTAACAGTAAAGACCTGTGATTTTTCAATACCAGTGAAAAATCACACATACATGAAATATCGCCCATCCCTATTCGATTCCCATTAGCCGCTTTGCGATAACTTGAAAATTGACTAAAATCGCCTCTTAATAATTTAAGAATTTTTAGAAGCCTGTACTTCCGGTACCTTTGAGGTACAAACAATTTAAAAAGAGGTACAACGGGTACAAACAAATCTCTTTCGATTCCCCTTAGCCGTTTTGTGATATCTTACAAATGTTATGTTTAATATGGTTATTAAACACGCTAATTCGCGCTTTAATTCACAAAACGCGATTTATGATAATATTTTGTTTACCCTGTTTAATACTGATTTTAATTTTTTCAATTGTAATTGTAATCAAAACTTTAATTTCGATTTTAATTTTGATTTTGTTTTTGTTTTTTTTTTTAAATTTTGATTTTGATTTTAATTTTCGTGAACAAAGTAGAGAGTACAACTCACATATAATGGCTATTAATCACTCAAACGATTTGCTCCACTCGCCTATGGCTCGTTCCGCAAACATCGTTCTCGTGATTAATAGCCATCATTATATGATCGTTGTACAATATACTATTAGAACATGCATTAAGACCTGGCCTATGATAATCTACAGGGTGTTCTAAATAGAGTAGGATTGCATGGGTATCTTTCTTATTCTTAAAGCTAGAGATCTGGTTAAATGGGCAATGTTGTGCAGTTTTCTATGCTGATTCAGATTATGTTGAGAAATTTTCAAAATTCCGAGCAGTTTAGAAAATATTTAAAAAAAACTGAAAATCGCGATTTTCAAAAATATCAAATATCTCAATAATTATTAAAGATGCAAAAAAAAGTTTTAAATAAAAGTTACTTGGTTTAATTAGGCAAACATAGAAATCAAGTCAAAATAAAATTGAAGATGGCGGTTTCCGAGATATTAATACCAACTTTCTTATTTCAAATGGCCGCCATATTTGCTTTCTACACGCATAAATAGACTTTTTTTCTCTTTTCAACGATGTACAACAAGCTATGTCAAAATAAAAAATAATGGAAATATTAATTGTTGTAAGTTTAAAACAAGTAGGCATAAATAAAAATAAAACAAAATTTGTTATAACGACTAATTGTCATCTTACATTAGTTTATCAGCTGTATTAATCATTCATACATGTGTATTGTCTTAAGTTGTTGTAATATCGATAAATATTAATTACTTGAAATGGCGAATTATTCAATATCTGAACAATACGATATGTTTTGTAATTACATCAAGTGTTACAAAAACCCCCATCTTGCAGCACAAACATACCAAGCAAACTTTCCTGAAAGAAGGCAGCCGGACATTAAGGTATTTAAAAGATTGGATGAAAATATGCAATTGTATGGAAGTTTAAAAAAACCTAAGAGAAATATAAATATGATCGTTGATGATGAAGAATTAACATTGGCTTGTGTGGCAGCTAATCCGAACATTTCATGTCGGCAGATAGAAAATGAAGTTAACGTATCTAAGTCTACAGCATCAACAATTTAAAAAAAGCACAAGTTTCACCCTTATAAACTGCACCTATCTCAGACTTTACAACCAAACGATAACATCCGTAGATTAACATTTTTCAGGTGGTTAATCAACAAAATTGGTGATTTTATAAACAAAATTGAATGACTCGATGCTGTTGCTTCATGCCCGAAATCGAATTTTCACGTGTTGCATTGTGTCGTGCGGCAAAAAGTTACCATGCTATATTAAAATGTGCATTAAAAGACGAAATATGCATTATATGGGTAAATACGCTAAATATGCATTTTGCATAAAATCCTCTCTCTACTTGTAACTTTAAAACTAAGCTTTTTTGGAGATATATTAATATGAACTTTAATGATAAAAAAACTCCTGGAATCAGCCCTTAACCCTTTAAAGACGGGTCGCGTCAATAGACATGTACCCGAATGACCTTAGCTGTCGATGCGCCTTAAAACTAAAATTCAACAGTCGTGTGTACGAAATTTAACTGCAGGACGCGTTACGTCAATAAGAGTTTTTCAAAATTATTGATAACGTAAAATAAACTAATTTCGAAATACCTAAAAAAAATTGCCTACCAGGCCCATCTATCGGTTGCTTTTTGAACTATCGATTATTTCGGCATTGACAGCTCGAATGACTTTGCCAACGTGTCAAATATTTAGTAAAAGGTTTGCGGTTTACGAAATGGTTAAGTTTGCGCTCGAAGAAAATTGGGAAATATTGAAAACTTACTTCCAAAATGTCGAGTCTTCAACCGAAACTGCAAGAAACATGAGCACAAAATTCGGGAAAAATAAAGCGCCTTCCAGGCAGTTTGTGGATAAATTTGTGAAGCGTGTGCGTGAAAGTGGCTCGTTAATGGACAAAGCAACTCGTTCCCGAGCTCGTCCAGTGCGCTCAATCGAAAATATTGCTGCTGTTGCCGAAAGTGTGAGTGACAATCCATCAACATCAACTCGACACCCACCGCTAGCAGGAATTGAACATTTCTCGCACGTCCCTTCAAAGGATTTTGACGAAAGACCTGGGTTTGAAGGCGTACAAAATTCAATTGGTGCAAGAGCTGAAGCCGCACGACCATCCGATGCGATTTCGGTTCGCCCAATGGGCCGAAGAATGCTTGATAGAAGATGAGAATTTTTATCGAAGAATCATCTTTTCAGATGAAGCTCATTTCCATCTCGGTGGTTATGTCAATAAGGAAAACTGCCGCATTTGGGGCTCAGAAAATCCACACGTAATCATGGAAAAGTCACTGCACCCACAACGACTGACTGTTTGGTGCGGTATGTGGTCCGGCGGCATCATTGGTCCGATTTTCTTCGAAAACGAAGCAGCAGTCGCCGTAACCGTCAATGGTGAGCGCTATCGCGGCATGTTGGAATTTTTTTTCTTTCCCTGAATGGAAGGGGAAGATATCGGCGGCATTTGGATCCAGCAGGACGGCGCCACGTGCCACATAGCCAACGTTACAGTCGAACTTTTGCGCGGTACGTTCGAAAATCGCATAATTAACCGAAACGGCGATGTCAACTGGCCGCCTCGCAACTGCGATTTGACCCCGTTAGACTATTTTTTTGTGGGGAGCCGTCAAGGATAAGTGCTACGCCAACCATCCAGAGACGATTAACGACCTAAAGCACGAGATTGAAGTCGCCATTGCAGCCATTGAGGGCGACACCATCGAGAATTACATGAAAAATTGGGACGACAGAATGGGTTACTGCAAAGCCAGCCGGGGCAGCCATATGAATGAAGTGGTCTTCCACTATTAAACCGCAATGTTGGGGCTATTCAATAAAAAAAAAAAAAATTGAAAAATAAACAAATTATAATTTTCATTTTAATAATAACATTTACAGTTTAAAGTTTCACATTTCATTTTAGAATCATTTTCTAAGTTAGTATTGTATGTAGAAATAAGCGATCTTAAACCAATGTTATTATCTAGTAGTACTAGTAATAACATGCAAATTTCTTTTGTATCATATTTGTATCATTTTGTATCATTTTGTATCCGGCGTGGCACTAACCAGGGAAGTAGTTGTTTCAATAAGTTATTTGTTTATAGTCTTAGTAAGACTTAATTTTTTGCTTGCAGATTAACGAACAGGTTGAATATTCATATATTCAGGCTACATTTCGCTTTCTTGTATTTATCTAATTGAAAAATATCCACCCGTCTTTTTTTATAGCAATTTTAAAATGCAATTTCTTCGTGGGACACCCTATATATCCCGTCGCTAAAGGATTAAAATTGGTAGCATTTATTAAAAATCACCCTGTATATTCACCACAATCTCCAACATTTATATAAATCAAAGATTGACGAATAAATATTTCGTTTTAAATGATATTATTTTGAATACCAATTATTTCATAGAGTATTTATGCTGATGCTAATTTTGATTAATCCACGAATGAATGAACATAAAGGATCGGACATTTTTAGGTCATTGAAACACCTAAGCGTGGATTGGGCCTGATTATTAAATTGTCGGTTAATCATCGACCGCACTGATAAAATATATTTTTAGACCAAAAATCGTAGCACACGACGCACCGCATTCGCTTCGGGAAAGGTCGATTGGAAAACAATGGCACACCAGTCATTAATATGTAATATAAATCACGGAAGAATAAAACGACTTAATGACTCATACGAAAATGGATCTGATAAGAAATATGTAATAAGCTCGATTACACATACATTTCACATAAAGTTTTCTTCCATCACTAATAATTCGCAACACTGTCTAAAATATTTCACTCTAAACCTCTCAAACGATACGTAACGTATCGAGTCGGCCATTTTGTCCCTAGATTGCGATTCTAAAAGTATTCGATTCGAAATTTTCGACTCGAATTCGTCGATTTCCAGACGGTACCTAACGAGGTGTCGAGTACCATGTCTCTTTGTCAACCTATATGACTATCTTTCTCTCCGATTGCTCTCGCACAAAGAAATCTACTATTATTGGCAGCGTGATTATCTAGTTGAAGTAAATAAATTAATAAACATACAAATAACAGTTTTATGCTCTTTGGTAATAATAAATAAAAGACAATCATTTTAGAAAGCTCAATTTTTCATATTCAAATCTTATTATAATGATTCAATGGTTTACGACCAGTTATATAATTTTCAATTAGCACTATTCCTGGGCCTAAACAATTATTTCAATGTTACCGTACATTTTACCTTTTTAATAGTGCTCTCCAGTGATTAGAGATTTGGGCGTTAATCAGGCGAATCATTAAAAAATTTCTTCCACATTTTAATCCCAAATATTAATATTAAGAATATCAAATGTATTATAATTGTTTATAAAGACTGCTTCTTATTATATACTCCTTACGAATCCCGCATGCGCACTCAACAAAATGCAATGTTGTTGTTCTTAAAGCTAGAGATCTGGTTAAATGGGCAATGTTGTGCAGTTTTCTATGCTGATTCAGATTATGTTGAGAAATTTTCAAAATTCCGAGCAGTTTAGAAAATATTTAAAAAAAAAACTGAGAATCGCGATTTTCAAAAAAAATCAAATATCTCAATAATTATTAAAGATGCGAAAAAAAGTTTTAAATAAAAGTTACTTGGTTTAATTAGGCAAACATATAAATCAAGTCAAAATAAAATTCAAGATGGCGGTTTCCGAGATATTAATACCAACTTTTTTATTTCAAATGGCCGCCATATTTGATTTTACACGCATAAATAGACTTTTTTTTCTCTTTTCAACGATGTACAACAACCTATGTCAAAATAAAAAATAATGGAAATATTAATTGTTATAAGTTTAAAACAAGTAGGCATAAATAAAAATAAAACAAAATTTGTTATAACGACTAACTGTCATCTTACATTGGTTTATCAGTTGTATTAATCATTCATACATGTGTATTGTCTTAAGTTGTTGTAATATCGATAAATATTAATTAATTGAAATGGCGAATTATTCAATATCTGAACAATACGATATGTTTTGTAATTACATCAAGTGTTACAAAAACCCCCATCTTGCAGCACAAATATACCAAGCAAACTTTCCTGAAAGAAGGCAGCCGGACATTAAGAAGAAAAACGAACCCTGAGGGTGCAATTGGCGCGTAGGGGTGGTTCCAAAAATTTTGAGAAAATTCCCAATGAAAGCCAGTTGTCCCTTCTGCCATCCCTAAAGGTTTCAGCTTTTCCACTTGAAAAGAAAAAAATACGTCCTTAAAAGAAGACATTTTTTTACCCGGTTTTTAAAAAATCATTTCTCGGAAACGAGGCAAAAATTTAAAAAAAGTGTCTCGATAAATTTTAGATATTTTCTTTAAGATTATTTTAAGACATACCGGGATCGTCCAGCTTATTTTTTTTTTTTTTTGAAACTTGCAAAAATCGAAAATCTGCATTTGTTTTGGCAACGAAACACGCGATCGAACAGCTGACAATAATGTGATCAGGGGCGGCTCGTTATATAGAGCCAAGGAGTCATGGTACTACCTGTAGTAGTTTCAAGCTCGCAAGAATTTCTTTCTTTTGTTGTCTAAAATTGTATTTCTTAACTGACAATAATGGTTTGTTACAGTTGTCAAGAATGGTATGTTTCAGCTGTAAAAATTGTAGTTTTCAGCTGTTAAGAAATGTATTATTTAACTGACGAAAATGATATTTTTCAGTTGTCAAAAATGTTATTTTTCAGCTATCAAAAAAAGCATTGAAAAATTGTAATTTTTGTTGTCTAAAATTGATTTTTTTTAGCTGACAATAATGGTTTGTTACAGTTGGCAATAATGTTTTGTTCCGATTGTCAAGAATCGTATTTTTCAGTTGTTAAAAATGGCATGTTTCAGCTGTTAAGAAGTGTATTATTCAAATGTCAAAAATGATATTTTCAGTTGTCAAAAATGTTTTTTATGTCAAAAAAGGTATTTCTCACCTATTAAAAAAATTTGAACTTATTTAATACTTTCTGCAACAAGTAAGGTTGTTTCTATTTTATTTTACCTATTAAAATGTTATTTTTCAGTTATCAAAAACAGCATTTTGTGACATTATTTTAAATTGCCAAAAATGGCATATTTCAGCTGTCAAAAATTGACTTTTTGTAGTCAAAAATTGTATTTTTTAGCAGGCAATAATGGTATGTTACAGTTGTCAATAATGATTTGTTGCAGTTGTCAACAATGGTATTTTTCAGCTGTTGAAAATAGTAGTTTTTAGCTGTTAAGAAGTGGATTATTCAACTGTCAAAAATTCGATTTCCAACCAATAAAAATGTTATTTTTCAGCTATCAAAAGCAGCATTTTTCTACATTTTTTTTAACTGTCAAAAATGGCATTTTCAGCTGTCAAAACTTGTATTTTTTGTGTTGTCAAAAATTGTATTTTTTTAGCTGACAATAATAGTTTCTTACAGTTGTCAATAATGGTATGTTTCAACAGTTAAAAATGGTATTTTCAGCTGTTAAGAGGTGTATTATTCAACTGCCAAAAATAATATTTTTCAGCTGTCAAAAATTATATTTTTCAGCTGCCAAAAATGATATATTTCAGCTGACAACAATGGTATTTCCCACCAAAAATGATATTTTTCAACTATAAAAAGCAGCATTTTTCGACATTTTTTAATTGTCAAAAATGGCATTGTTCAGCTTTCAAAAATTGTACTTTTTGTGTTGTCAAAAATTGTATTTTTTGTTTTCAAACATTGTATTTTTTAAACAAATTAGAAACAACTTTATTTTATTGTATTTTTTAGCTGACAATAATGGTATGAAACAGTTGTCGCTGTTATCAAGAATAGTATTTTTCAGCTATTAAGATTGCATTATTTAGCCAAAAATGTAATTTTTCAGCTATCAAAAATGATATTTTTCAGCTGCCAAAAATAGTATTTCCCACCTATATAAATGGTATTTTTTAGCTATCAAAAGCAGCATTTTTTTATATTTTTTAACTGTCAAAAATGGCATGCTTCAGCTGTCAAAACCTGTATATTTTGTTATCAATTTTTTTGTTGTTGTCAAAAATTGTATCTTTTATATCGGTATTTTTCAACTGTCGGGAATGGTATTTTTCGGCTGTCAATAATGGTAATCCCCAGCTGTTGAAAATAGTATTTTTCAGCTGTCAGTAGAAAATGGTATTCTTCAAATATGCCATGTTTCAGCTGCCAAAAACAGTATTTTTCAGCTAGTAAACATAGTTTTTTTCGACATTTTTGAATTGTCAAAAATTGTATTTTTCAGCTGCCAAACGTGTTATATTTCGCTGTCAAAAATTGTATTTTTCAGCTGCCAAACGTGTTATATTTCGCTGTCAAAAGTAGTATTTCTTACTGTCAAAAATAATCTTTTTTTTGTCAAAAATAGTATTTTTAATGTGTCAGGAATGGTATGTTTCAGCTGACAAAAATGGTATTCCTCAGCTGTTGAAAATTAGTATTTTTCAGCTATCAAAGATAGTTTCTTTTTGTCAAAAATAGTATTATTTTGCCAAAAATAGTATTTTCTTTTGTCAAAAATAGTTTTTTTTTTGTCAAAAATAGTATTTTTCGTGTTTTAACAATGGTATGTTTCAGCTGTCGAAAACAGTATTTTTTTAGTTTTTTTTCAACATTTTCGAACTATCAAAAATAGCATTTTTCAGCTGTCAAAAGTAGCATATTTTGCTGTCGAAAGCAGGGGCGGCTCGTTATATAGAGATAGGAGCCACGGCACTACTTGTAGTTTCAAGCTCAGAAAGAATTTTTAATTAATTCTTAAAACACTTTTTCGCTAGTTACTTTGGTCTAGGAAGATAAATAGTTCTTCAAAAAAGGAGATATATTGTATACGTGGCTCTACCATCAACATGTTCTACGAGCCGCCACTGAATGTGATCAAGCGGCAGCGCTGCGGGGTAGTACCAACATCACGCCCTTTTAACGCTTGCTATTAACGTTGTGTTTAGGGAGTTTAGAGATGTTGCGATGGCAATGAAAACAACTAGATATTGCTTGTATTCTTGGATGAACTTTAAATAATTTTGTTCACGAAAATGTTATAATGTGCGCATTATTTAATTGTATTGGCAGCATTAATGGGGTACATTTAACACCAATTTCATTAAACACGCATTTGCGTGTTTAATAGGCTTATTAAACACGCACACGCATTCACGCATTTGCGTGTTTAATATGGTCATTAAACACGCTAATTCGCGCTTTGATTCACAAAACGCGATTTATGGTAATATTTTGTTTACCCTATTTAATACTGATTTTAACTTTGATTTTATTTTTTTTCAATTGTAATTGTAATTACAACTTTAATTTTGATTTTAATTGTAATTTTAAATTAAATTTTGATCTTGATTTTAATTTTCGTGAACAAAGTATATTGTACAACTCGCATATAATGGCTATTAATCACGAGAACGATATTTGCGGAACGAGCCGTAGGCGAGTGGAGCAAATCATTATATGCTCGTTGTACAATATACTATTTGACACAGGTTAGGTTTATCTTTCACGCCATTGGTCATGCGCAGCAGTGCGGGAATGATCAGCTGATCATTCTCGCACAGATAATCGACACTGGGATGAAAGGCGTGAGCAATGCACTACATATACCAATCGTTCATAAGCATGCAATGAGCGTATATCCTAGTTGTCGTAGGTAAAATCCAGCGGCGGCTCGTGGATGGTCGGTAAGAAAATTTGACCGAAAAAGCAACGAAATATTATGTATGTGAAGTTGGCAATATTTCTAGCAATATCCCGGCGAACCCACCACGTAGAAAAATAAATCATTTTCCTTGGTATCACCTACAAAAAGTACAGTAGTTTATGGGACATGGTTGGTATTGTTATAAAAAATAAAAATTCTTCATTTGGGATATGTACCTTTGGCCGATTTGGCCCTTAATTTATATTTTTCGATGCAGATGTGACATAAAAGTTTATTGCTGGGTGGTTTCGAGATGAAAATCCCAGATTTTGTCGACAGGAGATAATAGCCCTGGATGCTATTGTTATAAAAAAAATTAAATTATTAATTTGGGATAGGTACCTTTAGCCGATTTGGCCAAAAATTTATATTTTTTTATAACAATAGCAACCAGGGCTATTATCTCCTGTCGACAAAATCTGGGATTTTCATCTGGAAACCACCCAGCAATAAACTTTTATGTCACATCGGCAACGAAAAATTTAAATAAAGGACCAAATCGGCCAAAGGTACACATCCCAAATCAATAATTTATATTTTTTTATAACAATAGCAACCAGGGCTATTATCTCCTGTCGACAAAATCTGGGATTTTCATCTGGAAACCACCCAGCAATAAACTTTTATGTCACATCGGCAACGAAAAATTTAAATAAAGGACCAAATCGGCCCAAGGTACATATCCCAAATCAATAATTTATTTTTTTTATAACAATAGCAACCCGGGCTATTATCTCCTGTCGATAAAATCTGGGATTTCCATCTGGAAACCACCCAGCAATAAACTTTTATGTCTCACCGGCAACGAAAAATATAAATAAAGGACCAAATCGGCCAAAGGTACATATTCCAAATCAATCATTTATATTTTTTTATAACAATAGCAACCAGGGCTATTATCTCCTGTCGACAAAATCTGGGATTTCTATCTAAAAACCACCCAGCAATAAACTTTTATGTCACATCGTCATCGACAAATTTAAATAAAGCACCAAATCGGCCCAAGGTACATATCCTAAATTAATAATTTATATTTTTTTATAACAATAGCAACCAGAGCTATTATCTCCTGTCGACAAAATCTGGGATTTCTATCTGGAAATCACCCAGCAATAAACTTTTATGTCACATCGGCATCGAAAAATATAAATTTAGGGCCAAATCGACCAAAGTTACATATCCCAAATGAATAATTTTTATTTTTTTATAAGAATACCAACCATGTCCATAAACTACTGTACTTTTTGTAGGTGATACCAAGGAAAATTATTTATTTTTCTACGTGGTGGATGCGCCGGGACATTGCTAGAAATATTGCCAACTTCACATACATCGAAATATTTGCTTCCTCTATAAGAGTAAGTAGTGCCGCACGAGCGACATCTTTGTATTTGCCTCCCCTTCGGAAATTCACGAGCCGCCGCTGGTAAAATCTGATTACTTTATAGTTATACAGGATTGGGATTAAGTATGGAACCAAGTAAATATCTTTAAAACAAAAAGGGCTAAATTTATGAAACTTTGCAGGCAAGTATAATGACACATAACGCATCTGATGCCATATTTTTTGTTACTACTGTACTTCCGGTTTCACCGGAAATACCGTAAACTTGTTTAATATAAATGGAACACCCTGTATATTTTTACATTTTTGAATAGATACTTTTACAACAATTGCAATGATGTATGGTTTGGTGGGTGTGTGACTTGTGGTTTTTTAAATATCCAAACCCTATATCATTGTAATTGTTGAAAAGGTTTCTATTCGAAAATGTAAAAATATACAGGGTGTCCCATTTAAACTTTCAGATGCGTTATGTGTCATTATACTTGCCTGCAAAGTTTCATAAATTTAGCCCTTCTTGTTTTAAAGATATTTACTCGGTTCCATACTTTATCCCAACCCTGTATATAGATCTTCATCTAAAGTTGATTATGATAAAGAAACTAATTACAATAATTCGCACCGTATTGCAAATTTACTCAATTTATAACCCGTTTGCCATACCGTAAAGACCAATTGCAATCCGCAAACTACAATAAATTCATTCACTCAATCGACAATATCCGACACGTTAATGCAGTTCAAGTGCGCGGGCACGTGATTCATTTCGAAATTTTCCGATTTATCTCCGGTCGTTCATTATAACAATCACCGTTATCTAGATTTGCACCCGTTGAATTAATACATTAAATCGCTGAAACGGTTTTTTTTTGTTTCTCTCTCTCTCTCTCTCTCTCTCTCTCTCTCTTTCTTGGAGCAAAACGTGATTTTATTAATCGACCGAAGCTGTTTGCTACGACTTTATTATTAGCAATGAACAGACAACATTAAACCAAATGGACTCTAGTAATTGGTCTCAATTATTTTATCATTGTTTATACAATTATTTTCAATTGGAATGAAATATAACTCCGATATTAATGGAAGAATGCGGTTGATAAGCTAGCTGGCATTACTCAAATGTGTGTACTTAAATAACACATTATGGTGTATTCAACGATTATCTTTATTGCTGAAAATACTGATTTGTAATTTGTAAATAATAAGTTTTAATATTAATAAAAATACGGAATTTGTAAACTAAACGTGGGCCATATCACCCCCCCCCCCCTCTTAGAGGCCCTCTAAGAAAACACAAAACGATATCTTAAAAATATAAAAAATTACGTTCTAAAAAAATTAAATACACAGTTTATGGCATATAGTACCATCAAACGTTTTTCTATACAGGGTGTCTACGATAAACCGTTCGTTAAAAGTTTACGGGGTTGCCGTTGTACTAAAAATTATAAATATTACTAAAAGAGAAGTGTACAAAAGTTCCTACAAAATATGTTGCAATTTAAACGAGGAATCCAAAAATATAATCATATACAGGATGTTCCGTTTAATATAACAAATTTGGTGCTACTTCCGGTGGAACCGTAAGTCATAGAAAGTTGAAATTATTTCACATGAGAAGAACTAATTCAACCGTATGACGAGGATTTTTTCAAATTTTTAATACAACGAACCGTTTAGCGTAAACACTAGGGATGGGCGATATTTCACGTATCCATGATTTTTCACTGGTATTGAAAAATCACAGGTCGTTACTGTTACTAATAGGAGAATTTCACTGCTACTTAATATCACTGCTACTTAATATCACTGTTACTTAAAATCACTGCTACTTAAAATCACTGCTACTTAAAATCACTGTTACTTAAAATCGCTGCTACTTTAAATCACTGCTACTTTAAATCACTGGCAAACTGTGATTGATACTTAAACTGTGACTGTTACTTAAAACATAATTGTAGTACAAGGTGGTATTTTTAAATGTTATTTAATATTAACTACTTTATTTTTGCAGGATATTGTATTTAAATTTTGAATAAATATTTAATAAAGACAAATATTTATAAAATGCCATAGTATAAAACATAAAATGAAATAAATTACAACGTATGTATTAACAATTATTAATTAATTAATTGGGATTTTATAAAAACGAAAAAATTAACTTGCCCTGCATGGAATTGAACCACAAACTCGCTGTGATCAAAGGTGATGAGTCACCAAAAAAATTAAAAAAAAAATTAAAAAAAAAATCAAAAATCCATATCTCTATTAGAAACTGTGGCATTTACAAAAACCAAATTGATTTTGAATAAGCGATACTTCGATATTTTTTATGGAATTTTGTCTGCGCGTTTTATATTTTTTCTGCGATGTTTTCATTCAAGTGCTCGAAAAAATAAAATTAAAATTTTCGAAAATCCATATCTAAATTAAAAATTGTTGAATTTACAAAAACCAAATTAATTTTGAATAAGCGTTTCTTCGACCATTGAGGATATTGTTTTAAGGTTTTTTTTTGTAAGCGTTTTATATTTCTTTCTTCGATGTTTTCATTCAAGTGCTCAAAAAATTAAAACGAAAATCTTCAAAAATCCATATCTCTATTAAAAATTGTTGAATTTACAAAAACCAAATTGATTTTGAATTAGCTATACTTCGACCATTGAGGATATTGTTTTAAGAAATTTTTTCTTAACGTTTTATATTTCTTTCTTTGATGTTTTCATTCAAGTGCTCAAAAAATTAAAACGAAAATATTCAAAAATCCATATCTCTATTAAAAATTGTTGAATTTATAAAAACCAAATTGATTTTGAATAAGCGATACCTCAAACACTGAAGATATTTATGGAATTTTGTCTGCGCGTTTTATATTTTTTCTGCGGTTTTTATTAAAGTGCTCAAAAAAATAAAATTAAAATTTTCAAAAATCCATATCTCTATTGAAAATCGTTGACTTTATAAAAACCAAATTGATTTTGAATAAGCGATACCTCGACCATTGAGGATATTTTTATGGAATTTTGTCTGCGCGTTTTATATTTTTTCTGCGATTTGTTCATTCAAGTACTCAAAAAATTAAAACGAAAATCTTTAAAAATCCATATATCTATTGAAAGTTGTTGAATTTATAAAAACCAAATTGATTTTGAATAAGCGATACTTTGACCATTAAGGATATTGTTTTAAGGATTTTTTTTCTACGCGTTTTATATATTTTTTTCTTTATCTCGAAATACTTCTCGAATTTTGAACTGACTGAATCAAGGATAGTCGCATATTTATTTGGTATATCAGATAATATAGCCAAAATATTACCTTCAGTCACAGGTATAATATCAAAAGGAACACTATTAACATAATCAGGTGGACAAATATTAGCAGAATCATATCAAAAACATTTTTGAGAAACCATTAACAATTTCAGAAGGTGTTACGACATTTACTAACCGTGATCACAGTCTAAAATCATTGATATTAGGAAGTAGCAATCACAGGTAGCAACGTGATTTAAAAGTATCAGTTTTGCCCATCTCTAGTAAACACCCTGTATATCGAGTAGTTTCGCGGAAAAAAATGAAATTGATGAAACCGGATTGAAATAGGTCATTCACTCACTAGTTGTCGATTTGAAAGAAATCAAAATCCAGTCTTTAGCAAATATACAGCAAAAATTATTGTATAACTCGGTCAGTTAGTTAAGCAGAAAAATAAAAATGTAACAAATTCTGTATAATTGGTGGCTTATTTCATTTTTCTTCCAAACCATGACACTATTATTTAAAAAAAGGGATAACCTGTACTGTTGCATCCTGTGAACAGAGAGCGTGACTGTAAAATTTTTAAAATATGTAACACTTGAAATTTTCCATAATCACACAAAATTCATTCATAATTATAATTCTGCAAAAACCTCCAAACACCATATTTCTAGATTTCAGAAGTCTCCGCAAAGAAAGTGTGGTATTTAAAAAGCTTTAAAACCTCCATTGGCTTGGAAATTTGGAATTTTTAAAATTTACTGAAAATACGTTTATAAATAAGATTCTGTAAAAACATAGAAAAACTCTTCCCTACATTTCGAAATAACCCCACGTAAAACAATTTCCATCGACATCAAACTCTATGAATTTACTCAAAATAAATAAGGAATTATGTCAAAATCTACAAATCCTTTGGGAACAAAGTAAAAATTTTGTTCACGAAAATTTTATAATATGCGCATTATTTAATTTTATTGGTAGCATTTAAATTTGTTTCAATTGTAATTGTAATTACAACTTTAATTTTGATTTTAAATTTAATGTTAATTGTTGTTAACAATAGTATATTGTACAACGAGCATATAATGATTGAGCACATCGTTCGAGTGTTTATTATGCAAGTTGTACACTATACTTTGTTCACGAAAATAATGTGTGCATTATTTAATTGTATGGGCAGCATTAATGGGGTACAATTAACACTCATTTTCATTAAACATGCATTTGCGTGTTTAATATGCTTATTAAACACGTTAATTCGCGCTTTAATTCACAGAACGCGACTTATGATAATATTTTGTTTACCCTGTTTAATATTGATCTATGTAAAACATTTTGAAATGACCCCTTGCGAACAAAGAGGACGATTGTAAATTTTTTTATGGCTCGAAAAAAATAATAAAAAAACAATTGCCATCGACTTGGAACTTTTCAATTTTTGTCAAAACGCAATCACAGTTATTTTTTTTGCAAAAATCTGCAAACACACCAACAGCAGATTTGGAAAAATTCCAAAAGCAAAGCTTCATATTCATAAAATCAATTTTAAATATTGGTTTTCTGCTAAACTATTCAATAGATACTAAAATTTTTGATGGTACTATTCAGCAGAGGTGTTCGAATATGGAAAGAATCATTGATTATTGATTATTTTTAATAATCGATTATATCAATTAATCAAATGATCAATTATTCGATTAATCAAATGATCGATTAGTGGATTAATCAAATTATCGATTTATTGATTATTTCTCCAGTAACAGTCAAACAAAAACACTATCTCGAAATCTAGGCAAGTGTTTTATTTTATTTTTATAAATACAGGGTGGAAACTTTAACTGGAACAAATTCGGTATTTATGAAATGAGAAGTTCCAGAAATAAATCGTAGGACCCGTCGATTTTTGTTTTTTATTGTGCACTTTTTAGCGTCTTTAAAAATAGTATGACATCACTAGTCTTTCACGTATGACGCCATGGACTTTTTTTTTATGGGAACCATTTTTTTACTCAACTAAATTTATAGCCATTTTTATTCTCTTTACGGCTGTGTAAAAATATTTCGTTTTCTTTTTTGGAAAAAATATTTCAGATTTGAAGGAACTTGTCCGGCATGAAATTAGACATATTTCACCAGAAATGTTTCAAAATGTAAGGGAAGGGTTTTATCACCGATTGGCTTTTTGCCAAGAGAGGAACGGTGCTCATTTTGAACATTTGATAAGTTTTAAGCATTAAATAAGTTTAAATTTTTGAAATAAAAAAACAAAAAAAACAAATATTTTTACACAGTCGTAAAGAGAATGAAAAGGGCTAAAAAGCAAATTTAGTGAAATTAAAAACAATGGTCTCTATTTAAAAAAATGTCTATGACGTCATACGTAAAGACTAGTGACGTCATACGTGAAAAACTAGTGACGTCATACTACTTTTGACGACGCTAAAAAGTGCGGAATAAAAAACAAAAATCGACCTATCCGAGGATTTTTTATTATATTAGAAATTTTGGGTCATAACTCTTAAATTTAAAGTCGAAATAAAAAAATAAGCACGGCACTGAATTCTGCGAAGAAGACCACATATCCGCCTACAAAAACATCGAGTTTGGGCCATCCGGTACAGATTAAAACAGTTTTATCAAAATGAATCTTAAACAATAAAATACTATTCATTAATCCACGTTTCTTCAAAATTGATTTCTAGCAAAAAAATACTATTATTCAAACTTTTCTCTCGTAATGTAAAAACCTTCATAACGTTACTTATATCGTAAATTACGATTATTTAAAAATAATCGGTCGAGAACCGAGCAGATCATTATTCTAAACATGCGTTTTATTTCAGAGGCAAAATAAAAATAGAAAAACTATTCTCACGTACTTACAGAATTTATTCCACTTTACGATTTTGCAAAATTTTTCAAATACTTCTCTACTAAATTTTAAAATAACACTCCGAGAACAGAGCAAATTGTTATTCTTCAGGGCAAAGAAAAACATTTGCCACATACTTGAAAATTTTTAAATTTCAAAATACATTCCACTTTATGATTCTGCAAAAATCTAAAAATGCTTCATCACTAATTTTGAAAAAATCATCCGAGAACAAAGCAAATCGTCATTATGAACATGCGCCTTATCGGAAGCAAAACAACAATGGAGGAATAATTGTTGCATACTTGAAACTTTCCGAATTTACTCAACATATATTCTATTTCAAGATTCTAGAAAAGAATTTCCAAATACTTATTGACTAGATTTTATAATAATCTCCCACGAATAAAGCAAATCATCATTCTAAGGGCGCATTTTTTTAGAGGCAAAATAAAAATAGAAAAACAAATATCATTAACCTTTCAAAATGACTCAAAATTTCTTCCACTTTACGATTCTGCAAAAAATTTCAAATGCTTCTCCACTTAATTTTCAAATAACTCCCCGAGAACAGAACAAATCGTTATTCTGAAGGTAAGGCAAATAAACACACTTGCCACATAATTTTCAAGTATGTGGCAAATGTTATTCTTTGCCTCCAAAGAAGCTTATTTTTAGAATAAGGATGTGTTCTGTTCGTTACGATTCTGCAAAAATCTAGAAATGCTTTTTCACTAATTTTGAAAAAATCAGCCGAGAACAAAGCAAATCGTCATTATGAACATGCACCTTTTCGGAAGCAAAACAACAATGAAAATATATTGTCATATACTTAACAAATTAACTCAAAATATATTCTACTTTAAGATTCTACAAAAATTTCCAAATGCTTATTAACTCGATTTTAAAATAATCTCTTAATCTCTTATTCTGAAAATGAGTCTTTTTCAGAGGCAAAATAAAAATTAAAAAAAATGGGTCACATATTTGGAATTTTCCAAACTTATTAACAAGACAATCTACTTTACGATTCAGTCAGAATATGGAATCACCCCTTCTATCGTTTTCGAAATAATCGCGCAAGAAAAATGCTCATGCTAATTTTAAAAATAACTATAATATAAAAACATTTGATACAAGCTGAAAGTTTCCTAACTTATTTAAAGTATAGTGTAATGAGATCAAGTAGGAATCTATAAACATCTCTTCTTTAACTTCAAATGAATAGTACATAAACAAAACTGGTGTTAATTTTATAATTGCACACATAATTGCGATGCATTAAAAATATAAAAACAATTGCTACAAAACGCACAAATTTGGGATTCAGAAAGCCTATCAAATAATCCCTTTTATAACTTTTGAAATGATTGTAGGAAAACAGACTTTAGCTAATTATAAAATTACTACTTCCATGCAGTAGCGGCTCGAGGAACATGTTTATGGTGGAGCCACTTATACAATATATCACCCCCCCCCCCCCTCACCCCTCCTCCTTTTTTGAAGAAAGAAAGAACGATTTATCTTCCTAGACCAAAGTAACTGACGAAAAAGTGTTTAAGAATTAATTCCTGCTGAGCTTCAAACTACGGGTAGAGCCGCCCCTGACCATGAAAATTATGGAAAATTTTGAAAAAAAAGTCAATTTTTTCAGACTTTGAACGGCCGTAGCGGCTAAACGAAGAATCCAAATCAAACGCGGTTTTCAAATCTGCGCTCCTTGGGTGCAAATTGGTCGGATTCAATTAAAATTGGCGATTTTTTATTTTTGACGAAAACTTGAAAAACTACCCAAGGGCAGGGCCGGCTCGTTATATAGAGCCAAGGAGCCATGGCACTACCTGTTTCAAGTTTCAAGCTCAGCAAGAATTTTGAATTAATTCTTAAAACATTTTTTGCCAGTTACTTTGGTATAGGAATATAAATCGTTCTTTCTTTCTTCAAAAGGGGGGAGGGGGGTATATTGTATAAGTGGCTCTACCATCGACATGTTTTACGAGCCTCCACTGACAAGTTTTGAATAATTTTTGTAACGGGCTGTACTTGCCATAGTTTTGGCAAAATTCGTATTTTTTTGTTCTCCTTGCAAAGAAACTTCCAATTCTCATCTTAGCGCTTAAATTTCTCAAAAATTGATCAATCGATATTTCTATTTTTACATAAAACATCAAAATACAACAAATTTTGAATAATTTTTGCAATGGGCAAGTCAGCACTTGCTATAGTTTTGTCAAAATTCGCTGCAAATAATGTGTTTTATTAACTTTGCGCTTAAATTTTTCGACAATTTATGTTTTCATTTTTTCAAAGAACATAAAAATCCAATCAATTTCGAATCATTTTTGAAATGGGCAAGCTGCACTTGTCAAAATTTTGGCGAAATTCGTAATCTTTTATTTTCGTTGCAAAAAATTCGTTTTATTAAACTCGCGCTTAAATTTCTCCAACATTTGTAAAAGAATGTTTTCATTTTTTCAAATAACAATAAAATACAATCAATTTTGAATAATTTTTGTAACGGGCATATCTGCATTTGTTATAGTTAAATTCATATTCTTTGCTGTAAAAAAATGCTATTTCTCATCTTGGCGCTAAAATTTCTCAAAAATTGATCAATTGATGTTTCTATTTTTTCATAGAATATCAATACACAATAAATTTCGAATAATGTAAGTCTGTAGTTGCCACAGTTTTGGCAAAATTTGTAATTTTTTATTTTCGCGGTAAATAATGCGTTTTTTTTTAATTTCTCGAAAATGTATCAAAGAATGTTTTTATTTTTTCAAAGACCATCAAAATGCAATCAATTTTGAATGATTTTTAAAATGAGAAAATCTGCATTTGCCATAGTTTTGGCAAAATTCATAATCTTTTGTTCTTGCTGCAAAAAATGCTATTTCTCATTTCATTTTATGTTTTCGTAGAACATCAAAATACAACAAATTTTAAAAAGTTTTTGTAATGGGGAAACCTGCACCGGCCATAGTTTTGGCAAAATTAATAATCTTTCGTTCTCGCTGCAAAAAAATGCGGTTTCTCACCTTAATGCTCAAAATTTTCAAAAATTAATTAATCGGTGTTTCCATTTCTTTCATAGATCATCAAAAAACAACTAATTTTGAATAATTTTTGGAATAGGCAAGTCTGCACTTGTCATAGTTTTGGCAAAATTCTCAATATTTTGTTCAAGCTGCAAAAAAATCTATTTCTCATTTTCAAAGCGCTAAAAATTCTCAAAAATTGATCAATCAATGTTTCTTTTGTTTCATAGAACATTTACATCAGGGGCGGCTCGTTATATAGAGGCGAGGAGCTACCTTTAATTTTAAGCACAGATAGAACTTTTTATTAATTCTTAAACACTTTGCCAGTTATTTTGTTCTAGGAAGATAAATCGTTCTTTCTTTCTTTTAAAAAGGATAAGGGAGGGGGGCTGTATATTATATAAGTGGCTCTACCATCAATATGTTCCACGAGCCGCCACTGCCCAAGGGTCGCCCCTTCTCACTTTTGCCCAAAAATTGCATTTCAAAAAAATTCCTGAAGAAACCACTGGTTCGATTCACGGTTTCTATACGTCCCTTCAAGACGCTTCAGAAAATGTACACAAATGTCTATTTGAAGCACGTGACGCGTCATCAAAGAAATCTCGAAAATGAAAAAAAATCGAAAAAATCAACTTTTTTAATAATCATCGTAGACCTTCATGTAATACCGTTTTTTTCATCAAAAGAACGAGCTAAATCGATTGGCGTTAAATTTTATCTAAAGAAAATTGTAAAAAAGGTGGCAAGTCACCATGAGCAGTGACGGCTCGTGGAATATGTTGATGGTAGAGCCATATACAGTATATCCCCTTCCTTTTTTGAAATTGTCATAAAAATTGAGCGACGAATTCTTGGTGTTCTTTTACTTATGGCGGAGAGTATATATCCAAAGTACCATCTTCGGTCACACTATTTATATGTTCAGGTGGACGAATATTAGCAGAGTCATAACAAAAATTGCTTACAAACATTCTTGCGAAACCATTAACAATTTCAGAAGGTATTATTATGTTTATTAAATGTAATCACAGTTTAAAATCATTGATGTTAAAAAATAGCAACCACAGGTAGCAACGCGATTCAAAAGTAGCAGTTTTGCCCATCTCTAATACGTACTATATTTAATTCAAAAGTAAATCCAGTCAAATACTAATCAATAACATCTTCTAACCATCCCAACTCTCCATTAAAAAAATGCGTATTCCAATCAATCACTCGAAAAGTAATCGAAACAGACTTGTTTAAAACGTCGTTGTCCACGTCCGAAACACATTTTAAAAGCATTCTGAAAATAGCCACCCCACAAAATCCGAATGCTTTATTGTTTTATCGGCGCCTGTATTTCGAATAGAATTTACGAGCAAACGCACCACACACACACATACACACACACACACATACACACACACACACACACATACGCGGGACTAGGAGTTCATTAAATCCCATAACCCGATCTATTTTTGGGGTGGCTACAGAATGTGTACGTACGTGCCTCTGCATGCTAGTTACAATTAATGCAAAACCGGCTGCGCCCCAAATATTCAAAAACTGCTGATAATCCTTTCATTAGTCACAATCGTGAGTCAGGCGTGAGGAAGTAACGGATTGAAGGAATAACCCGTGCCGATTGTATCATTTTCATATTCAATCCGTTGTTGCGAACAAAGGCTTTCGAAAAAAATTGAAAATACGGTGATAAGTGTTGATTTTTTATGCGGTGGTTCCCGTTAGACCTTGATAGATTAAGCTGGTTATAATTGGAAATTTTTCGGTTTGCATAGTAATCTTTTGATGATATTTTTTTTTACAGTAGGTAGAAATGAATTATTAAAATATTATTTGCGATTAAAAACTTCCAATATATTTACCTTTACGTGGTAAAGATTGGATCTGCATTACTTAATTTTGTGGGTTATTTCCATTAGTACGAGAGATCACAACCAAAATTTTTGTCTCATAGTATTTTCGATTGATTCGGAAGCCTCAACCCAAAAATGCTAACTTAAGAAATTTTGCGATTAGCGTCTCACCTGAGCGCCAAAATTTGCGGGCTAGTAAATAAAATACTAGAGTTAAGCAACTTGCCTTAAAAAAATACTATTTTGGTTGCATCCTCAGCAGACTCAAAATATATGAGGCGTTGCGGATAAGAAGGGCGAACTCAACAAATGCTGCTTTTCAGAAAAACGCATTAGTATTTTTTGCAATGAACAAACAAGGGGTTTTAGCTATTTTTGCTCTGGATGACTAATATTTGTAATAAACCTACAAAAAACATTCTTTGCTTGCAACAAAGGAAAAAATTGTGGCAAACCAGACTAATGAAAAAGTAATGAAAAACGTTATTGCAGCAAATATGGGAGAGATACAATGAGCTCTACTAATATATACTTTGAAAGGGCGCAAATAAAAAAAAATCAGTAATTACGACAAACCGAAATATGGCATAAAAAAAATTTCGCCCTTCGTATCCGCAATTTTCGTTTACAATTATTTTAGATTGTAATACAACCAAACTGCGATAAATATTTTAAAATTAGACAGAACATTTAATATGCAGTGTTTATGAATTTGATGTTATTCGAGAATATATTAAATTTCACACAGTATTGAAAATTCATTTTCTCCACGACCATTATAAAATTTAAGCATTCTGAAATCAATTTTGATCATAGAACATACACATTCTCGCTCTTGTTATGGAACAAAACACTCTGCGTTCATGCGTTTTGCATGTTATTCATTCCATAACAAGTAATGGAATGAATATTCTCACACCGTTTCGAATAAAACAATTAGCCTTGGATATCACAATTGTCATAATACTATAAAAATAACCACTAACGTGATAATAAAAAGGTAAGTTATTTGTGTTCATTATTTTATTAGTCTACTTTTCTGGTCGAGGAGAAAGTATAGTCTGCAACTCGGTTAGAATGGAAATTCAGATGCTCGTGGTTCCTCGCGCTCGCCTCACGGCTCGCGCTCGAAATATTCCACTCGCATCGAATTTCCATTCTAACCTTGTTACAGAATGTACTATTCTCAACCCGATTAAAGTGTAATAGATCCGGCACTACGCCCACTAATTAGCGTAATTGGATATCTCTAATCCTTTTAACCCATATAACCGCTAATATGCTATATCAACTCTTATCGTCCTTATAGACCTCGATAAATATTTATATTTAATTATTCTACATTTATGGCTTGTGCAAGACATTATTTTTTTAATAGCACCAATAAAGAATTGTACTAACACTAAATGTACACTTCAGTACTATTGTTCACACGTGTTTTATTTTTCTAACTTATACTAAAAAAAAAATTGTGATGTGGCCATCATGTAACTTTCTCCGATTTGAAGGCATAATAATTATTTATATTTATATTCTTATGGTTTATTTTCATCTATCTAAATAGGCTTCCACAAAATATTAAAAGTATTCTTTATAAACAAGTGTTGTTATACATTCAGAAATTTCTAAATGACCATGTACAACAGTAATCCCATAGGTCTAATATACAGTGCGCGCCTAAAGTGTCGAACACGTCGATTTTGCTTTTTAAAAATACACATTTTTGCATGAAAATCGATTTTCAGTCGTCATTTGTTTTTGAGTAATGACGTCATCCATTTTGTTTTTAAATGACAACCCCCAATTTTTGTTCTTGATTTTGAGAGATCTTTTCATTGTCGAACTGGCAGTATAAAAATATTGCCATCTTACATAAGAAATTTTTCGAGTAAATGACAATTGAAGGTGAGAACTTGACATCCAGAGTTTTTGCAAAATGATCTTGTTCCAGCGCTTTTTTTTCAAACAAAAATTATCTTGACCTTCCATACATACAATATGGTTTCAGCAAGATGGTGCAACCCCGCACTATGCGCGTTTTTTTGACAATTGCATTACGAATAGGTGGAGTGGCAGGTGAGGACCGATAGAATAGCCCGCGAAAGAGATAAATACGCAGAATTAGCCTGGAAAATATTCAAAATATTCAAGAAGAATTTTTACAAGTTCGATTAAAAAAAAAAAAATTAAAAAAAAGCACGCCTAGTGCGGGAATGCGCCGTTTTGCTGAAACCATATTGTATTATATAAAAGGTCAAGATCGTTGTTGTTTGGAAAAATTGCTACAAGAGCTGGAACAAGGTAATTTTGAAAAAATTCTAAATATCAAGTTCTCACCTTCAGTTGTCATTTACTCAAAAAATTTCTTATGTAACATGGCAACATTTTTATACTTCCAGTTCGACAATGAAAAGATCTCTCAAAATCAATAAAAATAGGGGGTTGCAATTTAAAAACAAAATGGCTGACGTCATTACTCAAAAACAAATGACGACTGAATATTTTTATAAAAGAAAATCGACGTGTTCGAGGATTTTTTCCAAAAATATTTTATTTCGATATTACTATATTCCATACTTTAGGCGCGCACTGTATACTGGGTGCTTTTAGTGATTTCTTTTTATTAAGATTATTTTTGTCCTTTGACTTCTATTTTATCAATTATTGTTCATTTATTTTTATTATTATTATTGTAATTTTATAATGTAATGTAGTTAGCTGTTAACTGTATTTTGTAATTTAATTTATTTGACATGTATATCCTCAAAATAGTGGCTAAGTTACGAATAAAGAATTTGAATTTAAATCATACTAAATCTACATTGAGCGCTTCGTAGGAATGGATGATACGTCAAAATTATGAAAGATGAAAATGAAAAATTATACCTAGAGTTCAAATAATATTTACCGTAAGTTTACTCAAAAACTAAAAAAAAATTCTAAAAAAAGATCTTGAAAAAAGTCGTTAAAAATAGTCCTGAACAAAAAGTCTTGAAAAAGACCGTAAGTTTACTCAAAAACTAAAAAAAATCCTAAAAAAGATCTTGAAAAAATAGTCCTGAAAAAAGTCGTTAAAAACAGTCCTGAGAAAAGTCCCATAAAAATAGTTCCGAAAAAATGACAGAATAAAAATTCTACAAAAAAACAGTCCTAAAAAGTCAATCTTTACCGTAAATTTACTCAAAAATTTAAAAAAATCCTGAAAGTCTGAAAAAAAAATCGTAAAAAGAAGTTCTGAAAAAAATTCGTAAAAAAAAGTTCTGAAAAAAGTCCCAAAGAAAGAAGTTCTGAAAAAATTGTTCTGAAAAAATTGTCCCGAAAGAGAGTCCCGAAAAAAAGCCTATAAAATATCTTAGAAATAGTTTTAAAAAATCATGAAAAGAAAGTCCCGAAAAAGACCTTAAAAAATCTGCAAAAAAGAGTCCTTAAAACTCATAAAAAAAAAGTTCTGAAAAAATTATCCTGAAGAAATTCGGAAAAAAGTGAAAAAACGTTCTGAAAAAATCCCTAAGAAAGAAGTCCTGAAAAAATTGTTTCCAAAGAAAGTTCTGCAAGAAAGTTCTGAAAAATTTGTCTGGAATTCTGGGAAAAAAGTTTTAAAAAAGTCCTAAAAAGAAGGTCTTAAAAAGTCCCAAAAAAGTTTTGAAAAAGTCCAAAAAACAAGGTCTTAAAAAGTCCCAAAAAAGTTTTGAAAAAGTCCTAAAAAGAAGGTCTTAAAAAGTCCCAAAATAGTCCTGAAGTAAAATTCCTCAAAATAAAATCTTGAAAAAAAATCAAATCAGCCTAACTTAAGAGAGAAATTATAATGCTTCAATTAAAATATATAAAAGTGCTAAAAATTAGCGTTTGCACTTCAGGCAGATGGTAAAAGTAAGCTCTCCATAATTGCCTTCACAAAACTGTCAGAAGTCGGTAGTCTATTAGACGAATGCTTAGTTATCTCGGGTTAAAAAAGTCCCGAGGAAAGAAGTCCTAAAATAACCCTTGAAAGAAGAGTCCCGAAAAAATGTCCTAAAAATGTCTTGCAAAAAAGTTCTGAAAAAATTAACCTGAAAAAATCCCAAAAAGAATATTGAAAAAAATGCCGAAAAAAAAGGTCCTGAAAGATAGTCCACATCGAAAGACCTGAATCAAAGGAGGCTAAAATTAGAACAGAACAAAAAGTCCTATAAAAGAAAACTCCTGAATAAAGTCCTAATAAAACAGTCCTCAAATAAAAAATCCTGAAAATAGTTTTGAAAAAGGCTGAAAAAAATCCTCGAAAAAAGCCCTCAATTTTTTTTAAGGCTTAAAAAAGGTCATGAAAAATTAATGCGGAAAAGAAATCCTGAAAGATAAAGTTCTGCAAAAAACTTTTTAAAAAGTCCTTAAACAAGGCCAAACAAAGGTCCTAAAGAAACAGTCCTTCAAAAAGTCCTGAAGAAAGAAGTTCTGAAAAAAAATTTCGAAGAAAGAAGTCCTAAAATAACTCTTCGAAAAAAATGGCCTAAAAATATCTAAAAAGTTTAGAAAAAATGAACCCAAAAAAAGTATTGAAATAAATGCCGAAAAAAGGTCCTGTAAAATAGTCCTGATCGAAAGACCTGATTCAAAGGAGGCTAAAATAAGTACTGAACAAAAAGTCCTATAAAAAAAAACTCTTGAAAAAAGTCCTATAAAAACTGTTCTACTAAAACAGTCCTGAAAAATGTTCAGCAAAAAATTCCTCAAAAAAATCCTAAAAACAGTTTTGAAAGAAGTCTGAAAAAAATCCTCGAAAAATGCCCTCAATTTTTTTTAAAGGCTCAAAAGAGGTCCGGAAAAATGAGTCCGGAAAAGAAATCCTGAAAGAAAAAGTTCTAAAAAAAGTCATGAAAAAGTTCTGCAAAAACTTTCTAAAAAGTCCTTAAACAAGGCCAAAAAATGGTCCTGAAGAAACAGTCCTTCAAAAAGTCCCGAAGAAAGAAGTTCTGAAAAAAGTCTCGAAAAAAGAAGTCCTAAAATAACTCTTGAAAAAAAAGTCCCAAAAAAATGACCTAAAAATGTCTTGCAAAAAAGTTCTGAAAAAATTAAATTGAACAAAAAGTCATATAAAAGAAAACTCCTGAAAAGAGTCCTACTAAAACAGTCCCGCAAAAAATTCCGCAAAAAAAATCCTGAAAATACACTGCAGAGAATAAAACTAGTGCCACTCCGTAATTTGAATTTTTTTTTGAAATTTTTACTTTTTAACGTGTTTTGCGGTTGTAACAGTTTACGAACTGATTGCTTGAATAATGAAAAAGGTTTTTGGTGTTCAAAAGTTTATTGAAAGTAACAACAAAACTTTTTTTTTCTTCAAGCAATTAGTTAGTAAACTGTAACAACCGAAAAAACACGTAAAAATCTAAAAATTTCAAAAAAAAAATTCAAATTACGGAATGACCCTAGTTTTATGCTCGGCAGTGTAATTTTGAAAAAGTCTGAAAAAAATCCTCGAAAAAAGCGTTTGTTTTTTAATTCTGCATGGAATGACATAAAAATATACAGGGGCTCCAATTGAAAATAAGAAAAATAAAGTGCTTTAAAGTTTGAAATGTTTGACACTAAATTTTGGACACCCTGTTTAATTCATATCGATCAAACTTGGTTAACGGGACTATCAGACCTTATTTAATAAGTACCTTGTATGATTTTATTAACAAGGCACTATTTTTATTTTTTATTCATTTTTTAAACCAATAGTGCAAAACTGATTTTTTTTTAGTTTAATTTTTTTTTTGCTGATATCCCTGAATCGATTCCAATAAAATTATAGGAGTATGTAAGCAACCATAAAAGGTACCCAAATAAGCAATAAAATACATAGCATGTAATTTAAAAAAATATATCATCATGACGTCACGCTTTTTTGGGACACCCTGTATAATCAAAAATATTTTCCTGAGATGCATTCTAGGATGCAAATTTATTCTGCAAAATATCAAAATTCCAACTTAATTAGTAAATGAGATATAGAATACGGGAGGTGAAATGCAGGACCCTGTATACTTAAACGTAGTGAGTTTTATCTTTTAACATGTGGCAGCACTGAAAACATTCGATCCTTTCGAACGAATTTAATATTTGACATGCGTATTTCTACGGCGATTTCAATAGTTAATTTTAAAACATATTAAATCAAGAATATTACTTACACACCTCTAGAAATAAGGGACGTTGCCAAGGGTGCTGTTAACAAACTATTTCCAAGTAAGTTGTAACCAATTTAAGCTTATACATAGAATAATGCAACGTACTTGCCTAAATGTTTATCGAAATTTAGGTGATGTTTACATTTGTTTCTCGTTTCTCGTGTAAGGAATCGATTGATGCTAATTAAAAATCCACACCGAATGAATACACCGACTGAAGCGGCTCTCTTTCGCCGCGTATTAAACATACATTGTACTCTCGCTGTTTATTCCGTATTAAGCTACGCGCACAATTATCGGAATCGGACGGACGGCACGCATTGGCAAAAATTGCTTAAAACAGTTGTAAACGAGTCAACGCACATTTATCCGTTCCATGCCGTACCGATTTTATTCGTTTTGCAAACAAAGTGATGATATAATAAATTACAACTTTTCCTCAGTGTATATTGTGTTGCCTAAACGTCGTCGCCGAGCGTTGGATGAATTCATGCGTCCGGCCATCCTGTCACCGATTTCCTATATTTTTCACGCCGGTAAAAAAGTGAACAATATTACGCCTACATTTTCTTTAACCTTAGTGGTACTGGTGGCGAATTCCCCACTAAGAATTATCGAACATTTTCAGTATGTAACGCATGGAGGGTTTCAGTTATCCTATGAATTATCGTTAACGGCAATTTTACATTTTGATGTCGACACCCGTCACGTTTAAGTACTGTCAATCTCAACAACTAAAATTTCAACAATAATAATTAAATAATGAGCAAAAACTGTAAAATAAAAAATGTCATTGTTTTACTGGTTTTGATATACCAATATGTATAGCTATTATTACAACTAGAGAAATATGAATAGTATATTTCCCGAGGTTGGCTAGTTGGCGGAGCCCGAGGGATGTATAGACAACATCCCTTTAATCCAAAGTAAAAAAAAAAACTAAATGTAAACTTTTACTTCATCTGCATTTAAAGTATTATTGATAATTAACCAATTTAATTTAAAAAAAACAGCTTTCGTTTTCATATTAAAACATAATACCCATAATAATCATCTAAACGTCATCGCCAAAATATATCGGAGCCTGCTTGATTCGGTCGTTACAAAATATCGCAAAAAAGCGAAAGAGAAAGCCCCGCATTTTGAACTGGCCGCTGGAAAGTGTTAAAAACGTTTTCACTCGAAAATCCACTGTGTCACACCGATTTCATACATTTGAATTATTATAATTGGGCGAGAAAATAATGGCACCGCGACACAACAATTGAAGGCCACCGCATTTTGTTACAGTTGAAATTGGACCGTGATGATGAATTACACAATCGATAAGTGGAGGTAATTCAAACTTGAATGTTTTGGCCTTAAATGGATTAAGGTGGAGTAAACAATTTATGTGTGTTGAATCGATAGACTGAGGTTGTTTCAAAAAATGTATACATTTACCCGCTGAAATTATGAAGTCTGAATGAACACCTTGTAACTCCACTTATAGGTTTGTATTTTGTATTTTCACCAATCTTAACCTTGGCGAGTGGTCTGCCTAGACCGCTAATTCTAGAAATTATTTAAAGTGTGTTGCTGATTAGAAAACGTTGTAACTTAATGCGACAACAAGATATTAAAAGCTGATAATTCCATGGTTATCGTTGTGAGTCAATTATTTCTGCAACTTCAAAGGTTATGTTGAACAACAAATATATCACGCAAATTGAACCAAGGGACGCTCCGTGACGGTCTGTTGGTTTGGATTTTATTACATATAAACAACAAAATCCAAATCAACAGACCGCCACAGAGCGTCCCCTAGTTCAATTTGCGTTATACTGGGTGTCCCACGAGGTAGTAGACAGCCGATATCTCGAAAACGGTTAGTAGTACGAAAATGAAATTTGGTGGCTTTAAATGGTTTGATATGAGACCCCTTTCTGAATATATAGAATTCATTTCCGTTTCTCCATTTTCGGAAAAATGACATCAAATTCAGAATTTCAAATGGGACACCCTGTATATTTATGGATTTTTTAAATTTTTGATATTAATATTAATGCTTCTGAAAGCTGCTCTCAGCATCTGTATTATTATAGTTGCTGTGCTTTACAATATCCTTTTTTTTTGATAACTCTGAAAGATTGTGTAAAAATCCAAATATGTTATTGTAAGTTGATAATTGTTGAAATTGCTCCTACGCAATATACAGGGTGTCTCGTTTCGAGTGTGCCAAACGAAAACAAGAGGTAGATAATGTTATTATGAACAGAAAAGTTCAAATAAACATATGTCCGATTTATTACCGTTATCGAGATAAATAATTAAGAAAAAAATCGATCGTAAAAAAATCATACATCTTAGATTGCCATGAATTTAGACAAAAATATTTGAGCAGGTGTTTATTGCATTCATATTATTAAAAATGTTGTTTGTCACTGCTCAGAAAATGGTAAAAATTACAGTTATTTTACTTGGTGTAACTGACAGCAACTGACAGGTTGCTCTGGCATTTAAACATTAACCAACTCAAATATTTTTGTTTAAATTCAAGGCAATCTAATAAAAACTGAACACTTGTAAGATTTTGTTATGATCGAAAAACCTTTAAGATTATAAGGAAAAAATATAAAAACAGTTGCCACAAACTTAAAAATCATTATTTCTGGTCATCGTTAACAATTAAAAATAACAATTTTCAGCTATATCATTTTCAACTGCCAAGAATTACAGTTTTAAACTATCAAAAATTGAGAAAAACTTGCAGAAGCCAAAAAAGTGCCAAATATGACAATTTTCAACTGTCAAAAGTAAAATTTCTTAATGTCATTCTTACAGCTTTAGACAGTTGAAAATGATCCATTTTGACATTTTAAAATTGTCATTCCCGGCAGTTGCAAATGATCATCGTTGGTAGTTAAAAATTATATTTTCTGACAGTTAAAATGATCATCATTAGCAATTCAATATTTTTACATTTGGTAGCTAAAAATCATTGTTTCTGGTCATCGTTGGCAATTAAAAATAACAATTTTCATCTCTCAAAATTGATCATCTACTGCCAAAAACTACAGTTTTAAACTGTCAAAAATTAAGAAAAAATTTTCAGAAGCCAAAAAAGTAAATTTTCAAGTTCTAAAATGATAATTTTCATCTGTCAAAAACTGTCAAAAGTGAGATTTTTTAATGTAATTTTTACAGTTTTAGACAGTTGAAAATTAAAGTTTTTGCCTGTTGAAAATGATTAACTTTGGCATTTTAAAATTGTCATTTTCCGCAGTTGCAAATGATCATCGTTGGTAGTTAAAAATTGCATTTTCTGACGGTTAAAATGGTCATCGTTAGCAGTTGAATATTTTCATTTTTGACAGTTGGAAATTGTAGTTTTTGGTTGTTGAAAATTGTCATTTTTGCCTGTTGAAAATTGTCATTTTTGGCAGTTGCAGATGGTCATTGTGAGCAGATAAAAAATTGCAATTTTTGACATTTAGTTAGCAGATTGAAGTTTTTGGTTGCTGGAAATTCAAGTGCCAAAAAAGACAATTTTCATCTGTCAAAAACTGTCAAAAGTGAGATTTTTTTAATGTCATTTTTACAGCTTTACACAGTTGAAAATTGAAGTTTTTGTGTGTTGAAAATGATCAATTCTGGCTTTTTAAAATTGTCATTTTCGGCAGTTGCAAACGATCATCGTTGGTAGTTAAAAACTGCATTTTCTGACAATTAAAATGATCATCGTTAGCAATTAAATATATTCACTTTTGGTAGTTGAAAATCATTATTTCTGGTCATCGTTGGTAATTAAAAATAACAATTTCCATCTTTCAAAAATGATCATTTTCAACTGCCAAAAACTACAGTTTTAAACTGTTAAAAATTGAGAAAAATTTTCAGAAGCCAAAAAAGTAAATTTTCAAGTGACAAAAATGGCAATTTTCATCTGTCAAAAACTGTCAAAAGTGAGATTTTTTTAAAGTCATTTTTACAGCTTTAGACAGTTGAAAATTGAAGTTTTTGCCTGTTGAAAATGATCAATTTTGGCTTTTTAAAATTGCCATTTTCGGCAGTTGCAAACGATCATCGTTAGTAGTTAAAAATTGCATTTTCTGACAGTTAAAATGATCATCGTTAGCAATTAAATATTTTCACTTTTGGTTGTTGAAAATCATTATTTCTGGTCATCGTTGGCAATTAAAAATAACAATTTTCATCTTTCAAAATTGATCATTTTCAACTGCCAAAAACTACAGTTTTAAACTGTCAAAAATTGAGAAAAATTTCCAGACGCCAAAAAAGTAAATTTTCGAATGACAAAAATGACAATGTTCATCTGTAAAAAACTGTCAAAAGTGAGAGTTTTTAATGTCATTTTTACAGTTTAAGACAGTTGAAAATTGAAGTTTTTGCCTGTTGAAAATGATCAATTTTGGCTTTTTAAAATTGTCATTTTCGGCAGTTGCAAACGATCATCGTTGGTAGTTAAAAATTGCATTTTCTGACAATTAAAATGATCATCGTTAGCAATTAAATATTTTCACTTCTGGTAGTTGAAAATCATTATTTCTGGTCATCGTTGGCAATTAAAAATAACAATTTTCATCAATCAAAATTGATCATTTTCAACTGCCAATAACTACAGTTTTAAACTGCCAAAAATTAAGAAAAATTTGCAGAAGTCAAAAAAAGTAAATTTTCAAGTGCCAGAAATGACAATTTTCATCTGTCAAAAACTGTCAAAAGTCAGATTTTTGATGTAATTTTTACAGCTTTAGACAGTTGAAAATTGAAGTTTTTGCCTGTCGAAAATGATCGGTTTTGGCTTTTTAAAATTGTCTTTTTCGGCAGTTGCAAACGATCATCGTTGGTAGTTAAAAATTGCATTTTCTGACAGTTAAAATGGTCATCGTTAGCAGTTGAATATTTTCATTTTTGACAGTTGGAAATTGTAGTTTTTGGCTGTTGAAAATTGTCATTTTTGCCAGTGTGAAAATTGTCATTTTTGCCAGTTGAAAATGGACATTTTTGGCAGTTGCAGATGGTCATTGTGAGCAGATGAAAAATTGCAATTTTTTACATTTAAAATGGTCATTGTTAGCAGATTGTAGTTTTTGGTTGCTGGAAAAGATCAATTTTCGCGTTTCAAAATTGTAGTTTTTGGAGGTGGAAAACTGTCATTACTGGTAGATAAAAATTATTATTTTTGACAGTTGGAAAAGGTCATAGTTGGCAGTTGAAAAAAACATTTTTGAGTGTTGAAAATTACTCAAAAATCCTAGTGCTTTAAAAATTAGCTAAAAAAACAGCAATAACTCTTCCGAAATAATTGCAAATCAACAGCGTGTATTGCCATCCAAAAGTTGGGCATTCCTTCGGTCGAAAAAAAATATATATAACAGTTTTCGCAAACTCAAAAATTGACAAATTTACTCAAAAACCCTAGTGCTCTATAAATAAGTAAAAATCGGCAACAATTCTTCATTCAATTCCGAAATAATCGTAATTGAACAGCGTGTATAATCATCCAAAAATTAGGCATTCCTTCCGTCGAAAGGAAAAAAATATAAAAACAGTTGCCACAAACTTAAAAATTGACAAATTTACCAAAAAACCCTAGTGCTTTATAAATCAGCAAAAAACAGCAACAACTCTTCACTAAATTCCGAAATAATCTTAGTTGAACAGTGTGTTTAGTTATCCAAAAGTTGGGTAATTCCTTCGGTTGAAAGGAAGAAATCTCGAAAACGACAACAAATCGAACATATGTTTATTTGGACTTTTCTGTTCAGAATAACATTATCCAATTCCCGTTTTCGTTTGGCACACTTGAAACGAGACACCATGTATAGTGAATTAAAATTAATATCAACTTTAAACTTTTGTGATGATATCTTCCATATCGGCCAGTCATTTTAAACATATAAAAAACATTTGTTGGGATAGTAATGACTTTTGGATGAGTCATAAAGATGGCATCCCTAGTCAAGAATCCGATGAGGTCTATTAAAAAGGGGGTCGGGACAAGCCGCCATCTTCTTTTTTAGGGGGTTGAAAACGGTTGAAAAGTTGACCTTCGTTTGACCTTGAAAATTAACGCCGAGTTCATTTTCAGGGCCACCGGCATAGGTCCCCCCCCCCCCCCCTAACCCTACAAATTTTATCTGAAACATTTTTTTCCATGTTGCTCAGGTTTCGAGATATTTGGGATGGCAATTTAAAATGGGACACCCTGTATAGTCAAGAAAGTTTGCCCAAAATGTATTTATGTATTGTTATAATTATTGAATGAATGTTATGGGTAAACGAATTTTAAATAATTTGAATTTTACCGCCAAAACATTTCTGGTTACTTTTTATAGTGTAAATGTGACTTTCGCCTTTAGTCCGCCTGGTTATTAAATGAGGTATAGTAACACCTGTTATTTTTTTGTATCAGTGAAAAATCACAGGTACGTGAAATATCACCCATCCCTAAATATAATGAATTTATCAACAATTATCAGCCACAAAACTATTCGATTATCAATAAGTTTAGTGCAAGGTCAGGGGCGGCTCGTTATATAGGGCCAAGGAGCCATGGCACTACCTGTGGTTTCAAGCTCGGCAGAATTTTTAATTAACTCTTGAAACACTTTTTCGCCAGTTATTTTGGTCTAGGAAGATAAATAGTTGTTTCTTTCTTCGAAAAAGGAGGGGGGAGTATATTGTATAAGTGGCCCTACCATCAACATGTTCCACGAGCCGCCACTGTTGAGCAGTATTGAATTAGTGCATTACTAGTTCTCCTCAATTTCCACATTGTTGTAGATACAATTCCAGAAATACCTCAACAGAAATAAGAGCTTAATGGACCCATCAACCCTTCAGCGTGTGATTCACACAAGACCGTTTAATTAAAGTAGCGTTAATTATTCCGCGGCGTTTCTCAGTGTGTGTTGTAAAGGCATGTTCGGTCGGCGATTTACACTTTCTCCTCTCCGCATTAACGTCGCGTTTTAATTGGCCGTGTAAACGAACGAGATTTATAATGCCGCTTGAATATGCATCAGTTGTTGTTATTGGAATAATAATAATAAAGGTGAAAAACGAAGTGGAAAGAACGTACGGTTTCTCTCCGTCGAAATGTGTGAGAGCACGTAGTCGCGAGAGTGAAGGGCTCCGCGATGCGGCGCCGGGTTCAATAACCCCCCCTGGCTGCGGTGGTTGGTCGATATTCAAGTTCGTCGCGACGCCCTGTGCAAAGGGTTCAGGAGAGATTTTTGCGCGCGGGCCCGCGTCGCGTCGTCTAGCGGTGCACGCGCGCCCGTGATCGATACCCAAGGACGGAGAGCGTGATGGAGATCCGGTTTAGCAAATGCATTTTTTTTTATCGGAGGGAGGAAAAAGAAACTGTAAATAAAGCTGCATGTGTATTGTTCGAATGAGTCACCTATCTCCCGAGGTGCTCCAGCGCGTTGCGTTTGAATAACCTTCGGATTGCGCACCAAACTGTCGATCAGGTGAATGTTGAATGTCGAATCACTTCGAATTCCGATATTGCTACCGTTTGCGGTTGTAATTATTCAATGCCAAATATGCTTTTATTTATTGCTTCTACGTTTAATAATTCTGGTCATCGCCATTACCCAATTACCCGCGGTGACCTTTATTCCCGCAAGGAAATTGCAATTAATATTTTTACTATTATATTAAAAGACATAACAGCGCGAGCACGAGCTCGAAACATATGTGGTATCTTTATAACACCCGTCATAAAAGTGAAAGTAATTTTCGGTTAATAAAATGAACGAAAATAGAATGAAATATTTATGTAACCGCATGAAAATAAGAAGAGAAAATGAAAGAAGCGAAGCCAGCCAAGAACTAGCCGAAATAATGTCGCAGCGGCAGAATAAAAGATTTGAAGTTGATGGGGATTATAGAGATTAGATAAGACCAGTAGTATCCGACGCAGAGGACTTTTGTTGAGATTTATTGATGGATGGAAAAAAATGGGGATTGGCTGGAAATGGCATCACAAGTTGTAAATCAAGTCGATACTGAGGACAACAGTAGTGATGTTTCTATTTGATTTATTTTATTCACGGATTCACCTTAATCGGGAAGGTAATAAAAGGACATTAAAAAATTATGATGTTGCCATCATGTAACTTTCTCCGATTTGTTGATGTAATTGTCATTTTTCTGCATCCGTCCCGAAAATAAAACTTTCGGTATGATTTACATAAATTGTACCGAAAGTAGTCACTTTCGGGACGATTTTGTTTCACTTTCGAAATGATTTCTTTACTTTCGAGACAATTTTGGGTATCCATGTAGATGGCCTTGACAATAACATCAACTTTGTATTTAATTATGACAGCGCTTGTCATATAACATTCGCGTGTGTTTTTGTTTTTTAAACATACAAAACGGCCATTCCAAAAGTGATTTTACGGGACCCGCAGGATTCCAGGACTCTACGGCTCATCCTGTAAAATATCACTTTCGTAACTTGTCACGTAAATTACTATTATATTTATCCTTTCATGGTTTGTTTCCAATCTAAATCATATTTTAAATGTACACTTCTGTGCAATAAAATTAAGCACACAAAATATGTTATAGTTTAAAGCGGACTTCCTGGTTACGAAAATATGTAAATTTGTCAATTTCCCTAATGTCAAAATGCCGCGTCATTTAGACAGCAATTCAAAAATTCGAATTATAACTAAAATAGAAAATGGTTTTTAGTCTTGGTCTTGGTTTTGGCTTTTAATAAAGGTGTTATATTCAAATTATTGCGTTTTATCATTTATTGAAAATGTTGCAGACCCGAATTATACAACTAGAATATTGCAAGAAATACTCATCAAGACTTGTGCTTAATTTTATCGCACAGAAGTGTACGTCGATCGTTTTGCAGGATCAGACGATGCTGACGTTTGAAACGTTAAAATTATCGAAAGATGAAAATGACAAATTATTATATTTACCGTCAGTCGACGAATGAGACTTCGAAAAACGTATTCTTTAGAAGTTGTTCATTTCGGTATTCTCTACAATTAGTATTAATATAAATCTGACCAATATTCGAATCCTCAACCAATTCTGTACTCCCCGCAACCTTAATATCCCTCCTAAACGTAAGTTCCCTACCCAAACATTACATCAATACATTTCTTCACTTCATCCTTCATCATCTAGCGATTAACCCACTTTATATAGACTGTGAAAGACGGGCCGAAAGACATTATATGTCGATAGCCCATGAGACAGAATAATTCTAAATTGTAAATACAGATGATGTATAAATGTAATACTCTGTCAATAAAGATAATGTATATATATAAATCTGATATAACTTCATGTCATAATTACAGACCAAAAATGATAAAAATGTTCAATTTTTTTACCACAAAGAAATCATTTAACGAAAAATATTTCTAAACAAAAGATGTATTGGAAGAAAAAAAAACAAGAAACGGTTAAGGTAAACACTTCCGGTGTACTCAATTTTACCGAAAGCTTTTCAGTTCTTCTGAATGTCATATAAAGCGTAAGTTAAAACTTTTTTTTATTTTTAACAAAAAAAAATAAAAAAGAACTTATTGTTCATTGTTTAATTGCGCTCGTCCTGCAAGAAAAGTCTTAAAAATAACTATAATCCAAAAACTGCTTTTATTTTAACATATTAAATTATTTAATAAATTACAAAAAATTCAAAATAACCCTCATAAAAAAAATCACAGTACACATTGTATGCGCGTGCGCGCGTCGCCTCGATGCGCTTCAGCCACCGGCGCACAGTGTGGCCGATTGAGCAAAACGCGGCCATCCGCGGGGCGGGAGGGTCGTTTTTCAACTTGAATTATTTAAAAAACTAAGTACAGCATCACGTTCCTCATACTTTAGAACCTCGAAGTCTAGAATTTCAACAAAGTAGCGTTTATCATTAACGAGTAATTAATTCACAAACATGGGCAATTTTAAGAAGTGAATTTTGAACGAAAATCGATGCGCGTTTAAATAAACATATTTTCGTAATGGGTTAAAATATGTATCTATTATTTTTTTCTGTAAAAGTTAAATGATCTCTGCTTCAGATAAATAAAGAACCAAATGATTATCATTATTATTTAATGAGTTATAAATTTATGAATTCACATAATTTTAAAATATAAATTTTAACTTTGCGAATCTCGCAAAAACGTATCTCAAATTTGTCCAACCTGTAATTAGCACTAAAATGTAGCCCCAAGCTTTGACTACAAGAGGAAGGCAATATTTTTCAAATATCGAACCAACTCCGTGAGAAAATGAATTTTTAATGTCGCGAGGCGGGCCAAATCGTCAATCGCGCGGGGCAATAAGTTGACTGGGCTGGAAGATATTTGCGCGGCAGCGCATTCTTATAAAAAATATTTGTTATTGCCACAAAAGTGATGAAAATCTTTTCGAATAGCAATCCATTAATAAATATATAGTTTACAAAGAAAGTGTATATAATACTTTTTTTATAAATTAAAACCAATAAAATGTATTTTTACACGATTAAACGCTTGGGTCAAGCTGAAAGAAACAATTGTCCGTATTCTAACCAATACCATCATATTTCGACTACCTATTTTCATTATTACATGTAACAATTTTATTGAAGTTGCACCAATTATAATAAAAATTAAATCATTTTTGTAAGACGAGATTTCAGCTGTTCCGCGTCCATTTTAATAGTTAATACAGACTTAAAAATTCCAATAATCCCAATAGCATTTAATAAAAAATGAAAATATGCATATCTTATACGCCGAATAAATCACTCCCTTCGTCTGTTTAAAATCATCCTCGGGTTCACTACTAATCACATAATACTCTGGTATATGTAGTGTTTACGTCTGTGTTCTGCACTTCAAGGGCTTAGTTTTTTTTTTATTTCCAAGGGGTGTCAAGTGGACCTGTGTTTTTCACAGTTCAAGGGATTTTTATATCAGTTTTCGTTCGTTTGTCGATGCGTGTGCATTATAATAACCGAGCCTCTTTCTATTATTATTTCATTATTGACTTTTCTAAACTAAGACCCTAATTAACATTTTTGACATTACCATAGTTTTAGTGTTTGTTTAGTGTAGTGTAAATATAAATAGTTTAAGTGATACAAATTTAGTGGTAATTTAGTTTGTAATAAATTTAGTGTTAATACAGAGACAATTGTGTAAATATAAATATGGATAAAATTACAAACTATGAACTTTTCCACATTTGGTATAATCAAAAGGAAAGATTATGTGTAACATCCCTGTCCACACAAAAATTGTTAAAAACTGAATTATTAAAAGTCGTACCAGAAGCTGGTTATCCTGGTCTCGATAGAAAATTACGTATGTTTTGTGTTAAATTGAAATTAAGATGGAAAGCTGCATCATACAGTTATAATCATTTTATTAATAAACACGAATCTTGGTTAAAACTGTCATTTAAAACTGTTGTCGAAAGCCAAGGTAATTTGGAAAATCTCCCTCCTATACCAAGTACTTCAAGGTCATTCCAGGAAGGTAATAATAATTTGGAAAATCCCGATTCAATGCGGGAAGCACATCAAAGTCATTTGATGAAATGTGTAGCGATTTGGAAAATCTACACTCAATGCCGAGTACATCAAAGCAATTTGAAGAATTAAGTATAAGACGTAAAAGAAGAAAAATTCAGGAAATCGTACAAAACAAAAGCTCCGATGAAATATTAATGGCTGCCGGTAATGTTATACGAAAACAAAAACAACCCCAAGCAGCAAAAATTGTCACTAAAATTATAAATGAATCACCTCAAAATATGGATAACCTCCTGAGTAGTTATAGAAGATTATCACGTGGTGAAGAAACAAGGCCATTTAATGAGGACGAAGCGTCAGCCCTTATGCTGCTTGCTAAAATGAGTGTCCGTAGTTACTGCGAATTAAGGAAACAACTCAATTCACGTGGATTTAAAAATGTTTTACCATCATATAAAATGGTACAGCAGGCAAAAAAAAGATGTTATCCGAATAATATTACCACGACTACTACAGGTGCCTCAGTCCGGTTACAAGATCTTCTAGAACACACTTTTTTACGGTTAGTAGAGGGGCTTGCCTTTAAAAATACGGATGATTTCGATGAAATTAAAATGATATTGAAATATGGCTGTGACGGGAGTTCCGGTCATAATGAATATATGCAGATGTACCATAATGATAGTAGTTCAGACGATGAACACATTACAGACAAAACTGTATTTCTTTTTTCAATTGTACCACTGAGATTAATTACAAATAATAATGAAATCCTGTGGAATAATGAGAAATCATCATCTACATGTTTTTGTAGACCAATCAAATTCAGGTATGTTAAAGAAACAATAACAACAATCAGGGAAGAAGTTGATTTAATGAAGAAAGAGGTAGAGAATTTAATTGTATTTAATACAGAAATAAATGGTAAATTAGTTCAAGTTCAATTTGTATTACATTTTACAGTGGTAGATGGAAAAATTATAAACGCACTAACTGGAACTCCAAGTACAAATTGTTTTATTTGTAAATGTTCACCGAAAAATATGAACAATTTGGAAAACATTAAAGAATTGCCTATTGCTGCTGAAAATCTGGCATATGCACGCATGGATTAAGTTTCTGGAATGCGTTTTACACATATCCTATAAATTGGAGTTACAAAAACCTACAACCCATGGTGCCACTGCAGATGAACGAAACACTATCAATCTCCGTAAAAAAAATATTCAGAAGTTGTTGCGGAAAGAGCTAGGAATTCAGGTGGATGCAATAGTACAAGGTGGAGGTACATCAAATACTGGAAATGTAGCCAGAAAATTTTTCAGAAATCCTGAAAAAGTTGCATCCATAACAGGAATAGATGAAACATTAATTAGAAGGTTTTCTATCTTTTTGATTGTTCTTTCGAGAGGGTACAACATCAACCCAGAAAGATTTGATGAATATGCATCAGAAACAGCCAAACTATTCGTGCAATTGTATGGATGGTATCGAATGCCTGTAAGCATTCACAAGATATTGATGCATGGATCAAAGTTTTTAAAACATTTTATGCTACCCATTGGACAATTATCTGAAAAGGCCCAAGAAGCCAGTAATAAAATATATAGGAAACTGCGAGAAAATCACACCAGGAAAAATTCACGGGCGAATACAGTAACGGACTTATTTAATATGCTCCTAGTATCATCAGATCCATGTATTTCCTTAAAACATGATACTCCAAAAATGAAACGGAAAATAATTCCAGCAGAAGCTGTCCCCCTTCATGAACAATGCGTGATTAGTAGTGAATCGGAGGATGATTTTAACTCAGACGAAGAGATTGATTTTTTCGGCGTTTAAGGTATGCACATTTTGATTTTTTAATTAGATAATGAGTACTATTCGAAATTTTAAGACCGTATAACTATTAAAATGGAAGCGAAATGGGTCAATTACCGGGTGTTACTGAATTCTGGTAGACCCCAAATATCATTTGCATTTTTACATAAATCTTTATGAAATTCAGTTTGATGTTTTTAGAGAATAAAGTATGTCAACATGTGATCTTTTAATACAAATTCCATTTCGTGTTCAACCGGAAATTATCTTAATTGTTCTATTTCAAATAGAACACCCTGTATATTTTTATATAATTTAATTTGTCTATAAATTTAGTTTAAATTTGTTTTTTATTTAAATTTAATTTAAACAACCAATTTAAACAACCAAAAGGTCACTTATGATACATTTCAAAACTCAGAATTTAGAGACGAATTAAATTATGTAAAAATATACAAGGTATTCTATTTGAAATAGAAAAGTTAAGTTAATTTCCGGTTAAACCGGAAGTGGAATTTTTATTAAAAGTCCACATGTCGACACACTTTATTCCTTAAAAAGCCATACAAAGTTTAATAAAAAATTATGTAAACATTCAAATGATATTTGGGGTCTACCAGAATTCAGTTACACCGGGTATATAATTACGGAACATACATTTTTAGGTTTTAATTAAAAAAAAAATATTATACACATTTTCTTTGTAAAGTATATATTTATTATGGATTGCTATTCGAAAAAAAATTGATCACTTTAGTGGTAATAACAAATATTTTTATAAGAAAGAGTTGCCGCGTGAATATCTTCCAGCTCAGTCGACTTATTGCCTCGCGCGATTGACGATTTGGCCCGCCTCGCGACATTAAAAATTCATTTTCTCACGGAGTTGGTTCGATATTTGAAAAATATTGATTTACTCTTGTAGACAAAACTTGGGGCTACATTTTAGTGCTAATTATAGGTTGGACAAATTTGAAATACGTTTTTGCGAGTTTTGCAAAGTTAAAATTTATATTTTAAAATTATGTGAATTCATAAATTTATAACTTATTAAATAATAATGATAATCATTTTGTTCTTTATTTATCTGAAGCAGAGATCATCTAACTTTTACAGAAAAAAACAATAGATACATATTTTAAACCATTACGAAAATATGTTTATTTAAACGCGCGTCGATTTTCGTTCAAAATTCACTTATTGAAATTGCCCATGTTTGTGAATTAATTACTCGTTAATCATAAACACTACTTCGTTGAAATTCTAGACTTCGAGGTTCCAAAGTATGAGGAACGTGATGCTGTACTTAGGTTTTTAAATAATTCAAGTTGAAAAACGACCCTCCCGCCCCGCGGATGGCCGCGTTTTGCTCAATCGGCCACACTGTGCGGCGGTACTGCGGTCACCACCACTCAACGGGTTAACCAGTTTTACTTAAATTGAAAGTTTTAATTGTACTGACACACGTTTTCAACGAATTGACACCCTACTTAGATTATTTTATTTTTTAACACGAAATTTTTCAAAAACAATAAGTTCTTTTTTATTTTTTTTTGTTAAAAATAAGGCGTAAACAAAAAAACTTTAAGAGTTATAAATTCCTTAAAAGTGACGAGTTGCATTGAAAAAAATATTGAATCGTAAAAAATGTGAAGAACAAAAAAGTTCTATGTAATAATGTAAACAGCATGTCCTCTGGAGCACCTTTGTGCTTGAAGAAATTTCTTGAAATTTTTAAACAATGCAGTACACCTAATGTAGTTGTCAGAAAAAAAATAAACAAATCATTCTCATTTGTCATTTTCGAGATATAGATTAAAACATTTTAAAAATCTAAAACTTTGACTTGCTGTATCTTGGAAAGTATGTAATTTTTCATATAGATAAATTTAGTTAATTTGCTTGTTTTTTGTCTCAGGAATACACCATATCATTTTGGTGGTGTCTTTTTTAGACACCTTGTATATACAGGGTGATAAAAAATATGTGGTACAAAATCCATTATAAAGTTGAACAACTTCGTTTTTCAAATGGCAATTATATTAGTTTGATTTTCTTAAGCATAAGACTTGAAAATGACAAAAATTGAAAAATAAATAGGGGGTAAACATTTGAGTGATTTTTGTTATTAGCTGAAAATGCCCAAAAATGGAACATTCGCAATAAAAAATTCTCAATATATTGGTCTGGTTAAAATCTAAAAATTAGTTTTACTGTTTGGATCAATAAAAAAAGGCGTTTTTTTTCAAAATTTTCCAAAAAAAAAGATTTTTTTTTCCAAAATTAAGCAAGAGAGATTTTTGGGTCATATTTTTAGACATTTTCGGCATTCAAACATCGACGGTTTTTAAAAACGCCTTGTAATTGTAGACTTTCCAAGAGTTGAAAACGGCAAAAATTCAAAATGAATGAGGGGTCAAAATTTGAGTGATTTTTTGATAGTACCTGAAAATGTCTAACAATTAAAATTAGGCCCAAACATGTTTTAAACGTTGGTCTGGTTTAAATGTTGAGGGGAGTAAAATCTAAAAATTAAATCGACTCGGATCAATAAGAAAAAGTAGACACTTTGTCCAAAATTTTCCAAAAAAGGGAACAATTTTTGAGAAAGGGGGCTAATTTCACTTTTTTAAATTTTTGTCAAAATTTTCGATTTTTTGTTGCCAATTTTCTATTTTTGGCACAAGTTATTATATTTTAGTATGGAATTTAATTTTTTTTAATTAATAGAATTAAGTATTAAAAATTATGTTTGATGCCTGAAATTTGTATGATTTATTTAGGCCGTAAAAATTACTTAAAAATAGTCATTTTAGGCATTCAAACATCGAAAATGCGACGATTTTTAAAGAATACCTTACAATTGTAGTCTTCAAGAGTTGAAAATGGCAAAAATTCAAAAATAAATGGGGGTAAATATTTATGTGATTTTTGTTAGTACCTGAAAATGCCCAACAATTGAAATTAGTCTCAAAAAATTGTCAAGGCGTTGGTCTGGTTCAAATATTGAGGGAGGTAAAATCTAATAATTAATTCAACTTTTTAGATCAAGAAAGTATGATTTTTTTTCAAAAATTTCCATAAAGATGAGATTTTTTTGGGATTTTTGGGGTCAATTTTGGGGCTGAAATGGCAAAAATATCGATTTTTTTCTCAAAATTTCGTTTTTTTTCTCTCAAAATTTTCGATTTTTGGGCCTGTTTTTTTATATTCTAGTACTGTATTTTGATCTTTGAAATCCATGGAATTATGGACAAAAATGGCAAGAATTTTGATTTTTTGGCCAATTTTCTATTTTCGGCCCAAGTTATATAAATATATTTTTTTCTGCAGCCGTCCCGAAAATAAAACTTTCGGTATGATTTATTAAATCGAAAGTGCCACTTTACATAAATCGTGCCGAAAGTAGTTATTTTCGGGACGATTTTGTTTCACTTTCGGAACGATTTCTTTACTTTCAGGACGCTTTTTGTTATTTTCGGGACGATTTTGCGCATAAATGTAGGCGGCCTTAACAAAAACATAAACTTCATATTTAATTATGACAGCGCTTGTCATATAACATTCGTGTACGTTTTTGCTTTTTAACATAGAAAACGGTTGCAGAAAAAATATTGTACGTGACACGTTCCAAAAGTGATTTTACGGGACTCGCAGGTTTCCAGGACTCCCCTACGGCTCGTCCTGGAAACTTCTTGCTAATCCCGTAAAATATCACTTTCGGAACTTGTTACGTAAATTACTATTACTGTTTACATTAATAAAAAAATTTGAGATTTTTTCCAAAATTTCTCGAAGAAAAGGAATTTTTTTCCAAAATTTTCCGAAAAAATTATTTTTTTTTAATAAGAGAGATTTTTGGGTCATATTTTTAGTCATTTTCGGCGTTCAAACATCGAAAATCCGACGGTTTGTAAAATCGTCTTACAATTGTAGACTTTCCAAAAGTTGAAATCGGCAAAAATTCAAAAGGGGCTAAAAATTTGAGTGATTTTTTGATAGTACCTGAAAATGTGTAACAATTCAAATTAGGCTCAAACATTTTTTAAATGTTGAGGCGGGGGTAAAATCTAAGAATTAAATCGACTCAGATCAATAAAAAAGTAGATTTTTTTCCAAGAAGTTTCCGAAAAAAATGGTGATGTGGCCATCATGTTACTTTCTCCGACTTGATGGTATCATTTATATTTACGTTTTCATGGTTCATTTTCAATTTAAATCATATTTTAAATGTACATCGAGCGTTGCGTAAACTTGGATGAAACTGACGTTTAAAACGTCAAAATTATGAAACGGAAAAAATATACTTCAAATTCAAAAACTCGGTTTACTCAAAAACTAACAAGATTTCGAAAAAAACTTATTCTTTAGAAGTTGTTCATTTTGCTATTCTCTACAATTATTATTCATGCAAATTTGCTGTAACTATCATCGTTTCATAATTATAAACCAAAAGTTAAAAAAAATTAATAAATTTTTTTCTCGAATAGCAATGATTTTATGAAAAATATTTTCAAGCAAAAGATGTTCATTTCTTTGTTGTCTTCAATGTTTGTTTAAATGTTTTTGTGATATTTTTCATATTTAAGAAAATATTGGCAAAAAACAAAAAACAGTTAAGGTAAACACCCACTTCCGGTGTACGAAATTTTACCAAAAGCTTTTCAGTTCTTCAGATTATCAAATAAGACGTATGTTGAAAGTTTCATATCAATTGCTCAATTAGTTTTTGAGATACAGCGCACACAGACAGACACACACACACACACACACACACACACACACACACACAGACAGACAGACACACACACACACAGACACAAATTTTTTTTTTCCAGAAATTGTTGAAATGGCATCTAGGGACCCCAAAACGGATATTTCCGTAAAAAAATTTTTTGAAAAAAAAATCACGATCACAATACTTTCTCGTACTTCGTAACGGAGAAAGTAAAAAGGAACATTTTTTTGAGCAAGGGTGATTTTTGGGCCAATTTCGTTTTTTGCTAAATTGTTTTGTCCAAATTTTCGATTTTTTGTTGCCATTTTTCTATTTTTGCCACAAGTTATTATATTTTAGTATGGAATTAAATTTTTTAAATTAATAGAATTACGTATTAAAAATTATGTTTTCTGCTTGAATTTTTTATGATTTATTTAGGCCGTAAAAATTATTTAATAATAGTCATTTTACGCATTCGAACATCGAAAATGCAACGATTTTTAAAAATACCTTACAATTATAGTCTTCAAAAATTGAAAATGGCAAAAATTCCAAAATAAATGGGGGGTAAAAATTTGTGTGATTTTTGTTAGTACCTGAAAATGCCCAACAATTGAAATTAGTCTCAAAAAATTGTCAAGGTGTTGGTCTGGTTCAAATTTTGAGGGAGGTAAAATCTAATAATTAATTCGACTTTTTAGATCAATAAAAAATGTAGGATTTTTTCAAAAAATTTCCGAGTTTTTCAGGACTTTTTTTGATATTATTACTAATACTTGTTTTCTGGACTTTTTATGCCTTTTGAAGGAATTTTGTAGGACTTTTTCAGGACCCTCTATAGTTCTATTATCATTTTTTTTTCAGGGCTTTTTCCGACATTTCAAGAATCTTTTCCGGATTTTTTGGGACTTTTTAGGGGAAGTTTTTTTCAGGATTTTGTTTAGAACTTATATCAGGACTTTTCTTAAGGTCAATCAAGAATTTTTTTCAGGAATTTTCTTTCGGTAATATTTTTAGGATTTTTTCGGGACTTCTTTCAGAAGTTCTTTTTAGAACTCCTTCAAATTTTTTGAGCAAGTTGGGATTTTGGGTGTTAATTTTGAGGCTGAAATGGCAAAAATATCGATTTTTTGATAAAAATTTCGATTTTTTTCCTCCAAATTTTCGATGTTTGGGCCTGTTTTTTTATATTTTAGTATCGTGTTTTGATCTTTAAAATCCATTAAATTATGTGCAAAAATGGCAAGTTTTGATTTTTTGCCAATTTTTAACATTTTTTAATTTTTCTTTTACGGAAGTATTCGATTCCGTTGATTTCTGTGGAAAATGTTTCTGTGTGTGTGCGTGGCTGTGTGCGCAGCATGTCAAAAAGTAAAAGTAAGATTTTTAAATTCAAACTTAAGAATTGTTGGTCAAAACAAAGAGAGTTGATTGTACCCGAGAAAAATCAAAACGCGAAGAGGAAGTGAAATATAAATATTTCATAGAGCAAAACAGTTTAACTCTCTGATATGTCTGTGAATCATGTAAAAGAAATGATGCAATCTTGAAAGTAGATCTAAAAATAATTTTAATATTTTTTAGCCTTAAAAAAATATTAAATGTTGTTTCTGGGTTTTACCCTTTCTGGAAATATAAGCGCCGAAATTGGCCATTCTTGACTTCAGATACTGAAAATTTGCAAAATGTTGGGATTAACATGGTTGAATCATGTTTAGATATGGAAGCCAAATAGTTTTTGAACATTTTGGTAAAATTTGGTCGGTACTTCTTTGGAATCTTGAAAAATCAACGCTTTTGCTATATTTAAGCGGTGAGAATTGCCTTTTTCTGATGTGATGATGATTATTTGGAAAACTTGAGGACAAAAGCTCTAAAATTTAATAATAATTTTGTAAGAATTAGAAGATTTTAAAATGTTGATGTGGCCATTTCTCCGATTTTATAGTATACACGCGATTTTACGGATATTTTGTATATTTATCGATTTCTTTTTAAAAATAGTGATATTCAAAAAAAACTTATTCTTTATAAATTGTTCATTCTGGCATTCTCTACAATTACTGTTAGTGATATTGATGTAATTATTATTATTATTTCATAATCATAGAGAAAAAGTTTTTTTTTTTTAGTTTATGAGGAACATACCGGGTGACCCACGGATCTGTAAAAGCCCTATAACTTATTTGCTATTTGAGATATCGACTTCTAGTTTTCTTGAACTGGTACCGACGCTTATTCTACATATTTTAAAAATATGTATGTTTTTGTACAGGGTGTCCCAATATACATAACAGACCGAAGTTCTGTTTTTTTAAATGGAACACCCTATATTTTATACTTTATTTTTAATCCTCTTGAGAAGCTGATAAAAATAGTATCAAATAGTATGGGTCTATTATGGACGATTGGTTAGTTATGGGCAAATTTGTGGCAAAAACAAGGACACATTGAAAAAGTTGCAGAAGCGCTCCTAGCAATGCTGGCGTCGTTTTTTATTCACTAGAGAATTTTCCACATCATGAAGAATAATACAAATCGGCTTTGGTTCTTTTTTGTTCATACTGCTATACAGGGTGTCAACATACGCAAAATAATGGATAACTATTTTTTTTCAAATAGAACACCCTATATATCTTGCCACCAATGCATGGAATTTTTAATAGGCTTTCCAATGATGTACAATTTGTATAATGAAATATTAAGAATTCTTAAGATTTATCCATAAAAACATTTTTCTTTTGTCACCTCCTGCTCATTTTTGGATTTTCAGCCAAAACTTTGCATTTTCTGAAAAAATAATAAGAGACCAAAGTTGTAGAGCGGAAAATTTTCGATCGATATAGGTCTTTCGACTTTTCCAATAATGGATGCATTGCCCGCCAGAGTACGAAAATCGTGACCGTATATCCATTTTAGCGTTTTTCTCAAATTTTTTGTTAATTAATTGCACTATACTTTATTTTCCACGTCCTCTAGCAGAAAAATGGGTAATTATAGAATTATTCAAATGACCTACATCGATTGAAAATATTCCGCTCTACAACTCTTAAAAAAAGCATTTTTTGCCCAAAATGCATAGTTTTCGCTAAAAATGTAAAAAACCATTGAAAAATTGATATAACATTTTCAATTTGCATTTTTAGGGAAAACTATGCATTTTTGGCAAAAATTGCTTCTATTAAGAGTTGTAGAGCGGAACATTTTTAATCGATATGGGCCACTTTAGTTTCCCTATAATTTCCCGTTTTTCCACTAGAGGGTGCGGAAAATAAAGTATAGTGCAATTAATTAATACAAAATTTGAAAAGAAAACGCTAAAATGCATATACGGTCACGATTTTGCGCGCTCTGGCGGGCAATGCACGCATTATCTTAAAAGTTGAAAGACCTATGTCGATCGCAAATTTTTCGCTCTACAACTTTGATCTCTTATAATTTTTCCTGGAAATGCATAGTTTTGGCTGAAAATCCAAAAATCACCAGAAGGTGACAAAAGAAATATGTTTTTATTGATAAATCTCAAGAACCCTTAATATTTTGTTATACAAACTGTATATCATTGGAAAGTTTATTAAAAATGCCATAGATTGGTGGCAACTTATATAGGGTGTTGCATTTGAAAAGAAATAGTTATCCATTGTTATATATACCCTGTATAGCACTATGAATAAAAGAGAACCAAAGCCGTTGTGTATTATTCTTAATGATGTGGAAAATTTTCTAGTGTATAAATAATGATGCCATCTTTGCTAGGAACGCTTCTGCAATGTTTTCAATGTGTACATGTTTTTGCCACAAATTTGCCCATAACTAACGAACCGTCCATAATAGCCCCATAGTATCTTATACTATTTTTATCAGCTTCTCAAGAGGGTTGAAAATAAAGTATACAATATAGGGTGTTCCATTAAAAAAAACATAACTTTGTTCTGTTATGTATATCGGGACACCCTGTACAAAAACATACATATTTTTAAAATATGTAGAATAAGTGTGGGTACCAGTTCAAGGAAACTAGAAGTCGATATCTCATATAGCAAATAAGTTAAGGGGCTTTATATAGCCTGGGTCACCCGCTATATAAACAAAAGATGTCCACGTTTCTATTGCTTTGTTGAAGTGTTTTATTTTTATTTTTAACGATTGAAAAAAGTTCGGAAAAACAAGAAACGGACAAGGTCAAGAGCATACAAGCTTTTCAGTTCTTCGGATTGTTAAATAAAGCGTATGTTCAAAGTTTCATTAAAAAATATTTAGTGTTTTTTTGGGATATTGCGCCTAGACAATTTTCATCGCCTCGGAGGACCTCAAAATGGATATTTCTGTTGAAATTTCGGATTTGAAAAAATCACGATTACAATACTTATCGTACGGGGAAGGTAAAAAAAATACAGAAAGGCCAAAATTAAGGATAGTGATAATAATAATAATCTACGTTCATTGACCTTTTACGAATAGTTTAATATAAATTCAGTATTCAGATACATTGCATATTAACAAACAAAATAGTTCACTTATATTGATGAACGACGACTTATCAGCTTTAAACTGTATAAATCGAAAAATATCTATTTTTGACATATTTAAATTTAATTTAATGTTCCACATAATTTGACTGAGAGGAGCATAATAATTATAGTTTGATCTACAATAATTAACACGGGAACTTAATTAAGAGAAATTAATCCGGTATTAAAGTTAATGAAAGATATGAAAAATATAACAAATCAACCAACTAAAAACACTCTAAATGTTAAAAATTCTCGGCTAATTCCGCCTTATCGGGGCATTTTAAAATAAATCTATTGACATAAAAATACATAGCAACAGTTTGACATATTGCGTTGACCTCTATTGAATTATTATTTACATTGTGAGAAGACATAAAAGTTGCTGTTCAAATTGTTCATAAAAGAACCATTACATTCTAAGAATTTTTATAAGGTGAACTTTATATAATTATAATTATTTTTCTGTGGACAATAAAGTGCAATCAAGGCAACTCCAAAGTAGAAATCTCAGCAAGCAGACGACACAGTTAATATCTGGAGCAGCGACGATTAAAAGAATTGAATTGTTTGCTCGGTGGACAATGGTCAAGACCTCGCGCTATCTCACTCCCATTTCCAAACGGACACCAGCTGATGATTGTTGTTTGTCGTTCGGTTGCTAACTCGGCAAAGCGCGCTTGTTGATATTTAAACGGACCCCGGCAAGGTCGGACCTTCGTAATCCGCTGGTAAATTTCCTGCCATTTCCAACCAATTCAGCACACGCGGCGCGCTGTTATTCAAAACAACACGCGCCACTGTCGCGCACGTCTCGACTCTTGGTCAAGACATCCAGATATGTGTCCGGGGTGTCACAATTGTTACGTGATTTGGTGTTTTATTAGTTTGCCGTAATTGTTTGGAGTTGATTTCAGGATGGACGTGTTGGAATGAATATATCATTTTGTAACATAATATTTGAAAGACGTGATATCTAGATTAATCATTTTCTTAGGGTTATTTCAATCGGATTTTGATTCTATGGTCTTCCGGTGTTATGATCTTGTTATGGATAAAAATGGGGTAAAAACATATTTTAAATTAACATCTGGTTTGTATTTGTTGGGGTAAACCAAACCTCATGAAATTTCTGTGTGAGAGGAGGCAACTAATGACATATAGTGTATCAAGGGCCGAAAATAGGCTTTAGCAACCCGCCGCACACGAACGAGCGAGGGTTGCTAAAAGTGAAGTGTTGCTAAAGCATTTTGGCCTGAGTTACACTCGATATTTTTTCGCCTGCCTTAAGTAAAAACAATGTTTCAGGAAATTTTATATCGCGCACCATTGAACTGTCACTGTCAGATTTTTGCATAGCCTACTCATATTCCGCGGAAGGTTGTCTAGATTATGCATATTATTTTTTCGGCCCTAGATACGCTAAATCGTAGTTTCTGCCCGATTTTTATGGCCGAAATAAATGGTCTCGGTAGAGGCAGGCGAAAAAAATATTTTGGATTAACATCGGGTTTAATGCCTATCAAATTTTTTTATGTAAACGCTTGTTAGCAAAATGTTATAAACCAATTGTAACAGTACTGTAACGCACTTCAAGTTTCGAAATAGTTGAGTACAGTACTACAATGACTAACTGAATAACTCCTCACGCCGTTGTTACAAGGAGTAATTAGACGTTGAACAACATTTTGTGCTGTGGTATTTGATCTGACATTCAATTGGTGTCAGGTGCGTGATCATAACAAAGTCAGAAGACAAAAAAGCATAATACTAAATTAATGCATGAAGACGATCACTTTAAAGTATCATTGCTTGGTGGTACTACGCTCTCTAAGAGAAGTACTAGAGTGTCTTGAAACAAACTATAACCCTTTAACCTTCCGGGCGGGGCGCCCTAAATCTTGACACCGTAGCGGGCGCTGGGTCTTAGAGACCCAAGCAAAAAAACAATCTCCTGCATAAAAGACTAAATTTTATTTTTTAATTCCAACTAACTAAAATATCATACAAACTCTTTGCTTTCCAAAAGTGAACTAAAGAAGAAATTATTAAGGTACTCGGCTAAACAACTCGAAAAAACAGATTGCTGAAAATTGACGAACGTTTATTCGCGCACCGGGTCTCACAGACGTGGCGCCCTTCCCGAAAAGTTAAAGATCGAATTAATTAAAATAATTGGAAAATTTCAACAACTGATTTTAGTTGATTTGAACAGAAGAATTAAAAAAAAAACTTAAAAATTGTTATTATTAATTATGGCACGGTCTCACAGAGTAAGCTAGAACCAGGGGCGTTATACAGTGCGCGCCTAAAGTTTGGAATATATTCAGTAAAACCGAAATAAAATATTTTTAGTTTTTCCATTGTGTTTTATTTTATATTTTTAAAACTGATTGTAAATTAAGCTAAATTTGTTTTGAAATTTATGTTTTGCTTATATATGTATATATAATATTTTGTAATATATCTACGAAAATTCCATTTTTAGGCTGTAATTGTCTGTTGGGAATAAATTGATATTATTATTATTATTATTATTATTATTATTTTTGGAAAAAATTCTCGAACACGTCGATTTTATTTTTTTTAAATACACATTTTTGCATGAAAGTCGATTTTCAGTCGTCATTTGTTTTTGAGTAATGACGTCATCGATTTTGTTTTTAAATGACAACCCCTTATTTTTGTTCTTGATTTTGAGAGATCTTTTCATTGTCGAACTGGCAGTATAAAAATATTGCCATCTTACTTAAGAAATATTTCGAGTAAATGACAATTGAAGAACTTGACATCTAGAGTTTTTGCAAAATGATCTTGTTCCAAAAAAAAAAGATCTTGACCTTCCATACATACAATATGGTTTCAGCAAGATGGCGCAACCCCGCACCATGGGCGTTTCTTGGACAATTGCATTACGAATACGTGGATTGGCATGAGGGCCGATAGAATAGCCCGCGAAAAAAATAAATGCGCAGAATTAGTCTGGAAAATATTCAAAATCTTCAAGAAGAATTTCTACATGTTCGATTAAAAAAAAAAATTAAAAAAAATTAAAAAAACGCACCTAGTGCGGGAATGCGCCGTTTTGCTGAAACCATATTGTATTATATAAAAGGTCAAGATCATTTTTGTTTGGAAAAATTGCTACAAGCGCTGGAAAAATTTTTCATTTTGAAAAAATTCTAAATATCGGGTTCTCACCTTCAATTGTCATTTACTCGAAAAATTTGTTATGTAAGATGGCAACATTTTTATACTTCCAGTTCGGCAATGAAAACATCTCTCAAAATCAAGAATAAAAATTGGGGATTGCCATTTAAAAACAAAATGGCTGACGTCATTACTCAAAAACAAATGACGACTGAAAATCGACTTTTATGCAAAAATGAGTATTTTTATAAAAGAAAATCGACATGTTCGAGGATTTTTTCCAATAATATTTTATTTCGATTTTACTGACTATATTCCATACTTTAGGCGCGCACTGTATAGAGTTACGGAGCCATGGCACTACCTAAGCTAAGCTTAACAAGAATTTTTAACTGATTCCTAAAAAACTTTCTAAATGTAACACCGCATGGAAATTCTACATTAATTTCAACAGATGGTTAAAATTTTGACAAACTATTTCTGAATAATGTGTCTGCAATTTTTCAAAGAAAATAAATCTCTTCTGAATTTTCGATTTTTTTGTTGAAATTTTCGATTTTTGGTCCGCTATTTTGATTTTTGGGATCGAATTTCTGGTCGAAGTTTTTAATTTTTTATCCTATATTTTAGATTTTAAACCTAAATTATTGATTTTCATACGCAACTTTTTTACTTTTTGCCGATATTTTCAAGTTTTTTTGACAGTTTTTGATTTCTTGCCCTTCATTTTAGATTTTTAACTTGAATTATTATTTTTTATAGGCGATTTTTTTTTACTTTTTAGTTACTTTTTGACTAAATTAAAATTAAATTTTTCTTCAAGCATTTTTTTTTGTTTTTTTCAAGTCTGAGACTATTCTGAACACCATTTGTCAATAAAAAAAATTGTGGGACTTCTAGGAACCGAGATTTTCGAGTTTCTAGTCTGCAACTTATTTTGAGCTAAAGAGTTATTTTGGGGCTGAAAATGGTAAATTATTTTTGTTTTTACTTGATTTTTCAATTTTTTGGTTTGCATTTTTTATTTTTACACCAGCATTTTTAATTTTTTTGGCCTATATTTTAGATCTTTGGCCTGTATTTTTTATTTCTTCGTTCCAAATTTTAGAGTTTTTGCCCTAAATATTCTTTGTTTTGGTTAAACTTTTTGATTTTTTGTTGTTGAAATTTTCGGTTTTTTGGTGTGAATTTTTTTAACCGCGAATTTTCGATAATTGTGTAAAGTTTCGATTTTTTGTGCTTATATTTTAGTTTTTTACCTCAATTTAGAGCTAATTCTGCTAGTGATTAATTTTGTACAATTTTTCAAAACATTGAGTGCAATTTTCGTTCCCTCCAGTGCAGTTTTGAGTCAATTCATGTTGTTTTGAGTGGCAATATTGCAATTATGTTTACAAGTAATCAAAAATGCACTCTTTTCTGCGTAGTTTTAATAGCTAATTCTACAAATGATTAATTTTTTACAATTTTTCAAAACATTGAGAGCAAATTTTGAGTTTAGTCCTTTGTTTTCTGCAGGAGCATGTCGTTGTTTTCGCAGGAAATCAAAAGTACACTATTTTGAATAATTGAAGTTTTGAAGCGAATCCTTGGGGTAATACATTTTTTACAATTTTTCAAATCGTCGAGTGCAAATTTCCTTCGCCACAAAGCAAATTTGGAGTTTTTTCCTTTGTTTTCTGGGGCTGATCACCCCTGTGCTGAAAATTGCAATTTTGGTACTTGAATTTTCAATCTCCTTGTTTTCATTTTTTATTGTTAAGGCGGGATTTTGATATTTTGGTCTACATTTTTGATCTTTTAGCGTAAATTTTCTTCTAAATTTTCGATTTGTTTGTTAAAATTTTCGATTTTTTGGTCCGCAATTTTGATTTTTAGGATAGATTTTTTGGTCGATTTTAACATTTTTTTAACTTAAATGATTAATTTTTATACGCGTCTTTTTTTAATTTTTTTGTCGATATTTATAAGTACAGTTTTTGATTTCTTCCCCTTCATTTTAGATTTTTTAACTTGAATTATTATTTTTTATGGGCGAATTTTTTTACTTTTTGGTTAATTTTTGACTGCCGTTTTCAAGTTTCTGGTAGGCAACATATTTTGAGCTAATGAGTAATTTTGGGGGCTGAAAACGGCAAATATTTTTAATATTTTTTGGTTTGCATTTTTTATTTTTAGACCTGCATTTTTGTTTTCTTAAAAAAAATGTTTTGCTATTTTAAGCAATATAGTGATTTTTGAGACTAATTTAAACAATTTTCTTACTACAATATTCTGCATTTTTTATTATTAAGCCCTTATTTTCTAAATATCCTTTATTTTGACCTAAATTTTCGATTCCATTGTTAAAATTTTCGACTTAATAGTCCGCATTTTTAATTTTTCGGGCCGAATTATTAATGTTTAGATTTTTGACCAGATTTTTCGATTTTTTTAAATCTTTTGGCCTAGATATCCTTTATTTCGAGCTAAATTTTTTATTTAATTATATAAATTTTCGATTTTTTGTCCGCATTTTTGATTTTTCGGACCGAATTTGAAATTTTTAGATGTTTTACCTGTATTTTCGATTTTTCTTTGCTCAAAATTTTTGATCATTTGGTCTAAATATTCTCTATTTTGACCTAAATCTTCGATTTATTTGTTAAAATATTCGACTTTTTGGTCCGCATTTTTAATTTATCAGGCCGAATCATTAATTTTTAGATTTTTGACTTGTTTTTCGATTTTTTTGGTCTAAAATTTTTATCTTTTGGCCTAAATATCCTTTATTTTGACCTAAATTTTTGATTTAATTGTTTAAATTTTAGATTTCTTGTCCACATTTTTAATTCTTCGGGCCAAATTTTAAATTTTTAGATGTTTTTCCTGTATTTTCGATTTTTCTTTGGTCAAAATTTTTTATCATTTGGCCTAAATATTCTTTATTTTGACTTAAATTTTCGATTTACTTGTTAAAATTTTCGACTTTTTGATCCGCATTTTTATTTTTTCGGGCCGAATTATTAATTTTTAGATTTTTGACTTGTTTTTCGATTTTTTTGATCTAAAATTTTTATATTTTGGCCTAAATATCCTTTATTTTGACCTAAATTTTTGATTTAATTGTTTAAATTTTCGATTTCTTAGTCCGCATTTTTGATTCTTCGGACAGAATTTTTAATTTTATTTACAAATTTTAGATATTTTAACCCGAATTATTGATGCGAGAATTTTTTCGAGTTTTGTTTGCTGAAATTTTCGATTTTTTAGTCCGCATTTATTATTATCATTTTTTTTTTGTTTGTTAAAATTTTTGCCCTCTAGGACCACCATTTTTATATAAAGGGTATTTCAGAGCTCTGGGAACGGTCACTCACGTGCTTATTTGTCAAAATTTCGAAAAATGTTTTATACAAAAGTTGTGTATAATAGTGAGCTGCCCGCCCTAAAAATATTTAAATTTATACATAACTCATAACAAAGTTACAGACCAAACTAATGTTTTTTTTAAATGGAACACCCTGTATTTTTGTGTCATTTTTGAATTATATGGAGCAAATAAAGGTGAGTTACTTCAATACTCCCTATACATATTGTTTGCCGTTTTCGAAATATTTGAAGATTTGTTGAAATGCATGGTCTGGATGAAATTTTATTTTTGCCCCAGTGATTGACGTTGAACGATTAAAATCATTTCTATTATTTGGTTGAAGGTTCGAACTACAGAGCCAACCATGATTTCATACAAAAAATTATACAGGGTGATAAGAAAAATACGGCAGAAAAACCGAACTTACAAAGTTAAATAACTTCGTTTTTTTTCAAATGGCACACCCTGTATTTAGTAACGTATTCTTAAGTAGAATCCAATTATCTTTCAAATTGTATAAGGGTTCCCTGTTCCTAATCTCAATAGTTTTCTTGTATTCGGCGATTATCATATCAGGAATAATTATTATAATCTGAAAGATTATTGGATTCTACTTGAGAATACGTTACTAAATACAGGATGTGCCATTTGAAAAAACGAAGTTATTCAACTTTATAATTTGGGTTTTTCTATCGCATTTTTTTTGTCACTCTGTATAATATTTTGTATGAAATCAAGGTTGGCTCTATAGTTCGAACCTTCAAGCAAATAATTAAAATGATTTTAATCGTTCAACGTCAATCACTGGGGCAGAAATAAAATTTCACCCAGACCATGCATTTCAACAAATCTTCAAATATTTCGAAAACGGCAAACAATAGGTATAGGGAGTATTGAAGTAACTCACCTTTATTTGCTCCATATAATTCAAAAATGACAAAAAATACAGGGTGTTCCATTAAAAAAAAAAACATAAGTTTGGTCTGTAACTTTGTTGAGACACCCTGTATAAATTTAAATATTTTTAGGGCGTGCAGCTCACTATTATACATAACTTTTGTATAAAACATTTTTCGAAATTTTGAAAAATAAGCACGTGATTGACTGTTCCCAGAGCTCTGAAACACCCTGTATAGGCCCAAATTTTAGATTTTTTAAATTCAATTATTGATTTTGTTGTGAGATTTTTTGTTTTTTTTTGGCTATTATTTTCAAATTTTGGTCAGAAACTTGTTTTTGGGGGCTGAAAGTGGTTAATTATTTTGCTGCTACCTAAATTTTCGATTTTTTTGTCTGCGTTTTATATTCTTAGATCAGGATTCTTGATTCTTTGGCCCATATTTTAGATTTCTGTATTTTCCCTTTTCTATTTTGGCCTAAATATTCTTTATTTTGACCAAAATTTTTGATTTTTGTTGCCTGTATTTTTATCTTTCCGCCAGAGTTTTCGATGTTTTGTCTAAAGCACCTTTTTAGACCATATCGTAGATTTTATTTTTTTGGCCTATATTTTGTATTTTCGATGTTTTCGGTTTACATTTTTGGGTTTTTGGCCGAAATTTTCTTTATTTCGAATTCTTTGTTAAAAATTTTAATTTTTTGGTCCACCACTTTGATTTTTAGGTACGAATTTTGGACTTTTGGTCTTGATTTTTTATTTTTTGTCCCATATTTTAGATTTTCTTAACTTAAATTAGTGATTTTATTGTGCGGTTTTTACTTTCTCCGTTACGAAGTACGAGAAAGTATTGTGATCGTGGTTTTTTTTCAAAAAATTTTTTTAAGGAAATATCCGTTTTGGATTTGGAATTTCAACAATTGAACTGAAAAGATTTTGGTAAAATTTCGTACACCGGAAGTGGGCGTTTACCTTAACTGCTTTTTGTTTTTTGCCAATATTTTTTTAAATATGAAAAATATCACAAAAACATTTAAACAAACTTTGAAGACAACAAAGAAATGAACATCTTTTGCTTGAGAACATTTTTCATAAAATCATTTTTATTCGAGAAAAAAATGTATTATTTTTTTTAATTTTTGGTTTAATAATAAAACGATAACAGTTACAATAAATTTATGTGAATAATAATTGTAGAGAATGCTAAAATGAACAACTTATGAAGAATATTTTTTTTAAATCGCTTTAGTTTTTGAGTAAACTGAGTTTTTGAATTTGAAGTATAATTTTTCCATCTTTCATAATTTTGACGTTTTAAACGTCAGTTTCATGCGAGTCTACAGAACGCTCGATGTACATTTCAAATATGATTTATATAGGAAATAAACCATGAAAGCGTAAATATAAATGACTATGATATCATCAAGTCGGAGAAAGTAACATGATGGCCACATCACCATTTTTTATTTTTGCTATTATTTCGAATTTCGTATCAGAACTTATTTTAAGCTAAAAAGAGTTAATTTTAGAACACTATTTTTGATTTTTGGCCCATATTTTATATCTTTGGCTGTTTTGTTCCATTTTTTTTTTAATTTTTTGGCCAAAATATTAGATTCGTTTGTTAAAATTTTTGATTTCTTGGTCTGCATGTTTTATTTTTGGGTCTGAGTGTTCAACCTTTTGGTCTAAATTTAGACAAAACATCGAAAACTCGGGCCTGAAGTTAAAAAATGCAGAATAAAAAATCCAAAATTGAATATTTTGGCCAAAAAAACAAAAATTCTTCCTCGATTCTTCTGTTTTCTCTATTTTTTTTGTTCATATGACACAACTCTGCGAAGTTTAAATTGACACCCTAAGGGTCGCACGCGGCCAGCGGGTTAGCCACCTATGATCAACCCTTTTAGTCTCATATATTCAGTGAATCGCATCAAGCCAGGATTGGAATCCCTTTTGGTCCAAATTATGTGGCTCAAAGGTATATTTTCTTCAGATATCGTCTTTATCAACATTGTCATAATCGTTTTGGTTCTCATTGTCCTCAACTTTTGGTCATTCCACGTGAAAATGAAGTATGCTGTTTGACATTTTTAAATACCATGAATGTTTCCAATGTATTTAACACTTATACAGATTGGTGGCGGGTACTAGGAACGACAGCGCACTTATTTAAACAAAATTATCAAGGTGTATAGTGTAAACGCATGACTGTCGTGCATGCCCTATGTTCCTAGTACGAACCACTAATCTCTATAATTAAAAAAAAAACTATTGCAGGTTTCTTTTGCCGGCCATTTCTCTTCGACTCAGCATAGAGTTTTTGACCAAAATCGTCGTTTACATAAAATTTCATAACTTCTTTACTACCAAGTTATCATTGGAGCTGCGCGATTATTGTTTTTGGTGTCTAAATATAATATTATACATTATAATTTAATGACCAATAAAGTTTTTTTAATCAACCCAAATTGTGCATTTTATTCAAAATTTAGAAAAAAAACGCTCATTTTGCAAGACCCTTTATATCGAATTGCGAAAACTAATGTCCCTCATCCATAATTCGCCAACATGAATTCCCGTCAACCATCCTTATTTAAAAAAAAAACAAAGTGTGCAGCATGGAAAGTAAGATTGACGCGTTGCCATTAGAAACAATTTGCAATAGACAAATTACTAGGCACTGTGGCTGACTTATCGACAGGGCCTATAAGACTACGCAAGAAGAAGAAGAAGACAAACTACGATCTTTAATAAATCATTATAAACATCGCATGAAAAACAAACTCATCAAAACCAATGATGCAACTGCCCCGACCACAATTGCGACCAAAACAAGCTTGTAAAACGAAACATCTAGAACACGCCGAGCACGAACACGAACGGCAAAATATATACGACGCAAATTGTACGGAATGTTTTTTTCATAAAACAATTTACTCACTTCAACACGTTCGAGAGGATATTCGTGATACGCTGTTTTAATTGCTCTTTCCATTTTCGAGCCAGATGACTCAACTCTTTTTTTTTTTTCCTTTTTACATAAGGACATTGTAGGTCATGACACAGTTGAGTGCATCATTTCAGTTAGTTTGCGGAAAAAAAAGGTGTTGGATATAGCAAAACCGCTTGCGGTTACTGTAAACCGGGTAATTACGGCAACAATGCTCATGGGCTTCTAAATTATGATGGGAAATTAAAAGCAGGTGTTTTGTTTTTATTACACACAACTTACTATTATTATCTGTGTTAATTAACCCTTTGAAGGGAAGTGGGTTCAACAAATGATCACAAATATATATTTTTTTTATTATACAATCCGCGCCTAGAGTATGGAATAAATGCAGTAAAACTGAAATAAAATATTTTTGGAAAAAACAGGTCGATTTTCTTAGACGAAAATTCACATTTTTGCATGAAAGTCGATTTTCAGTCATCTATTTTGTTTTTAAATGGCATCCCCCTATTTTTGCTCTTGATTTTGAGAGATCTTTTCATTGTCCAACTGGCAGTATACACGAGGAATTTTTCGAGTAAATGAGAACCCGATATTTAGAGCTTTTGCAAAATGACCTTGTTCCAGCGCTTCTTTTTCCAAGCAACAATGATTTTGACCTTCTATATAATACAATATGGTTTCAGCAAGACGGCGCACCCCCGCACTATGCACGTATAGAATAGCCCGTGAGAGAGATGAAACGCGCAGAATTAGCCCGGAAAATATTCAAAATGTTCCAAGAATTTCTACATGTTCAAGCTGTGGATGGCAGTTCGAACATTAAATTTAGTAATTGTATTTGCTTGCTAAAGAGGTTTTTGTTTATTTTGTGTTAACAATAAAATTTAAAGTTTCTCACTTTCAATTGTCATTTACTCAAAAAAATTCTTATGTAAGATGGCAACATTTTTATACTGCCAGTGAGACAATGAAAATATCTTTCAAAATCAAGATGGAACGTCATTATTCAAAAACAAATGACGACTGAAAATCGGCTTTTATGCAAAAATGTGTATTTTTATAAAAGAAAATAGACCTATTCCAGGATTTTTTCCAAATATATTTTATGTTAGTTTTACTGAATTTATTCCAAACTTTAGGCGCGCACTGTATACAGCTTATTATTGCTTTCTGTCTTAATTAACCCTTTGAAGGGAAGTGGAACAAATGACCAGAAATGTTTAATAATTTCTTACCTGCATTATCAAGAATGTATTGATTGCTTATTGTTTTTTTACAGCTAGGTTTTCTTTAATTATTATGTACGTTAGGTTAGTATAAAGAAAATATATTTATTATGATCTTATCATAAATTTAAGAAAATAATTGCTATTTATTTAATGGTTCTGTCTATGGGTCGATTGTTTCTTCGAAGATTTCCAATTTTGAAGATTCGAAGCTTCGAAGAATCATGGAAAATCTTCGAAGATTGAAGGTTTGAATATTCATGGAAGATTGAAGTGTCGAAGACTCGAATCTTCGAAGATTCGAAGTTTTGAATTTTAATTTGTCAGAATGCTAACTTCAAGAGCGCCGAGCACCACAAGAAAGATGGTTCTTGTATTTTTTAGGTCAAATGTAGATAGCCCGGAAAATCTGATATAAAATGAAAGGTGAATGAATGTGCCAAGATTGTGTCGATTTTTCGATTTTTTTTTTACTGCTTGGTTCCGGAGTCGGAGATTTGCCAATTTTACATAGTGATAATAGGGAAAGAAAGGTCATATCGCGCATTTATGGAACGCATTCATAACTCTCGACTAGATGAACGAATAAAAAAAAAATGAAAAATTTGAAAACTTCAAAACATCAAAACTTCGAAATATTCGAAAACTTCGTTACTTAGAATCTTCGGAAACTTTGATATTTGAAGTTCTCTTCATTTCTTCGGATTCTTCGAAGCTTCAAAGTTTCGAATTCTTAAGACCCCTAGTTCTGTCACCTAACCACTTTGCTAGAATTGTTATATTTTTTTAGGATGAACGAATTTATAGATTTTAGAGCATTTTACATCAGATGGCTTATTTGACCTGCACAATATGCCATCTGATGGTAGTTCAATTGCTGATGATGATGCGGATGATATGAAATATTCTACATGTGTGACTAATAATATATAGCATATTCGGTGGAATGTGGCGGCCGAGGTCGTAAAACGGTCGGTCCGCCCTGAGGATCGACGCACCCTCAAAGAAAAGGTATTGGTGGTTCGTCTAATTGCATCCCATACATTTATTACTGTCCTTCGCTCCGATTGGTATACGCACTTTTACACCAGTACTTCTCAACAAAGATTGGTTTGAGATCAAAAATATTACGTCCACTACTTACCGAACTCCGACCCTCTTTTACGACCACAGCCGTCAGATTCGGGAGAACGGACTATAGTAGCTATCTCTTATGAAAATACGTGAAATGACCATTACAAAATGTTTCATAATTTCAAGTATAGTTTGTTTTTTTAAAGAACATTAAAATTCTCATTTCAAACTTTGTACTTTTACATGTACGCCGATTCGACTATTATTTCACCTGAGACTGTAGTCCTCTGTGTTTCTTATGGACCTCAAAACATAGCCAAAACCTTAAAATTGTCACATTTTTAGGTCTAATATCTCAAATCGGACAACTCCTAAAATTCTAATATTTTGATATAGAAATGTGGTTTTAGTGGTAAACCTGCAATGAAAATTTTAACTTGTTTAACTAGTACTTACGTCAGTTTTATGGTTATATGGTCAGTTATATAGTATGGAAATTACGATTATGTCGGAATTTTTGAATAATTGCATAATTGCGGTTCACCAATCCTTCAGATCAAGAATCGATTGTGGGTCATTGTTATAGACACTTTCATGTAACCCCAGAGAGAATAGTTGAACGGTGACAGACCACGTAATCTTGGTAGAAAATTAACATCGCCATTTTTGGATAAAATTTTCGTTGAAACAACTCAATGGTTTCATAAGTTGACAAAAAAAATCTATATTTTTGTTTATAAAACTCCTCGCTACCTTTAATTTTGGTCCTAACTTATATGTATAACAAATTGCCTCAAACAGTCCAAAATCTACCATTACCTCTTTTTAAAGAACACATCAAAAAATTACTTGTGCAGAATGCATTTCATTCAATTACTGAATTTTTCGTCTTTTTTATTCTGTTTCAAATTTAAACTGTAGTCGCATATCCTTCACGTCAGCATGAAGTATACATTTTAACCTGTATTTTAATATAGTTTGTTCTACCATACAGTTTGCGTCTCTTACATTTGTATTATGTATTTTTATGTGTCTAATGTTTATGCACATTGTTTTAATTTTAATCTGTGATCCAATGAGTATCTCACGTTAACTATATTTCATTTCATTTATTTACATGGATGTATTTTTTTATACTTATAAAAAACATCATAAAATAAATTATTATTATTATTATATCTATAAAAAAAATGATTATTTTTTAAATAATAAATTGGTAATACATAAAACGGGCAGTGGCGGCTCGTGGAACATGTTGATGGTAGAGCCACTTATACAATATACCCGCCTTCCTCTTTTTTTGAAGAAAGAAAGAACGATTTATCTTGCTAGACCAAAATAACTGGCGAAAAAGTGTTTTAGGAATTAATTTAAAATTCTTGCTGAACTTGAAACTTCAGCTCTACATAATGAGCGGCCCCTGACACTAAACTTATTGATAATTGAATAGTTTTGTGGCTATTCATTATATTTAGGGATGGGTGATATTTCACGTACCTGTGATTTGTCACTGATAGTAAAAAATCACAGGTCGTTACTGAATTTCACCGTGACTGTGACTGTGATTGCGACTGTTAGCCAAACTGTGGCTGCTAATTAAACAGTGATTGTTACTTAAAACGTGATTGCTACGTAAAACTCTAACTATATTTTTCTTGAATGATTTTTTCACATTTTAAAGCTTGCATTATTAAAATTTTACAACACAATTAGAAGTGCTATTTTTAAAAATCGACAAACACCTTTTAATAATAATATGTATTTCCTTAACAGGCAGAAGCCTAATTATTAAAAAAAAAAATAACACACAAATGTCTCGATTTTGACGTTTGTTTCAATGATCAAAAGACATTCTCTAAAATAAGAAAAAAGGTTAAAAAACAAGATTTGCGGTGTTTAACATGATTGTTCGCTGTGCGTTAAAAAAACAAACATTGAGGATTCAATTTTGAAAACGTATACGACTACACTTGAAAATCTAGATTTTCTAATCTTTTTTCTTTTTAGAGAATTTTTTTTGAAAATAGTAAGTTTGGCCCTATTCTGCTTATTAACTTATTAATTTCGTCTTGCAATCAAATGATCAAAATCAAGATTTTATTATCTTTTGATTAATTTATTCATTGGTGAAAAACTAGGTGCGTGGACAACAAGATATGGCCCACTCACCACGTAAAATAGCACCCACCCACCATCCACTCTACCAACTTTATTCTGTACGGTTGAAGAAAGTTCTTTGGAAATAATTTGAAGAAATGAAAGTTTAAAAAAATAATGCGAAACGTATTTTGCAAATCTAAGTGTAACCTAGGCAGGTGGGTGGGCTCTATCCTATGCTCCAGTTCCTATTCTACAATCCAAACGCTTTATTAATTACTTTGTACTCCCATTTTTCTCTAGATTTTAAAGAATCGCCCGAAAACTGCTTTATGTTCAAATTTGGTTTTTCATGAACTGAAAAAAAAAAAATAAAAACAAATACTTCCCATTCCCAAATATACTCAAAATCTATTTGACTTTAATATTCGGTGCGAACAACTAAACATTCCTTTATATAATTTTTGAAATATTACCACGAAACCAGCAATTTTCAAATTACAAATTTCACGAACTAAAAAAAAATCAACAATTCTCTCAAAACTCAAAATATACTGGACGATTCGACGTTAATTATTTCATTTAAAAATAATCTCTCAAGAACAGAGCAAATCATCATTCTAAATGTGCGCTTTCTCAGGGGCATAATACGAATGAAAAAAAAAAAACGATAATCATGTATTTGAAAATACGACAAAATGACTAAAAATTTATTCCCTTTTACGATTCTGCAAAGAATTTTAAATGCTTCTCGTCTAGATTTGAAAACAACCCCCCGGGAACAAAGAAAATCGTTATTTTAAAGATGAGCTTTTTCAGGCATAGAAAAATATTTGCAACATATTTCAAATTTACTTAATATACATTCCATTTTACGTTTCTGCAACAGTCTAGAAATGCTTCTTCACTAATTTTGAAATAATCACAATTTCAAAAGGTGTTACGATGTTTACTAACGGCAATCACTGTTTAAAATCACTGATATTAAAAAAGTAGCAACGTGATTCAAAAGTAGCAGTTTTGCCCATTTTTTCCTCTAATTATATTTAAAAGTGTTATTGTGTATTATTTACGAATTTATCAATTTATTTCTATACACAATCATTTGTGTAATTTCGATTATATTTCACCGTCGACAATAACTGAGGACCGATTTGGACCTACATTAGTCTCACATCAGCACCATACAGTCGTCGTTGATAGAGAAACGGAAATCGACTATGCCCTTATAAACCGATCAAGTAACCGTTAGGATAGAAAAACAATTAGCGCGACATCTAAAGCTGGTATGTATAAATAATTTTAGAACGTTGCAACATGTTCGACGATAGATGTCGCCCCAATTGTTTTTCTATCATGATGGTTACTTGATTGGTTTATAAGGGGCCAAAATTCAGAAAATTTGGTGTATTTCAAATTGATTAATGATGTATTTAAAAAAATATAAAGAAATACTTATATCGTTTTAGAATATTGTTTTAGTTTTCCAGTTCAAATTGAGATTATTGTTAGTTTTTTTCTAGTTAGAATATTGTAAATGTTTTCATGATTTTTAAATGGAATTTTCTTTTTGCTTGAGACAATTCTTTCTCACTTTTGAGACAATTAGGGACATTTTCTTATTGTCTGTGTGCTGTGTGTGCCTGTCTATATGTGGGCGCTGTATCGAAATTTTCAAAACCTGAAATGGGTGTTTCCCTTAACCAGGGGAGGCTCGTTATATAGAGCCAAGGAGCAGTGGCGGCTCGTCAGGGGAGGCAGGTGAGGCTTTGCCTCACCATTAATTTTCTATATTATAAAAAAAAAATATTCAATAAATTTCTTCCGTGTTGGCTTTAGTATTGATAATTAATAACTATACGGTAATTATACATTGTGGTGTTAACGGAATGTTCCCGATTTTGTATGATCAGAATTAGCGCACCCACTTGAGGCAAATGTAAAGCAGCGCGATCGAAATTTATGCAACTTAATATGCCTCCATACAGTTTAGATATATCGCATTCGTTGTAATGTGGATTTATTTAGATATTGGAGGCGAGCCTCAGAGGCTTCTCTTTGGTCGGAAATCACCCGCGTGATACAGGGAGCAGTCGCAGCGCTCGTCATTATCAGCTGTGTTAAGGCCAGTGTTGCGAAGTCAGCGGAAAATCGCTAGTTTTTTTTGAATCCGAATTGCGGAATCATTTTTGTTTTAGCGGCTGCCGGATTTGCTAACGGAATTATGTTGAATCAATGAGAAAACTAGCGCAATTCAATTTAAATTTAAACTTTATTTTCAAAACATCTATTTTACAAAAGGAAAAGCAGAAACTTAAAATATTAACTTAAAAAAATTCATAATTCACGGAAAAATTAACACATTTTCAAAAATTAAAACTATTTTCAAAGGTAGATGTTCTGTGAATATTCTAAAATATTTGAAGAACTCTTCTCATATCAAAACGTATTTTTTTCGATTTTTGTTTTGTTTGTGTTCAACAACTTAACATTAATTTTCAAAAATTCATAACTTACGGAAAAAGTTACACATTTAAAAAAATTAAAATTAGTTTTAAGAGTAGATGTTTTGTGAATATATTTAAAAAAAAATATTTTTTTGTTCAAGTGTTCAACAACTTTAAATATTAATTTTCAAAAATTGATTTGTTTTGTTTAAGTGTTCGACAACCTAAAATATTAATCTACAAAACTGCATATCTCACGCAAAAATAAACAAAATTAAAAGTTAATTTTAAAGGTAAATGTATCATGATTGCATTAGAGCTTTAAAGGAATTCAATCATATCAGTATTATTATTTTTTTCTATTTTTTGTTTGTTCAAATATTCGAGAAACTTAAAAAAAATCATTTTTAAAAATTTATAACTGACGCAAAAATGGACACATTTTCAAAAATCTAAGTTGATTCTAAAGGCAGATGTTTTGTGAATATACTTATTAAAAAAATTGAGAAATTCTATCATATCAGTATTTTTTTAGTTCGACAACTTGAAATCTTAATTTTCAAAAATTCATAACTCCCAAAAATGAACATATTTTCAAAAACCAAAGTTAATTTTAAAGGTAGTCGTTCCGTGGGTGTATTAAAACCTTCGAGGAACTCAATTTTGTTTTGTTTAAGTGTTTGTCAACTTAAAATATTAATTATTAAAATAAATTCATAACTCACGCAAAAATAGACGCATTTTCAAAACTCAAAGTTAATTTTAAGTGTAAATGTATTATGATTGCATTAGAGTTTTTAAGGAATTCAATCATATCAGTATTATTTTTTTCTATTTTTTTTGTTCAAACATTCGACAAACTTAAAAAAAACACAGACAAGGCAAAAATAGACACATTTTCAAAAATCTAAGATAATTCTAAAGGCAGATATTTTGTGAATTGATAATTTTCAAAAATTCATAACCCAAAAATGAACACATTTTTAAAAATCGAAGTTATGAAGGTATTTAGCCGTTCTATCTATTTATTAAAATATTTATGGAACTCAATTTTGCTTTCGATTTTTGTTTTGTTTGAGTGTTCAACAAGTTAAAACATTCACAATTCATAACTTAAGGAAAAAGTGACACATTCTCAAAAATTAAAGTTACTTTTAAAGGGAGATGTTTTGTGAATATATTAAAAATAGATTTTTTTTAGTCTTCAACAACTAAAAATGTTAATTTTCAAAAATTCATAATTTACGTAGAAATTGATTCATTAAAAAAAATCAAAGCAATTTAAATAAATGCAATATGATTGCATCAGAGTTTTTAAAGAATTCAATCATATCGGATTTTTTTTTTATTTTTTCTTTGGTCAAATATTTGATCAGTTAAAAAAATCATTTAAAAAAATTTATAACTCACGCAGAAATTGACACATTTTCAAAAATCAAAGTTTATATTTAAGGTAATTCCATCATATAAGTTTTTTTTAACGATTTGTTCAATTATTCGACAACTTAAAACAATTTTCAAAAATTCATAAGTCGGGAAGAAATTGGCAAATTTTTAAAAATTTAAGTTGTTTTAAAGGTAGGTGTTGCGTGAAGGTTCTAAAATTTTAGTGGAATTCTATTACATCACCATTTATTTTTTTTAGATTTTTTTTGTTCATCTTCTACCACTAAAAATATTAATTTTCAAAGATTCATTCAAATTTTTAACAAATTCAATCATATTTGTATTTATTTTTCTTCGGATTATTTAATTGTTCTACCTAATATTCAGCCTTAATTCGTACGCAAAACGTTAAATTCAACTGTTAAAATATAAGATAGATTTATTTCGAACTTTATATTTTCATATTTTCTGGCGGAATTCTTGTGGAATTAGGTTGCCTATCTGGCGGAAATATTATGTGATCAGATAACAATGCAAATATTTAAACAGAAACTGACTAAAAATTACGTTTTCCTAACAACATAATAGAGCGTATACCCTACCGTTAAGGTAGCTTCACAACCCAGGAACGGTAACGAGAACGAGAACGTGAACGAAAATGTACCTAGCTTGTCGTTCCCTTTGCCGAAAATTAGTTATTAGTTGTGTAAACAAAATGTACTTAATGTTTTAAGTACGTCTCGGACAATTGGAATTGAAACGTATAATAATATAGAAAAGATGTGTAGATAATATTAAATATGTGCCTCACCAAACCAAAAGTTGACGAGCCGCCACTGCCAAGGAGCCATGGCACTACCTGTAGTTTCAAGCTCAGCAAGACTTTTTAATTAATTCTTAAAACACTTACTTTGGTCTAGGAAGATAAATCGTTCCTTGTTTCTTCAAAAAGGGAGGTTGGGGGGGGGGGGGGGGTTATTGATGAAGTGGCTCTACCATCAACATATTCCACGAGCGGCCACTACTACCATGTAACTTCCTTCGAATTGAGGGTGTAAATACGTCATGCAAAAATCTTCGAAAACGCCAAACGCAGCAAATCGAATCAGAATTGGTCGCATATCAAGAGGAAGAAGGTATTTCAAGATAAGATTGGCCGTTCACTTGTTGAGACAGCAGAAGACGATTTTTTCCCACTTTATTATCATTAGCTTAAGTCGTGTTGTCTTCACCACCATCAAGTGGTGGCATGTAAGTAGCTTTTTTCGGAAGCTGGTCGTATGCTAGAAGCCGGAAGAAACCGAACAACTTCAGAAAGAGCTGAAAGTTGAATTACTTTATATTACATTTTACCGAAACGACTTCGAATATTAATATTTATTATAGTGATTTATATATTGTTTGAGAATTTGCATTTTTTGTTCCTTTAATTGAAATATTAGAATAGATAATTTCAAGTTTATTTTAAGAAGACTTTATTCTACATTCTCTTGATACATAATTTTTATAAATATTTTTAGCCAATATACAGTGCGCGCTTAAAGTATGGAATATATTCAGTAAAACTGAAATATAATATTTTTGGAAAAAATCCTCGAAAAGGTCGATTTTCTTTTATAAAAATACACATTTTTGCATGAAATTCGATTTTCAGTCCTCATTTGTTTTTAAGTATTACCGTCATCCATTTATATTATTTTTGTTCTTGATTTTGAGAGATCTTTTCATTGTCGAACTGGAAGTATAAAAATGTTGCCATCTTACATAAGACATTTTTCGAGTAAATGACAATTGAAGGTGAGAACTTGATATTTAGAGTTTTTCCAAAATGACCCTGTATAAATCCTTAACTGGATTTTGGGATTGAATAATTTGAAAACTTTGAAACTTCACAACTTCGATTCTTCGAAAACTCCAATCTTCGAAACTTCGGATTCTTCAAATAAGCGAAGTTTCGGGTTATTAGGACCTCTACAGCAACCACTATTATTAATGTATACATTAATAATGCGCGAGTTTTTATCAGCAGATGCTCAAGTGCATAGTTTTCTGTATGGAAAACGTTCGCTTAAAAGTGAAATGATAATTTGAGAATATCTAGTAGTTTTTGAGATACAGATGTTAGGATTTAAACTAATAATTTCCGAAATTAGTAAATTCCGATTATAAAACTTGATTTAGTTTAAACATTTCCTTTATAAACCATTCGTCCAAAAATGATTGGATACATTCAAATAAATTATTTCTTCTAGAGATGGGTAACTCATGGGTGGTGAGTCGACTCTTAGAAATGAGCCGAGGAGTCAAGTTACTCCTGTAAAAAATTGCCGCTCACTTTTTAATTGTTCAACTCTTGGTAAATAAACATGTTCACAATATTTTTGGAAGTGAGGACCTTTTTTTAAATGAGTCAAAAAGAGTCATTTCTCCCATCTATAATTTCTTCGTATAATTTTCCGAGATAAAGAAAACCACCAGTTTCATTTTCGGGATTTTTCCAACAATACTACCACGAAATAATTTATTAGAATTCTTCTCTATTGAATGATTCATAGCAGATATTAGGTACAATAGAGATTTATTTTCAGATAATAAAATTTCTGTCTGACATCCAATCTGTTTTTTTTTCTTTGATGGAATATTCAAATCCTCCCGTTGTCGTCGAATATTTCAGAAGTAATCCGTTTCATCTGTTATGAGAGAAAAAGCGGGACGTGTCTCCCCCTTCGAGATATTGGGCTCCACCCCTGCAATACGGAGCCTTATTGACGACGATACCATCATTAAGTCATTACCAGAGCTCAGCTGAGGAGCTTTAATGAAATTGAAACAGGCAGTATGAGAGGAATAGAGTAAGAGGGGTGCATTGCAACTTCTCATACAGTGGGAGAATTGAAGGAACTGGTGGATTCATGCAATTTCTTACATAATTATTTTAAGTATAAAGCTAATCACGCATTTAAAAAATTCAGAATTATTTTTTACTTATGTTCTGAAATGTTACCTTTGTCTGACTTCAACTTGCATTGTTTATTTTTTTAACAATTTGCTCAAATTATCCAAGCTTAATTTTCGTTTTTTTTTCCGAATATGACTGCTACAAGAGTTTAAATTGAATAGTCTTGGAGTTCTTCAGTGGCGGCTCGTGGAACACGTTGGTGGTAGAGCCACTTATACAATTTATTAGATCGGATGACATTTGAAACGTCAAAATTATAAAAGATGGAAATGACAAATTATACAAATTAAATACCGGCCAAAAAATCAAAAATTTCCACATAAAAATCAATCTTGTTAAAAATCCAAAGTATAGACCAATAAAAAATACGCTCCTAATTAAGGTAATAAACTAAAAATATAAGCACAAAAAATCGAAAATTTACACAAATATCGAAAATTCGCGGTTAAAAAAAATGCAAACCAAAAATCCGAAAATTTCAATAAAAGTTTAACTGAAACAGAGAATATTTAGGGCAAAAAAATTTGGAACGAAGAAATGAAAAAACAGGTCAAAGATCTAAATTATAGACCAAAAAAATAAAAAATGCTGGTCTAAAAATAAAAAATTCAAACCAAAAAATTGAAAAATCAAGGAAAACGAAAATAATTCGCCTTTTCAGCCTCCAAAATAACTCTAGCTCAAAATAAGTTGCCGACCAGAAACTCGAAAACCTCAGTTCCTGGAAGTCCCACAACGAAATTTTATGGACAAATAGTGTTCAGAATGGTATCCGTCTTTAAAATTTAAAAAAAATTTTGAAAAAAATTTAATTTAATCGATTTTAGTCAAAAAGTAACCAAAAAGTAAAAAAAAATGCCCATAAAAAATAATAATTCAAGTTAAAAAATCTAAAATCAAGGGCAAGAAATCAAAAACTATCAAAAAAACTTGAAAATGTCAACAAAAAAATACAAAAAGTCGCGCATAAAAATCAATAATTTTAACAAACAAATCGAAGATTTAGAAAAAAATTAGGCTAAAAGATTAAAATTTTAGACCAAAGTATCAAAATCCGGGCTTAACGGTAAAAAATGAAAACAAGAATATTGAAAATTCAAGTCCGAAAATTGCCATTTTCGGCACTCGTGGTGATTAGCCCCAGAAAACATAGGAAAAAAACTCAAAATTAGCTCTGTAGCAAAGGGAAATTTGCATTCGACGATTTGAAAAATTAAAAAAATTTATTACTTGAAGGTTTCGCTTCAAAGAAACTTCAATTATTAAAAAATAGTGTACTTTTTTTTAAATGAAAACAAGAAGATTGAAAATTCAAGTCCGAAAATTGCCATTTTCACCACTCGTGGTGATTAGCCCCAGAAACCATAGGAAAAAAAACTCAAAATTTGCTCTGTAGCGAAGAAAATTTGCACTCGACGATTTGAAAAATTTAAAAAAATTATTACTTGAAGGTTTCGCTTCAAAGAAACTTTAATTATTCAAAAATAGTGTACTTTTTTTTAAATGAAAACAAGAAGATTGAAAATTCAAGTCCGAAAATTGCCATTTTCAGCACTCGTGGTGATTAGCCCCAGAAAACATAGGAAACAAACTCAAAATTAGCTCTGTAGCAAAGGGAAATTTGCATTCGACGATTTGAAAAATTTAAAAAATTTATTACTTGAAGGTTTCGCTTCAAAGAAACTTCAATTATTCAAAAATAGTGTACTTTTGATTTCCTGAAAACAACGACACGCTGCTGCAGAAAACAAGGGGATAAACTCAAAATTTGCTCTGTAGTGAAGGAAATATGCACTCAATGTTTTGAAATATTGTAAAAAATAATCACTTGTAGAATTAGCTCCAAAATGACTAAAACTCTGCAGAAAGAGTGTACTTTTGATTACTTGTAAAAATAATTGCAATATCGCTACTGAAAACAAAAGGAATTGACTCAAAACTGCACTGGAAGGAACGAAAATTGTACTCAATGTTTTCAAAAATTATAACAAATTAATCACTTGCAGAATTCGCTTCAAAATTGCCGAAACCATTCAGAAACAGTGTATTTTTGATTATTTGAAAAAACAATTGCAATATTGCACCTGGAATGGAGGGAACGAAAATTGCACTCAATGTTTTGAAAAATTGTAAAAAATTAATCACTTGCAGAATTAGCTCTTAATTAAGAACAACGCTAAAACAAATCGAAAATATACACAAATATCGAAAATTCCCGGTTAAAAAAATTCAGACCAAAAATCCGAAAATTTCAACAAAAAATGGTGATGTGGCCATCATGTTACTTTCTCCGACTTTATATTTACGTTTTCATGGGTTTATTTTCAATTGAAATCATATTTTAAATGTACATCAAGCGTTGCGTAAACTCTGATGAAACTGACGTTTAAAACGTCAAAATCATGAAAGCTGGAAAAATTATACTTCAAATTTAAAAACTAGGTTTACTCGAAAACTAACGAGATTTGGAAAAAAACTTATTCTTTAGAAGTTGTTCATTTTAGCATTCTCTACAATTATTATTTACATAAAATTGCTGTAACTATTATCGTTTCATAATTATAAACCAAAAATTAAAAAAAATTAATAAATGTTTTTCTCGAATAGCAATGATTTTATGAAAAATATTTTCAAGCAAAAGCTATTCATTTCTTTGTTGTCTTCGATGTTTGTTTAAATATTTTTGTGATATTTTTTTATATTAAGGAAAATATTGGCAAAAAACAAAAAACAGTTAAGGTAAACACCCACTTCCGATGTACGAAATTTTACCAAAAGCTTTTCAGTTCTTCGGATTATCAAATAAGACGTATGTTCAAAGTTTCATATCAATTGCTCTATGGGTTTTTGAGATACAGCGCACACAGACAGACACACACACACACACACACACACACACAGACACACACATACACGTCCCGCAATGCTTGTGGCAACCCATGAAATATCCTCAATTGTGGCGCTTTCGTTTAGATGCTACCCTTTCGCTGCGCTTTTCCACGCTATTTCAGAATATGTGGTTCATTTTGCTTTACCCTCCGTATAAACAAAGTTATTGCAAAAAAACAATTGTGGCAACCGTGCCACAAGTATTGGGAAACGTGAAGTGTGTATCCAGGGTGCCACAAGTGTAGGGAAACATACCGTGTGTAAGAATGGGTTGCCACAAGTATTGCATAACCTACCAGTGTGTGAAAAGCAACGTTGCCGCTGCCAGCAACCTACAATAATTCATTGCATTCTACCTTTTGAATACCTTTAACCCTTAAATGCATGGCTATTTAATTAAAATTTGTTTATATTATCGATGTACATATTCAGAAAATAATTTATGACAAGCATCCAAAGAATTGCTTCATTTTGTGAGTAGGGAATTTGCACAACGACGGCGAACCAGCAGCTCCGCAATGCTACGAAATAAAAATAAAGGCACTTTTAATGCGTGTATCATTCCCATTTTTTTCTATAGTAATAATAGTTATTTTTGTATGTAAGTGCGCAAAATTTGTGTTTTTTTTTGTTTCGCATGAGAATGTCATTCGAATATAATCATCGAACACGAAATACAAACAATATTTTTGTTAAAATTAGAATACTATACATAAATATTGAGAATTTAGCGATGCGTCAATATACTTTTTTTCTGACGATTGTAGAAAATAATATTTGTACTTTTGTGATTTATTTTCAATTTAAATTATAAAATTTTACTTTATAATATGCTGACATAGTTTCATTGGTTCAAAACTTCGGATATAAAATGTTGTAAATCTTCTGAATCAATTCTAATGAATAGTTTTAATTAAAATAAGACACTAATAGATAAAATTCGAAATTTTTAGTATTTAACTCTGATTTTGCATTAAAACCAATGAGACATATAAATGTGTTCAGAAATACTCCAGAAATAAGTGTCATATTTTCGATTTTTTTTTATTATCCATCTATATGAGTCTATTTTCTCAAAAAAAACTTTATCTAAAATATTTGAATATGAATACTATTTCTAATATACTTTCGATCATTAATACCAAGGAAACAAAAGAAGGAATGTATTAAATATTTTAGATCCCCGTACAATTTAATTCTGCCTCTGATTTTGTAAAATATACAGGGTGTCCCATGCAACAATATAGATTTTGGATTATTAAAATTCGCTAAAATTGCTGTTAAATTTCGAGCAGATATAAGTGGCAACAATAATTATAATTAGGTAGTATTGAAGTTTAATTTTAAAGGACTCATAGACTTTCAGAGGTTAGTATTTTAAAAGTTATCTGAAAAATGAATAAATTTTCAAACAAAAATAAATATACGGGGTGTCTCACTGGAGGGTCAAAGTAACTTTTTGGCCTTAAATATTTAAGATAGAAAAATATGTTTTATATAAAATAAGATAATTATCAACTCTATAATCGGAAAATATTTTTATGTATACAGAGGTCCCGCAACACAAACTTATGTTTTTTTTAATGGAACACTAGGTATGTTTTTGCATTTTTATGCGTAGTTTTTAATACTAATTCAATTGATAATAACTTTTATTGGTCTAAATTTAACCGTTTCTGAGTTATTCTGCTTTTAGGGCAAAAACACAAAAACACAAAAAATAACAAGTTATTTTAAAATTATCTAATTAATTATCTAAATGTTTTTTATCAATAGAAATGTTACACTCTGCAAAATTATGTCTTACTAAGACTATAAACAACTACTTCCATGGCTAATTCCACGCCAGATATTGAACGACACAAAAGAAATTTGCTTGTCAAAATGTTTTCTAGCTTTTTAATTGTAGTTAGCACTTGTACGTAGAAATAAACGACCTTAAACCAATGTTATTTCAATAGTAGTACTATTAATAATGCAATTAAATATTCTGCGTAGCATTAGCCAGGAAAGTAGTTGTTTCAATAAGTTATTCGTTTATGGTCTTATAGTTAGTAAGACTTAATTTTGCATAGTTATGAACATGTTGAATATTCATATATTCAAGCTACTTTTCGTCTTTATTGAATTTATTTAATGTATCTGCAACAAGTGAGAGTTTCTCAAGTTTAATTAAAACTGATTCGCTCAAAATGGCGGAGTTGTGACTCTTTGACAATCAAAACAACTTAGTACCTCATATCAATGTGTTGCCTTTAAGGTCGTCTATCTAAATTTTGAACAAAATACAGGGTGTTTTATTTAATAAAATATAACTTTGGCGTATAACTCAAATAATAAAATGTTTGTAGAACATGCATTCAGATACATCTATGTTTAATCCTAAAGCTTTTAGTGTGCACACAATTTTCCGTGGACATGCGGTTGGGACACCAGGTTAACCCATGTAGTTTTGTTATTATTCGAAATATCAATTTGAAATTCGGTAGGGTTATACTAATGGCAAATTTGAGTTTAGTGGTCATCCAAAAACCAGTTGCAGTTTTGGTTTTACCGGAAGTTACATCAATTAATTTTTAGTAAATTTATAAAGTTTATACGAGAGACATTTTCAAGACATTTTTCATTTCATTTTTGTCTTTGAATGGCAAAATATTATTAGTTTCAAAAAACAACGACCTTGTTGTTTACTTTTTAGATAGAGCATTTTTAACTACAAAGCAATACTATTTTTCCTAGGGTCACCTAAGGCATTTTTCAAGTAAATTTGACGAAAAATAAGCGGTAGCGTGTCTAATATATATCGCATAATAACAATTTTTTTAAATTATTTACCAGATTCAAAAATGCATTGAACTAAGTTGATTACTTTGTTGCTATAACAATACACTTTTTTACTCTTTAAAGATTTTTCTCTGGTCCTATTTTTATAAATTGCATTATTAGGAATTTTTTGAGTCATTTCGTTTTGAAAATAAAAGAAACAATGCGTTGTCATAGCAACAAAATATTAAGTGGCAACAAATATCCAACATCATCACTAAATGCATTATTAAATTCCAAAAACTTGTATACAAATCGTTTTCGGATTCGGTAAATAAAATAAAAGTAGTCATTATGCAAATGTTCTAATGTAACGCTATATATAAATAGGACTGTCATTGTCGCCTATATACTTAGAAAAAGTTCATGGAGTTATTCAAAACAAAGATTTTAATATATAATTCATAAAATATTTTATTTGGAACGACATTTAATCGATGAAAATAATATTTTCTCATACCAGATTTACATCCCTTCCTTACTATTAGTTCAGTGATTTTGTAATTAAATTACGTTACATAAATGGATATTTTACTGTTAATGTGTAAATGTTTTTTTGTGTTATTGTGTGTTAGTTTGGACCGGATATTGGGATGTGACGCATTCATTCCACGAATTCGTTTTAAAATTTAAAGGGCCGGTCGAAAACAGGTAGAAAACTTGGGGGGTGACGAATGCTAACATCTGCGAAAGATAAAAACATCTGAGGCACCCACTTCTATACGTATTTAAAAATAGATTTATATTATTGCTATTTACATTAATAACTTTCTTTAAGTTTTTTGCGGTTTCAAACTGAATTTCATTAGCCATTGTAACGCATGGTAGAGAAATAAATCTTCGATTTTTTATTACCTCCATTTTCTCAATAATACTTTATTCGTACATTTCTTATAAATACTAATATAGAAATAAATACCAATCAATAATAATAACTTACAACAAAAAATAAGTTTTTCGAACAATTTTAAACTGAATATAACATTTACTAAATTATAAATTGGTGGTCAAACAATAGCCTAAATTATACTATTTCAAGTAACGTTTGATTTTGTAAACTTATTTTTACCTGAGCTATAAATCTTTGAGATAATTTGTTGAGCTAAATTGCCGGAAATAAACAATGAATACCAATATAATATTTAATAAAATATGTATTGGTTTTGATTTTAAAAAGTAAAGTGATTTTTCTTGGAATAATTCATAATGCACAAATTACGGTATTAAACCTGTACTTGATAATATTAATTGCATCCTCTTGTGCCGTAATAGAGAAAAGTTAGACAGAAAAAGATTGAAAGGAAATTAATCATAAATCTGTTTTTTTTTTAAATTCTAAAATTTTATTTGATGAACATCATTGATTCATTATTTTTAGAATAATTTCCCCAATATTATAAACATAGTAAGACATCTCATATGCTATTATTTGAGAATAATTTCTATATGTGTGTTATTTCTTTTCGAATCAGTGACCTGTTTTATACAAAGGGTGTAAGTTCCCGCGAAAAAGCCCATCTGGAGCGGAAGTTGTAGGACGCTCAACACATCTTTGTCAAATATTCTCCCTTAATGAATTGGCATGTACCTAATATAAATGTAAACTATTTCTTATTGCTTTTAGCACATTTAATAAATTGTGTAAAAATATAAGATTGTGAGTTTAACAGTATTTCCTATATGAACACGAACTTTAGAAAATGAATTTACTGAAGTTGAAAAGTAGACTGGATATTTGAATATTCAAGTGGTTCGTAATTCTGCAAAATTAAGTCTTACTAAGATAATATTATTAATAAATAACTTATTAGAACTCACACTTCTCTTGTAATGCCATGCAAGCTATTAACTGATACAAAACACTGTGCCTAGTGAGTACGTAAAAATAAACTTTCTTAAACCTATGCTATTTCAACAGTAGTATTATTAATAACAGACAAATATCTTTCTGGCATGGCATTCGTCAGGAAAGTAGTTTCAACGATGATGTATTTTTTTATAGTCTTAGTAAGACTTAATTTTGCGGAGTAACAAATAGGTTGAATTTAATTTGTCTGATGCACAAAGTGAGGATTTTTAATTTTAATTTTAGAGGAATTCTACTGATACAAAATGAGAAAAAATTCTCGAAATAATTGTTATCTTATAGTTTCTGTGAATTTAACTAAAATACATTTGAATTAAGTATTACAATTTTAATAAACACTAAATGTGTGTGTTTTTGATTATTCTTAGATTAACAAAATCTGCCGAAATTTTAATAAAACGAATTAATGTTTTTATTCGGATATTCGGAATTTGTATGTCCATTTGTTTTAGGTATAATCTGCATTTATATTATTCGCATTGTTTCTAATCAATCAATGGAAAATTTTAAACATCTACTGGTGAAATTTGTGCATCACACAATTGTTTTCTCGTTGCCTAAAAAAGTATGAGCTCAATTAAATTATAAATCAAAGAAGTAAAAGAACAAGGAAATACTAAATCCTAATCGTTTCAAATTTATGAAGCATTTTCTGAAACGTCCACAATTTATTTATTTATTTTTTATTTGTACATTTCCCAACAGAAAAATATCTTACTGGGAAAAAATAAAATTTAGATACATATGAAAATAATACTATTCTAATTAAAAACTACAACATAACAATACGCTTAATATTTGACGAAAACATAGATAAACTTGGACAAAATATATCAACAAAACATTGAATGCCATGGTAACTACTTAACATCTGGTGTAAGGGAGAATTAGAAAAATGTGTGGTATTGGATTTATGATAATAAAATGTTAAAGAATGACGTGTAAAAAAAATAGATTTATAATACGACCGAATAACTATAAATAAGAGCCTCAAATTCAATTTAATAAACTTATAGGAGAGTAAACAAAAAATAAACTAAGCTTACAAAAATTATAAAAATATTTTATATTTATGATCAATTGCTGAATGTCTAACGATTAAATAATTTTTAAAATTATTTTATATTATCTTTACTTTATTCAGTAATTAAGAAAAAATAATTATTGTTAATTATTAAATGAATTATTTATTTAACCAATATAATTACTTATTATTATTATAACAGATTAAAATATGATATGTATGCAACCAGAAAAACAGTTCATAAAAGCAGAAATGATTTCTAGGATATTATCCGGCTCCAACCCAAATATATATGCGTCGAAGAAACTCTCAGTATCAAATTACTGGCAACGTAGCATTTTTTTGTAGAGGGCGCCACCAACTAAACACTACTGAAGTTGCCACAAATATGAGTGTGTGTACCACATGCAAGATCCTGAATAGTGGCGTCTTTTACACATTTTTAAAAAAAGTTGCATAACTTGTGTAAAAGGTACTTTTCGTAAAAACTATGATAATGAATAAATGTATTTTGTTGATCATAATATTCAGTGTAAATATCGTTAGTCTAACTTAACAGGAAACAGAGAAATCACCAGAGAAAATTGTGGCACAGTGTGTAAGTTGCCACAATTCCGTGCGTCCGCCACAGTTCAGGATGAGGCACACACAAGTTGCCACAAGTATAGAGGAACATACACACACACACACAGACACACCATTACACGTCCCGCAATGCTTGTGGCAACCCATGAAATATCCTCAATTGTGGCGCTTTCGTTTAGATGCTGCCCTTTCGCTGCGCTTTTCCACGCTATTTCTGAATATGTGATTCATTTTGTTTTACCCTCCATATAAACAAAGTTATTGCAAAAAAACAATTGTGGCAACCGTGCCACAAGTATTGGGAAACGTGAAGTGTGTATCCAGGGTGCCACAAGTGTGGGGAAACATACCGTGTGTAAGAATGGGTTGCCACAAGTATTGCATAACCTACCAGTGTGTGAAAAGCAACGTTGCCGCTGCCAGCAACCTACAATAATTCATTGCATTCTACCTTTTGAACATCTTTTACCCTTAAATGCATGGTTATTTAACTAAAATTTGTTTTTATATTATCGATGTACATATTCAGAAAATAATTTATGACAAGCATTCAAAGAATTACTTCATTTTGTGAGTAGGGAATTTGCACAACGACAGCGAACCAGCAGTTCGCAACGCTACGAAATAAAAATAAAGGCACTTTTAATGCGTGTATCATTCACAACTTTTTCTATCGTAATAATAGTTATTTTTGTACGTGCGCAAAATTTGTGTTTTTTATTGTTTCGCATGAGAATGTCATTCGAATGCGCCAATAATCATCGAACACGAAATACGAACAATATTTTTGTTAAAATTAGAATACTATACCTAAATATTGAGAATTTAGCGATGCGTCAATACACTTTTTTTCTGACGATTGTAGAAAATAATATTTGTACTTTTGTGATTTATTTTCAATTTAAATAATAAAATTTTACTTTATAATAATATGCTGACATAGTTTCATTGGTTCAAAACTTCGGATATAAAATGTTGTAAATCTTCTGAATGAATTCTAATGAATAGTTTTAATTAAAATAAGACACTAATATATAAAATTCGAAATTTTTGGTATTTCACTCTGATTTTGCATCAAAACCAATGAGTGTTCAGAAATACTCCAGAAATAAGTGTCATATTTTCGATTTTTTTTTAGTTTAGTGGTCATCCAAAAACCAGTTGCACTTTTGGTTTTACCGGAAGTTACATCAATTAATTTTTAGTAAATTTATAAAGTTTATATGAGAGACATTTTCAGGACATTTTTCATTTCATTTTTTTATTTGAATGGCAAAATATTGTTAGTTTCAAAAAACAACCGACCTTGTTGTGTATTTTTTAGATAGAGCATTTGTAACTACGATGCAATACTATTTTTTCTAGGGTCGCCTAAGGCATTTTTCAAGTAAATTTGACGAAAAATAAGTGGTAGCGTGTCTAAAATATATCGCATAATTTTATAATTAATTTTTTTAAATTAAATTTACCAAATTCAAAAACGCATTGAACTAAAGTTGACAAATACTTTGTTGCTATAACAATACACTTTTTTACTCTTTACAGATTTTTCTCTGATCCCATTTTTTAAAATTGTATTATTAGAAATTTTTTGAGTCATTTCGTTTAAAAAATAAAACAAACAATGCGTTGCCACAGCAACAAAATAATAAGTGGCAACAAATATCCAACATCATCACTAAATGCAAAGAATTAAATTAAATTATTAAATTCCAAAGAACTTGTAAACAAAGATTTTAATAATAATTCATAAAATATTTTATTGGGAACGACATTTAATCGATGAAAATGATATTTTCTCATACCAGATTTACATCCCTTCCTTGCTATTAGTTCAGTGATTTTTTAATTAAATTACTTTACATAAATGGATATTTTACTGTTAATGTGTAAATGTTTTTATGTGCTATTGTGTGTTAGTTTGGACCGGATATTGGGATGTGACGCATTCATTCCACGAATTCGTTTTAAAATTTAAAGGGCGGTCGAAAACAGGTAGTTAACTTGGGGGGTGACGAATGCTAACATCTGCGAAAGATAAAAACATTTGAGGCATGGCATCCACTTCTATACAAATAGATTTTTACTATTGCTATTCAAATTAATAACTTTCTTTAAGTTTTTTGCGGTTTCAAACTGAATTTCATTGGCCATTGTAACGCATGGTAGAGAAATAAATCTTCGATTTTTTATTACGTCCATTTTCTCAATAATACTTTATTCATACATTTCTTGTAAATATTAATATAGAAATAAATACCAATCAATAATAATAACTTACGACAAAAAATAAGTTTTTCGAACAATTTTAAACTGAATATAACATTTACTAAATTATAAATTGGTGGTCAAACAATAGCCTAAATTATACTATTTCAAGTAACGTTTGATTTTGTAAACTTATTTTTGCCTGAGCTATAAATCTTTGAGATAATTTGTTGAGCTAAATTGCCGGAAATAAACAATGAATACCAATATAATATTTAATCAAATTTGTATTTGATTTTCAAAAGTAAAGTGATTTTTCTTGGAATAATTAATAATGCACAAATTACGGTATTAAACCTGTACTTGATAATATTAGTTGCATCCTCTTGTGCCGTAATAGAGAAAAGTTAGACAGAAAAAGATTCAATGGAAATTAATCACAATTTTTTTTTTTAATTTTAAAATTTAATTTGATGAAAATGATTGATTCATTACTTTTAGAATAATTTGCCCAATATTATAAACATAGTAAGACATCTGATATCCTATTATTTGAGAATAATTTTTATATGTGTGTAATTTCTTTTCGAATCAGTGACCTGTTTAGTACAAAGGGTGTAATTATAATAAGCCGTGCATGTGGAAACTGGTTGATCGAACACAAGATGAAAATGAAATAATTAAGAAATAGAATAATTTTCCTCATCATGGGTGTATTAATTCTCAGTAATATTTGATATTATACAGGTTGTTTCAAATTCGAGACTCATCATGGGGATCCCGCTTATTAGAAGAGATAGAGGTTATGGCACTTTTGCAGAATTTTATGCTGATTAATAATCCATTGAAAAAAATTACTTCATTTTTTTTTTGTTTTTCGTTGTTTCTTTATATCTTAGTTAATTGAGGAGGTATTTAAGAATGGCAAAGACGTTCGTATCATAAACTTTCTTATTTCTTATAGATGCTATATTTATTTTTTACCACATTCAATTTAATTTTTATTATATTTCAAACACTTTTTTTAATAATAATAATATTCAAAAGACAAAATGATTTTGAAAGATCGACGGCGTGTAAAGTGATTTGAATTTTTGTAGAATTTTTTTCTTGCGATTCACATTATTTTTTAAATTTTTTGCGCTCGAAAGTTTGACATTGAAGAAACTTCATTTTCAGAAATTCATAACGACTGAAAATTGCTGCACATTCAAAAACCAAAATTATTATTGAAAGATAGACGCCTTGTGAAGTAAACTGAATTTTTGTAGGATTTTATCCTTTTGTTTTATATTATTTTTTAATTTTTGCATTCCAGTGTGCGTCATTGAAAAAAATACATTTAAAAAAATTCATAACTCGACTGAAAATTGCTGCACATTTAAAAGCCAAAATTATTTTAGTTTTTAAATGTACTTAAAACATATAATAAATATCAATTTTGTTATCAAGTAATAAATATTATTACTTTGAAATATGTGCTACGTGTGTAAAAATAAAAAAATCCTCGAACGCGTCTGTTTTTAATTTTAAAAATAAAAATAGTATTGGACAAATAAAATATATGTAATAATTACTAAAATTTATATATACATAATCTCTATTAACCTTTTGACATGATTACATTATTTACATATTTTTTAAATAAACAAGACTGTCACATGGGCTATTGACCTAAGGTCTTTCGGCCCTAGAATGCGTATATACTTGAATTAGATTAATTTATTGTATATTGGTTTGAATCGGACTTTTCGGAGCTACTGAACATAAATATAAATTCATTGAGCCATGTTACATTTAAAAGTAAAAGTTGAATTTGATAATTGCCGTTTAGATTGAAAAAGTACGAGTAATATAAATTAAATATGAGTTAGTTTTATTCAGCGTATGTTAGTTTGGAACGGATTTTGAGTTGTGTAGCATTCATTTAAACGAATTCCTTTTAAAATTTAAAGGGAAGGTCGAACGCAGGTACTAGGGATGAAGAATGGGAACATCTGGCAACATAAAAGCCAAGGTTGCCAGCCCTATAAATTTTCATAGTTACTTACATAATAAACAATTGGGCCGTTGAATGTTTACATCAAGGTTATCATTTTTTTTTTGAAATTAGATCGTCTGTAACTTTAAAAAATGGCTACTTATTTTTTTTCTATTATTTCGGATTTTTATAGACCTGTTGTTTCCCTTTATACGAAAGCATAACAATTATACTGTGTTATTAAACAGACACTGGCACTGTTTTAATGTACTTAACTAAAATTATTTCAAGCACCAGTGCAAAATGTAATTTTATTAATACATTATGCACTTAAATTATTGCAAAGTTATTTCTCGATTCATTCTGCCAATAAAATCGCTGTATTTGTTTTTCTGTTCTAAATAATAACGGTTATATGGAATAAACTTGTAATACTTTGGTTTTCATTTAATTCTTATATATAGTGCACGCAGTACAGTATGGAATAAATTCAGTAAAATCAAAATAAAATATTTTTGGAAAAAATCCTCATGTCGATTTTCTTTGATAAAAATACACATTTTTCCATGAAAGTCGATTTTCAGCCATCATTTATTATTGTGTAAAGACGTCATCGATTTTTTTTTAATAACAACTCATTCATTGCCCGAATTTTCAGGGCTAAACCTGCGCATTTCATCTCTTATGCAATGTTCAAGTTCAGCTAAATTTTGTGGTCTGTTAAAAATATTAAAGATGTTCTAGAAAGGCTTGTAATTATTCATTTTTTTCTCCTTTTATTCTGCAAATATTATAACCGTTAGTGGGTGAATGGCTTATAAGCCAAATCCAATAAAAAAAAAGAAGGGCTTGCGAAATGTCTAGAAATCGATGGATTTCCATCAACCCTAATTTCATGAAATAAATATTCATTACTGTAATATTGTATACATTTTTATCTGGATGTTTGTTATTAAATATTTCATCTGCTTCCCGATACGTTTTATAATCTTCAATCACAATTAATACAATTTCTATTTTTTCTCCAAACTCAATGTCACCGGAATTACTATTCATTTATAATTTTCAAATATCTGACGTTCAATGACAGACCTGTCACTGTGATTGCAACATTTGAAATATCAATGTGCATGTACTACTGTAGAGAAAAAGAAAAATTACAAAATCTTATTTTTATCACTGGGCAGACATGACTGTATGTTTAAACCCAATTTTAAATTCTAAATAACTTTTCTTTATAACAGTTCTTGATATTGTCAATAATAAAGGTACTTTATTCTGGAACAAAATTCATATTTTCACACAAACTCCGTATATTACTGAAAAATTTGACATCTGATGATTTGCATTCTAGGTTTTGGACCATGCAGAACTTTTTATAAAGAATAACTTTTTTCCCTAAAAGTAACTTTCAAAGGGGATAGTTGAGAAGCTGCAAACAAACAGCATTCATTGCAATGCAGAAAAAATATTAAATATATTGATTGTATTTTTAATTGCGGACTTTTAAAGTTTTCATCTTAAGTTTTAAGTGGTACTATATTAAAATTTAATTATTTAACTGTTGATATGTTAACTTTGATAACCGAAATAAGAGAACAAGAAATTGTAATTAATGTCAATGTCATTTTACTAAAAATTAAGCTAAAACCTATGGATTACAATCTATTGTCTGTTATAATAATGTTCTAATAATAAGAACAATTAGTTCGCTGAAAAGAGATTTTAAATTTTAATATGGATTTTAAGCAAATATTTTCATTAAAACGTAAGTTAAAATATGGTCCAAAAGTTAATTGGCAAAATATTAACGGCTGTGGTAATACAATACACGGCATATTATAACATACCCCCGAAAGCAGAATCTATTAATAATATATCATCTAAACCAATAATTTAACTAAATTACAAAAAAAAAACATTTAATAGTAAAATATGTAAATTTAGAAAAACAAATTGAAATTGTATTAAATTACTATTAAAATATTTGATAGGATTAAAATTATTTACCATTTTGTGCCAGTTATTAAATTGAAATCACATAAATTCAATGGACAATTGACTCTTAGCTCGATTCATACTAGATGATATTTATAATAATCATAATACTGATAAAAAATTGGTGGTCAATTTTCTATGTTTTAAAATGTTTAATAAAGAATATCTGAATATTATTTTATATTATGTTCTTAGTATTATTTTAGATATTTTTTACTCTTCGCCTTGTCATTGACAAAAATAGTTTTAATAAAATGTAAATTTAACCTATTCATGAACAAATTAAATTTGGAATTTGGAATTTTACAATCTTTTGAAAACAATTGAAATCCTGGCAGTCATACCAGAGAGACGGTAAAGGCATCGAAATGCACACCTGTGACTGATTTCCTCACTGAAGACGAGATTGCGTTAATGCACTAAATCCTATTCGTTTAAAATTTATGAAGCATTTTTTGAAACGTATACAATTGTGCATTTGTCCCTGAAGATGTTAAATAGAATTATAATACGACCGAATAACTATAAATAAGAGCCTCAAATTCAATTTAATAAACTTATAGGAAAGTAAACAAAAAATAAACTAAGCTAACAAAAATTATAAAAATATATTATATGTATGATCAATTGCTGAATGTCTAACAATTAAATAATCTTTAAAATTATTTTATATTATCTTTACTTTATTCAGTAATTAAGAAGAAATAATTATTGTTAATTATTAAATTAATTATTTATTTAACCAATATAATTACTTATTATTATTATAACAGATTAAAATATGATATGTATGCAACTAGAAAAACAATTCATAAGAGCAGAAATGATTTCTAGGATATTATCCGGCTCCAACCCAAATATATATGCGCCGAAGAAACTCTCAGTATCAAATTACTGGCAACGTAGCATTTTTTTGTAGAGGGCGCCACCAACTAAACACTACTGAAGTTGCCACAAATATGAGTGTGTGTACCACATGCAAGATCCTGAATAGTGGCGTCTTTTACACATTTTTAAAAAAAGTTGCATAACTTGTGTAAAAGGTACTTTTCGTAAAAACTATGATAATGAATAAATGTATTTTGTTGATCATAATATTCAGTGTAAATATCGTTAGTCTAACTTAACAGGAAACAGAGAAATCACCAGAGAAAATTGTGGCACAGTGTGTAAGTTGCCACAATTCCGTGCGTCCGCCACAGTTCAGGATGAGGCACACACAAGTTGCCACAAGTATAGAGGAACATACACACACACACACAGACACACCATTACACGTCCCGCAATGCTTGTGGCAACCCATGAAATATCCTCAATTGTGGCGCTTTCGTTTAGATGCTGCCCTTTCGCTGCGCTTTTCCACGCTATTTCTGAATATGTGATTCATTTTGTTTTACCCTCCATATAAACAAAGTTATTGCAAAAAAACAATTGTGGCAACCGTGCCACAAGTATTGGGAAACGTGAAGTGTGTATCCAGGGTGCCACAAGTGTGGGGAAACATACCGTGTGTAAGAATGGGTTGCCACAAGTATTGCATAACCTACCAGTGTGTGAAAAGCAACGTTGCCGCTGCCAGCAACCTACAATAATTCATTGCATTCTACCTTTTGAACATCTTTTACCCTTAAATGCATGGTTATTTAACTAAAATTTGTTTTTATATTATCGATGTACATATTCAGAAAATAATTTATGACAAGCATTCAAAGAATTACTTCATTTTGTGAGTAGGGAATTTGCACAACGACAGCGAACCAGCAGTTCGCAACGCTACGAAATAAAAATAAAGGCACTTTTAATGCGTGTATCATTCACAACTTTTTCTATCGTAATAATAGTTATTTTTGTACGTGCGCAAAATTTGTGTTTTTTATTGTTTCGCATGAGAATGTCATTCGAATGCGCCAATAATCATCGAACACGAAATACGAACAATATTTTTGTTAAAATTAGAATACTATACCTAAATATTGAGAATTTAGCGATGCGTCAATACACTTTTTTTCTGACGATTGTAGAAAATAATATTTGTACTTTTGTGATTTATTTTCAATTTAAATAATAAAATTTTACTTTATAATAATATGCTGACATAGTTTCATTGGTTCAAAACTTCGGATATAAAATGTTGTAAATCTTCTGAATGAATTCTAATGAATAGTTTTAATTAAAATAAGACACTAATATATAAAATTCGAAATTTTTGGTATTTCACTCTGATTTTGCATCAAAACCAATGAGTGTTCAGAAATACTCCAGAAATAAGTGTCATATTTTCGATTTTTTTTTAGTTTAGTGGTCATCCAAAAACCAGTTGCACTTTTGGTTTTACCGGAAGTTACATCAATTAATTTTTAGTAAATTTATAAAGTTTATATGAGAGACATTTTCAGGACATTTTTCATTTCATTTTTTTATTTGAATGGCAAAATATTGTTAGTTTCAAAAAACAACCGACCTTGTTGTGTATTTTTTAGATAGAGCATTTGTAACTACGATGCAATACTATTTTTTCTAGGGTCGCCTAAGGCATTTTTCAAGTAAATTTGACGAAAAATAAGTGGTAGCGTGTCTAAAATATATCGCATAATTTTATAATTAATTTTTTTAAATTAAATTTACCAAATTCAAAAACGCATTGAACTAAAGTTGACAAATACTTTGTTGCTATAACAATACACTTTTTTACTCTTTACAGATTTTTCTCTGATCCCATTTTTTAAAATTGTATTATTAGAAATTTTTTGAGTCATTTCGTTTAAAAAATAAAACAAACAATGCGTTGCCACAGCAACAAAATAATAAGTGGCAACAAATATCCAACATCATCACTAAATGCAAAGAATTAAATTAAATTATTAAATTCCAAAGAACTTGTAAACAAAGATTTTAATAATAATTCATAAAATATTTTATTGGGAACGACATTTAATCGATGAAAATGATATTTTCTCATACCAGATTTACATCCCTTCCTTGCTATTAGTTCAGTGATTTTTTAATTAAATTACTTTACATAAATGGATATTTTACTGTTAATGTGTAAATGTTTTTATGTGCTATTGTGTGTTAGTTTGGACCGGATATTGGGATGTGACGCATTCATTCCACGAATTCGTTTTAAAATTTAAAGGGCGGTCGAAAACAGGTAGTTAACTTGGGGGGTGACGAATGCTAACATCTGCGAAAGATAAAAACATTTGAGGCATGGCATCCACTTCTATACAAATAGATTTTTACTATTGCTATTCAAATTAATAACTTTCTTTAAGTTTTTTGCGGTTTCAAACTGAATTTCATTGGCCATTGTAACGCATGGTAGAGAAATAAATCTTCGATTTTTTATTACGTCCATTTTCTCAATAATACTTTATTCATACATTTCTTGTAAATATTAATATAGAAATAAATACCAATCAATAATAATAACTTACGACAAAAAATAAGTTTTTCGAACAATTTTAAACTGAATATAACATTTACTAAATTATAAATTGGTGGTCAAACAATAGCCTAAATTATACTATTTCAAGTAACGTTTGATTTTGTAAACTTATTTTTGCCTGAGCTATAAATCTTTGAGATAATTTGTTGAGCTAAATTGCCGGAAATAAACAATGAATACCAATATAATATTTAATCAAATTTGTATTTGATTTTCAAAAGTAAAGTGATTTTTCTTGGAATAATTAATAATGCACAAATTACGGTATTAAACCTGTACTTGATAATATTAGTTGCATCCTCTTGTGCCGTAATAGAGAAAAGTTAGACAGAAAAAGATTCAATGGAAATTAATCACAATTTTTTTTTTTAATTTTAAAATTTAATTTGATGAAAATGATTGATTCATTACTTTTAGAATAATTTGCCCAATATTATAAACATAGTAAGACATCTGATATCCTATTATTTGAGAATAATTTTTATATGTGTGTAATTTCTTTTCGAATCAGTGACCTGTTTAGTACAAAGGGTGTAATTATAATAAGCCGTGCATGTGGAAACTGGTTGATCGAACACAAGATGAAAATGAAATAATTAAGAAATAGAATAATTTTCCTCATCATGGGTGTATTAATTCTCAGTAATATTTGATATTATACAGGTTGTTTCAAATTCGAGACTCATCATGGGGATCCCGCTTATTAGAAGAGATAGAGGTTATGGCACTTTTGCAGAATTTTATGCTGATTAATAATCCATTGAAAAAAATTACTTCATTTTTTTTTTGTTTTTCGTTGTTTCTTTATATCTTAGTTAATTGAGGAGGTATTTAAGAATGGCAAAGACGTTCGTATCATAAACTTTCTTATTTCTTATAGATGCTATATTTATTTTTTACCACATTCAATTTAATTTTTATTATATTTCAAACACTTTTTTTAATAATAATAATATTCAAAAGACAAAATGATTTTGAAAGATCGACGGCGTGTAAAGTGATTTGAATTTTTGTAGAATTTTTTTCTTGCGATTCACATTATTTTTTAAATTTTTTGCGCTCGAAAGTTTGACATTGAAGAAACTTCATTTTCAGAAATTCATAACGACTGAAAATTGCTGCACATTCAAAAACCAAAATTATTATTGAAAGATAGACGCCTTGTGAAGTAAACTGAATTTTTGTAGGATTTTATCCTTTTGTTTTATATTATTTTTTAATTTTTGCATTCCAGTGTGCGTCATTGAAAAAAATACATTTAAAAAAATTCATAACTCGACTGAAAATTGCTGCACATTTAAAAGCCAAAATTATTTTAGTTTTTAAATGTACTTAAAACATATAATAAATATCAATTTTGTTATCAAGTAATAAATATTATTACTTTGAAATATGTGCTACGTGTGTAAAAATAAAAAAATCCTCGAACGCGTCTGTTTTTAATTTTAAAAATAAAAATAGTATTGGACAAATAAAATATATGTAATAATTACTAAAATTTATATATACATAATCTCTATTAACCTTTTGACATGATTACATTATTTACATATTTTTTAAATAAACAAGACTGTCACATGGGCTATTGACCTAAGGTCTTTCGGCCCTAGAATGCGTATATACTTGAATTAGATTAATTTATTGTATATTGGTTTGAATCGGACTTTTCGGAGCTACTGAACATAAATATAAATTCATTGAGCCATGTTACATTTAAAAGTAAAAGTTGAATTTGATAATTGCCGTTTAGATTGAAAAAGTACGAGTAATATAAATTAAATATGAGTTAGTTTTATTCAGCGTATGTTAGTTTGGAACGGATTTTGAGTTGTGTAGCATTCATTTAAACGAATTCCTTTTAAAATTTAAAGGGAAGGTCGAACGCAGGTACTAGGGATGAAGAATGGGAACATCTGGCAACATAAAAGCCAAGGTTGCCAGCCCTATAAATTTTCATAGTTACTTACATAATAAACAATTGGGCCGTTGAATGTTTACATCAAGGTTATCATTTTTTTTTTGAAATTAGATCGTCTGTAACTTTAAAAAATGGCTACTTATTTTTTTTCTATTATTTCGGATTTTTATAGACCTGTTGTTTCCCTTTATACGAAAGCATAACAATTATACTGTGTTATTAAACAGACACTGGCACTGTTTTAATGTACTTAACTAAAATTATTTCAAGCACCAGTGCAAAATGTAATTTTATTAATACATTATGCACTTAAATTATTGCAAAGTTATTTCTCGATTCATTCTGCCAATAAAATCGCTGTATTTGTTTTTCTGTTCTAAATAATAACGGTTATATGGAATAAACTTGTAATACTTTGGTTTTCATTTAATTCTTATATATAGTGCACGCAGTACAGTATGGAATAAATTCAGTAAAATCAAAATAAAATATTTTTGGAAAAAATCCTCATGTCGATTTTCTTTGATAAAAATACACATTTTTCCATGAAAGTCGATTTTCAGCCATCATTTATTATTGTGTAAAGACGTCATCGATTTTTTTTTAATAACAACTCATTCATTGCCCGAATTTTCAGGGCTAAACCTGCGCATTTCATCTCTTATGCAATGTTCAAGTTCAGCTAAATTTTGTGGTCTGTTAAAAATATTAAAGATGTTCTAGAAAGGCTTGTAATTATTCATTTTTTTCTCCTTTTATTCTGCAAATATTATAACCGTTAGTGGGTGAATGGCTTATAAGCCAAATCCAATAAAAAAAAAGAAGGGCTTGCGAAATGTCTAGAAATCGATGGATTTCCATCAACCCTAATTTCATGAAATAAATATTCATTACTGTAATATTGTATACATTTTTATCTGGATGTTTGTTATTAAATATTTCATCTGCTTCCCGATACGTTTTATAATCTTCAATCACAATTAATACAATTTCTATTTTTTCTCCAAACTCAATGTCACCGGAATTACTATTCATTTATAATTTTCAAATATCTGACGTTCAATGACAGACCTGTCACTGTGATTGCAACATTTGAAATATCAATGTGCATGTACTACTGTAGAGAAAAAGAAAAATTACAAAATCTTATTTTTATCACTGGGCAGACATGACTGTATGTTTAAACCCAATTTTAAATTCTAAATAACTTTTCTTTATAACAGTTCTTGATATTGTCAATAATAAAGGTACTTTATTCTGGAACAAAATTCATATTTTCACACAAACTCCGTATATTACTGAAAAATTTGACATCTGATGATTTGCATTCTAGGTTTTGGACCATGCAGAACTTTTTATAAAGAATAACTTTTTTCCCTAAAAGTAACTTTCAAAGGGGATAGTTGAGAAGCTGCAAACAAACAGCATTCATTGCAATGCAGAAAAAATATTAAATATATTGATTGTATTTTTAATTGCGGACTTTTAAAGTTTTCATCTTAAGTTTTAAGTGGTACTATATTAAAATTTAATTATTTAACTGTTGATATGTTAACTTTGATAACCGAAATAAGAGAACAAGAAATTGTAATTAATGTCAATGTCATTTTACTAAAAATTAAGCTAAAACCTATGGATTACAATCTATTGTCTGTTATAATAATGTTCTAATAATAAGAACAATTAGTTCGCTGAAAAGAGATTTTAAATTTTAATATGGATTTTAAGCAAATATTTTCATTAAAACGTAAGTTAAAATATGGTCCAAAAGTTAATTGGCAAAATATTAACGGCTGTGGTAATACAATACACGGCATATTATAACATACCCCCGAAAGCAGAATCTATTAATAATATATCATCTAAACCAATAATTTAACTAAATTACAAAAAAAAAACATTTAATAGTAAAATATGTAAATTTAGAAAAACAAATTGAAATTGTATTAAATTACTATTAAAATATTTGATAGGATTAAAATTATTTACCATTTTGTGCCAGTTATTAAATTGAAATCACATAAATTCAATGGACAATTGACTCTTAGCTCGATTCATACTAGATGATATTTATAATAATCATAATACTGATAAAAAATTGGTGGTCAATTTTCTATGTTTTAAAATGTTTAATAAAGAATATCTGAATATTATTTTATATTATGTTCTTAGTATTATTTTAGATATTTTTTACTCTTCGCCTTGTCATTGACAAAAATAGTTTTAATAAAATGTAAATTTAACCTATTCATGAACAAATTAAATTTGGAATTTGGAATTTTACAATCTTTTGAAAACAATTGAAATCCTGGCAGTCATACCAGAGAGACGGTAAAGGCATCGAAATGCACACCTGTGACTGATTTCCTCACTGAAGACGAGATTGCGTTAATGCACTAAATCCTATTCGTTTAAAATTTATGAAGCATTTTTTGAAACGTATACAATTGTGCATTTGTCCCTGAAGATGTTAAATAGAATTATAATACGACCGAATAACTATAAATAAGAGCCTCAAATTCAATTTAATAAACTTATAGGAAAGTAAACAAAAAATAAACTAAGCTAACAAAAATTATAAAAATATATTATATGTATGATCAATTGCTGAATGTCTAACAATTAAATAATCTTTAAAATTATTTTATATTATCTTTACTTTATTCAGTAATTAAGAAGAAATAATTATTGTTAATTATTAAATTAATTATTTATTTAACCAATATAATTACTTATTATTATTATAACAGATTAAAATATGATATGTATGCAACTAGAAAAACAATTCATAAGAGCAGAAATGATTTCTAGGATATTATCCGGCTCCAACCCAAATATATATGCGCCGAAGAAACTCTCAGTATCAAATTACTGGCAACGTAGCATTTTTTTGTAGAGGGCGCTACCAACTAAACACTACTGAAGTTGCCACAAATATGAGTGTGTGTACCACATGCAAGATCCTGAATAGTGGCGTCTTTTACACATTTTTAAAAAAAGTTGCATAACTTGTGTAAAAGGTACTTTTCGTAAATACTATGATAATGAATAAATGTATTTTGTTGATCATAATATTCAGTGTAAATATCGTTAGTCTAAGTTAACAAGAAACGGAGAAATCACCAGAGAAAATTGTGGCACAGTGTGTAAGTTGCCACAATTCCGTGCGTCCGCCACAGTTCAGGATGAGGCACACACAAGTTGCCACAAGTATAGAGGAACATACACACACACACACACACACAGACACAAATTTTTTTTTTCCAGAAATTGTTGAAATGGCATCTAGGGACCCCAAAACGGATATTTCCGTAAAAAAAATTTTTGAAAAAAAAATCACGATCACAATACTTTCTCGTACTTCGTAACGGAGAAAGTAAAAAAAATCTAAAAGTTTACCCAAAATAAAGAATATTCCGGGCAAAAACTCTAAAATTAGGAACGAAGAAATGAAAAATACAGGTCAAATATCTAAACTATAGGCCAAAAAAATCTAAAATTCTGGTCTAAAAATAAAAAATGCAAACCACAAAATTGAAAAATCAAGAAAAACAAAAATAATTTACCATTTTCAGCCCCCAAAATAACTCTTAAAAACCAAAAAAATATACACAAAAAATCTAAAATTTAGACAAACATCAAAAATTCACGGTTAAAAAAATGCAGACCAAAAATCCGAAAATTTCAGCAACAAAAAAATCAAAAAGTTTAACAAAATAAAGAATATTCCGGACAAAAACTCTAAAATTTGGAACGAAGAAATGAAAAATACAGGTCAAATAGCTAAACCATAAGCCAAAAAAATCTAAAATTCTGGTCTAAAAATAAAAAATGCAAACCACAAAATTGAAAAATCAAGAAAAACAAAAATAATTTGTCATTTTCAGCCCCCAAAATAACTCTTCAAAACCAAAAGATATGCACAAAAAATCTAAAATTTAGACAAACTCAAAAATTCGCGGTTAAAAAAATACAGACCAAAAATCCGAAAATTTTAGCAACAAAAAAATCAAAAAGTTTAACAAAATAAAGAATATTCCAGGCAAAAACTCTAAAATTTGGAATGAAGAAATGAAAAATACAGGTCAAATATCTAAACTATAGGCCAAAAAAATCTAAAATTCTGGTCTAAAAATAAAAAATGCAAACCAGAAAATTGAAAAATCAAGAAAAACAAAAATAATTTGCCATTTTCAGCCCCCAAAATAACTCTTAAAAACCAAAAGATATGCACAAAAAAATCTAAAATTTAAACAAACATAAAAAATTCGCGGTTAAAAAAATGCAGACCAAAAATCCGAAAATTTCAACAACAAAAAAATCAAAAAGTTTAACAAAATAAAGAATATTCCGGGCAAAAACTCTAAAATTTGGAACGAAGAAATGAAAAATACAGGTCAAATATCTAAACTATAGGCCAAAAAAATCTAAAATTCTGGTCTAAAAATAAAAAATGCAAACCACAAAATTGAAAAATCAAGAGAAACAAAAATAATTTGCCATTTTCGGCCCCCAAAATAACTCTTAAAAACCAAAAGATATGCACAAAAAATCTAAAATTTAGACAAACATAAAAAATTCGCGGTTAAAAAAATGCAGACCAAAAATCCGAAAATTTCAACAACAAAAAAATCAAAAAGTTTAACAAAATAAAGGATATTCCGGGCAAAAACGAAAATATAGGCAAAGAAAATCAAAAATGCTGATCTAAAAATGCAAACAAAAAAATTCAAAAATCAAGGAAAACGAAAATAATTTGCCATTTTCAGCTCCCAAAATACCTCTTTAGCTCAAAATTAATTGCCGACCAAAAACTCGAAAACCTCACTTCCTGGAAGTCCCACAACAGAATTTTATGGACAAAGTGTTCAGAATGGTCTCCGTCGAAAAAAATTAAATTTAATCGATTTTAGTCAAAAAGTAACCAAAAAGTAAAAAAAATGCCCATAAAAAATAATAATTCAAGTTAAAAAATCTAAAATCAAGGGCAAGAAATCAAAAACTATCAAAAAAACTTGAAAATGTCGACAAAAAAATACAAAAAGTTGCGCATAAAAATCAATCATTTAGGTTAAAAAATCTAAAATATAGGATAAAAATTCAAAAATTCGATCCTAAAAATCAAAATTGCGGACCAAAAAATCAAAAATTTTAACAAACAAATCGAAAATTTAGAAAAAAAAAAACAGGCTAAAAGATTAAAATTTTAGACCAAAGTATCAAAATCCGGGCTTAACGGTAAAAAATGAAAACAAGAATATTGAAAATTCAAGTCCGAAAATAGCCATTTTCGGCACTCGTGGTGATTAGCCCCAGAAAACATTAGAAAAAAAAACTCAAAATTTGCTCTGTAGCGAAGGAAATTTGCACTCGACGATTTGAAAAATTTAAAAAAATTATTACTTCAAGGTTTCGCTTCAAAGAAACTTCAATTATTCAAAAATAGTGTACTTTTGATTTCCTGAAAACAACGATACGCTCCTGCAGAAAACAAGGGAATAAACTCAAAATTTGCTCTGTAGTGAAGGAAATTTACTAATCACTTGTAGAATTAGCTCCAAAATGACTAAAACTATGCAAAAAGAGTGTACTTTTGATTACTTGTAATAGTATATTACGTAACAAGAGTTGTAAATAGCAAATTACGCGCAAGTGAAAAAATTGCGTACGAGCCGCGTAGCGGCGAGTAACGCAATTTCACGAGCGCGTAATTGCTTTACAACTCGCGTTATGTAGTATACTTTATCTACGACCACTCTCACCTTAATTTATATTTGATTCTCCAGTCCATAAATGTTCCTTAAACATTTTTGTATCGCGAGGCGTAGCAGGGAGAAACTTGTTGGCCGCTTATTTAATCATTTTCGTTGTTGCTGTTACTGGACATTATTTATCTTGCAAGAATTGAAAAGAGTTTCATTAACAATGGTTACATACCTCATTATTTGGTACTTACTTCTGGATATCATTGCATTTGAATGAGAATGTGCGGAATAGCGAAGTGACAGCTTCGGGGTGCGTGATGTGACGTTTAACAATCGCGGACTACTATATTTAATAAAAACGAACAAACGCGCAACTCTCAACCAATCAAAAGTTCGTAAACGAAACTCACTAGTACCTTTAATTTACAAGCGGGCTCTAACATACGTGGGTGTTTTGGTGTATTTACGCAGTACGCGCATTGTACGATAATGGGCATTTACAGTAGTGGTCGTAGATAAAAATAATTGCAATATTGCTACTGAAAACAACAGGAATTGACTCAAAACTGCACTGGAAGGAACGAAAATTGCACTCAATGTTTTCAAAAATTATAACAAATTAATCACTTGCAGAATTCGCTTCAAAATTGCCGAAACCATTCAGAAACAGTGTATTTTTGATTATTTGAACAAACAATTGCAATATTGCACCTGGAATGGAGGGAACGAAAATTGCACTCAATGTTTTGAAAAATTGTAAAAAATTAATCACTTGCAGAATTAGCTCTTAATTAAGAACAACGCTAAAACAAATCGAAAATATACACAAATATCGAAAATTCCCGGTTAAAAAAATGCAGACCAAAAATCCAAAAAAAATCAAAAATTTTAACCAAAATAAAGAATATTCCGGTCAAAAACTCTAAAATTAGGAACGAAGAAATGAAAAATACAGGTCAAATATCAAAACTATAGGCCAAAAAAATCTAAAATTCTGGTCTAAAAATAAAAAATGAAAACCACAAAATTGAAAAATCAAGAAAAACAAAAATAATTTACCATTTTCAGCCCCCAAAATAATTCTTAAAAACCAAAAAATATACACAAAAAATCTAAAATTTAGACAAACATCAAAAATTCACGGTTAAAAAAATGCAGACCAAAAATCCGAAAATTTCAGCAACAAAAAAATCAAAAAGTTTAACAAAATAAAGAATATTCCGGACAAAAACTCTAAAATTTGGAACGAAGAAATGAAAAATACAGGTCAAATATCTAAACTACAGGCCAAAAAAATCTAAAATTCTGGTCTAAAAATAAAAAATGCAAACCACAAAATTGAAAAATCAAGAAAAACAAAAATAATTTGCCATTTTCAGCCCCCAAAATAACTCTTAAAAACCAAAAGATATGCACAAAAAATCTAAAATTTAAACAAACATAAAAAATAAGCGGTTAAAAAAATGCAGACCAAAAATCCGAAAATTTCAACAACAAAAAAATCAAAAAATTTAACAAAATAAAGAATATTCCGGGCAAAAACTCTAAAATTTGGAACGAAGAAATGAAAAATACAGGTCAAATATCTAAACTATAGGCCAAAAAAATCTAAAAAATTCTGGTCTAAAAATAAAAAATGCAAACCACAAAATTGAAAAATCAAGAAAAACAAAATAAATTGTCATTTTCAGCCCCCAAAATAACTCTTCAAAACCAAAAGATATGCACAAAAAATCTAAAATTTAGACAAATATAAAAAAAAAATGCAGACCAAAAAATCCGAAAATGTCAACAACAAAAAAATCAAAAAGTTTAATAAAATAAAGAATATTCCGTGTAAAAACTCTAAAATTTGGAACAAAGAAATTAAAAATACGGGTCAAAGATCTAAAATATAGGTCAAAAAAATCAAAAATGCTGGTCTAAGAATAAAAAATGCAAACAAAAAAATTGAAAAATCAAGGAAACGAAAATAATTTGCCATTTTCAGCTCCCAAAATAACTATTTAGCTCAAAATTAGTTGCCGACCAGAAACTCGAAAATCTCAGTTCCTGGAAGTCCCACAACAAAATTTTGTGGACAAATAGTGTTCAGAATGGTCTGTCTTGAAAAAAAATTTAATCGATTTTAGTCAAAAAGTAACCAAAAAGTAAAAAAAAAATGCCCATAAAAAATAATAATTCAAGTTAAAAAATCTAAAATCAAAAAAACTTGAAAATGTCGACAAAAAAATACAAAAAGTCGTGCATAAAAGTCAATCATTTAGGTTAAAAAATCTAAAATATAGGATAAAAATTCAAAAATTCGATCTTAAAAATCAAAATTGCGGACCAAAAATTCGAAAATTTAAACAAAAAAATCGAAAATTTAGAAGAAAATTTGTAGACACATTATTTAAAATTACTCTGTCAAAATTTCAACCATCTGTTGCAATTAATGTGGAATTTCCATGCAAATTTCTGAAAAATGCGCCTTATTGATCATCAAAATTTACTTTTTGGTGCAACCATTTTTGTTGTGGTAAACTTGCGATTGCTTTCTTTGGAAATTATTCTGAAATAGTCTGTCAAAATTTTAACCATCTGTTGAAATTAATGTGGAACTTCCACGCGGTGTTACAGGTGTTTTTTAACATTAATTTTTTTTTTAAGAATCAGTTAAAAATTCTTGCTGAGCTTGAGTCTACAGGTAGTGCCATGGCTCCGTGGCTCTATATAACGAGCCGCCCCTGGAGTTGTTGAGCATTGATTACTCTATCCGAAGAATAGAGAGCAGTGGCGTTTATACGATAATATAAGGGCTAAAAATGTAGCAAGTAAAACCACTTCAAACCATATTTTAATGTAGCGGAATAATGCGAGAAGCTTTCCCTCGATTTTCGATTTCTTTAGTCGCGTGTCCGTAATTATGGCAGAGCACGACACTTGAACTATCTAATCACCTTGTCATGTGTAATTTAAAATTTCTATGCCACTTGCGAGGGCGGAGTGCTCAGCAAGCAAGTGGACTAATGAGTGGTCTTAAAACAAAGAACAAATGAAAGTGAAATTGAAATGTATGCGCTGTGAGTTGAGTTATGATTCAAGTAGCCGTTTGATGAATAACAAATGTGGCCGGTCGAAAACATGCCAACATCAAAAACAGTTACGTTGGGTAACTGAGGTTTTATTTCAAGGACTCTTCACTGAGATCTGTGTGAAATTAAATCGGCAGTTTGTGGTTATCCATATATATAAATCACACTCTCGCATATAGCAACGTCGGCCTAAATATCCGCGCTATTTTATTATTGCATTTTTTTTTTTGTTCATGAAAACAACACCTTTCCATACAGAGTAAGTAAAAATCCATACATTGACTAAATCGCAATAATCAATAAGGCATTGTATATTTACCTTTCATTTATTAAATATTTCGGCTTTGCTATATTTATTTTGATGAATGTAAAACTATATTGTTTAAGACGGATTTCAACTGACAGATTGATAATGTTGAGACTTTATTGACCACACCTAGAACATCATTGTGTTTTGAGGTGCGAATTGTCCGCACATTCATAAACGTCCCATTCCCAAATACGAACCCAATTGCGTTTCGGAATGCGGCGATTGTTGTCGTCGTCTATTGCGAAATTTATTCGTCCGTAGATGTCGTTGTTTTCGATTGAAGCAAAAACAAAACGGATTTGGACAATCAATCGAAAGTGCGCAATACCAGCAGCTCGCGCGATCAATTCGGTCTCGCTCCCTTGACGTCCCTCAAAAGGCAAAACTGCCAAACGCGATGAATAAAAATGACGGGGAATCGCAGACGTGACACGGTCCTAAATGGAGTACAACCGCGCGACAACTTTCTATTGTCGGTGTACCTGTGCGTGTAATGTTCGTTCTTTTTTTTTGCTCTCGTGACAGTTATTATCGGCGCTATCGTAAAAATCCAGAAATTGCCACGTATTACACGGAGAAACGGTATTTTGCGGCCGCCGCTTGTAGTAGTAAAACGCCATTTTTAATGTCACTCGCATGACGTTAATTTTGCCATGAGATCAAAAGTATGTTGACATTGCTCAACCATGCAGTCGTATGTATATACAAAATTTACATGTCTACGAGATTATCAATCAAAAACAATTCATAATTAAAGTGATTACAATACCGACATTAGCAAATTTAATGGGTCGAATAAGACACTATTCCATTCTCGACCTTTTAAAATGCTTTTATTATATTATTATAGAAAGCAAAGGCGAATTGAAAGAAAGCGGGGAATTGGCCAAGAAACAGGACTCGACTAAATATAGACCTATTCATGAGTAAGGGCGGTTTACGAACCAAGTTCGGAACATTAAAATAATATTGGTATCCTTTTCTACTACCTGATAACCGAGCGGATATTTCCAAGACGTACGATTTCGTCGGCCGTATCTAGAAAACACACACGCGGCCTGCGTAGCTCGGTCTTAGACCGAGCGGTAGAAGGAGAAAGAAATAGTTTACGGCGTCTCTTACTTACCGGTTATTTCATAGGCACGCGCGATTTAGCCTATGGTAGAAAATTGCAACGGACACTACTTGATTCGGGCAGACAAGACACCCCGATCGCCATCTCTGCTGAATAGCTCTATAGTATATAGTGTATCAAGGGCCGAAAATAGGCTTTAGCAACCCGCCGCTTTTAGAAAGTGAAGGGTTGCTAAAGCGTTTCGGCACGAGTTACACTCGATATTTTTTCGCCTGCCTTAAGTAAAAACAGTGTTTCAGGAAATTTTATATCGCGCACCATTGAACTGTCACTGTCAGATTTTTGCATAGCCTACTCATATTCCGCGGAAGGTTGTCTAGATTATGCATATTATTTTTTCGGCCCTAGATACGCTAAATCGTATTTTCGGCCCGATTTTTATGGCCGAAATATATGGTTTCGGTAGAGGCAGTCGAAAAAATAATTAGACAACTAGTACGCGTTTGAGAGGGACGAAACTACAAACATCGTCTTGAATATCAAACAACGAAAACACATATGTGTTTTTTGCATTTTCTGTGCTAAGCTTCCACATTATTTTGAGTGCGTGGAACTTCAATTTCCAAAGAGTCATAATCAGCATTGAAAGCACTAAAAACGGTTTAGTATTTAATTCCTTAAATTGCGGCTTTTTCTTGGGTGAATGTAATTTTTCCTGTAAAGAACCTCTATTTCCCAGGGGCGGCACGTTATATAGAGCCACGGAGCCATGGCACTACCTGTAGTATCAAGCTCAGTAAGAATTTTTAACTGATTCTTAAAAAACTTTTTAAATGTTAAACAAACGGAAATTCCACAGTAATTTCAACAGATGGTTAAAATTTTGACAGACCATTTCTGAATAATGTGTTTTTACAAATTTCCAAAGAAAGCAATCGCAAGTTTACCACAACAAAATTGGTTGCACTAAGTAGGCAAATTTTTTGACCAAAATCGCGCATTTTTCAGAAATTCTCATATGAATTCTACATTTATTGCAGCAGATGGTTGAAATTTTGACAGACTAATTTTGAATAATGTGTCTTTACAAATTTCCAAAGAAAACAATCGCAAGTTTACCACAACAAAAATGGTTGCACTAAAAATAAAATTTTGATGACCAAAAAAGCGCATTTTTCAAAAATTCGCGTAGGCATTGCACATTTATTTTAACACATGGTTTGACTAATTCTGAATAATGCGTAAAAAAATCATCGCAAATTTACCACAACAAAAATGGTTTCACTAAAAGGCAAATTTTGATCACCAAAAAGGCAAATTTTTCAGAAATTCACTTGAGAATTCCACATTTCTTTCGACAGATTGTTGAAATTTTGACAGACCAATTTTGAATAATGTCCCTTTACAAATTTCTACAAAAACTAATCACAAGTTTACCACAACAAAAATGGTTCCACTGGAAAAGCAAATTTTGATAACAAAAAAAGCGGATTGTTTAGAAATTCACATGGCAATTCTACATTTATTGCTACAGATGGTTGAAATTTTGATAGACTAATTCGAAATAATGTGTCTTTGAAAATGTACAAAGAAAATAATCGCAAGTTTACCACAACAAAAATGCACTAAAAAGCAAATTTTGATGACCGAAAAAGCGGATTTTTTAGAAATTCACATGGTTATTCCACATTTATTGTTACAGATGGTTGAAATTTTGACAGACTGATATTTAATAATGTGCCTTTACAAATTTCCAAAGAAAATAATTTTCTTCTAAATTTTCGATTTTTTTGTTAAAATTTTCGAATTTTTGGTTCGCAATTTTGACTTTTACGATCGAATTTTTGGTCAAAGTTTTTAAATTTTTGTCCTATATTTTAGATTTTTTTAACATAAATTATTGATTTTTATAAGCGCCTTTTTTTAATTTTTTGCCAATATTTTTAAGTACAGTTTATGATTTCTTGCCCTTCATTTTAGTTTTTTTAACTTGAATTATTATTTTTTACGGCCGATTTTTTTTGCTTTTTGGTTACTTTTTGACTCCCGTTTTCGAGTTTCTGATCGGCAACTTATTTTGAGCTTAACAGTTATTTTGCGAGCTGAAAATGGCAAATTATTTTTTGTTTTCCTTGATTTTTCAATTTTGTGGTTTGGATTTTTTATTTTTAGACCAACATTTTTGATTTTTTGGCCTATGTTTTAGATATTTTACCTGTATCTTCGTTTTAATTTTAGAGCTTTTGCCCTAAATATTCTTTATTTTGGTTAAACTTTTTGTTTTTTTTTTGTTGAAATTTTCGGATTTTTGGTCTGCATTTTTTTAACGGCGAATTTTCGATATTTGTCTAAATTTTCAATATTTTGTGCTTATATTTTAGTTTTTTACCTTAATTAAGAGCTAATTCTGCAAGTGATTATTTTTTACGATTTTTCAAAACATTGAGTGTAATTTCCGTTCCCTACAGTGCAGTTTTGAGTAAATTCCTGTTGCTTTCAGTAGCAATATTGCAATTATTTTTACAAGTAATGAAAAGTACACGCTTTCTGCATAGTTTTAGTAATTTTGGAGCTAATTTTACAAGTGATTAATTTCTTACAATTTTTCAAAACATTGAGTACAAATTTTCTTCACTACAGAGCAAATTTTGAATTTATTCCCTGGTTTTCTGCAGGAGTATGTCGTTGTTTTCATGAAATCAAAAGTACACTATTTTTGAATAATTGAGGTTTATTTGAAGCGAAACCTTCAAGTAATAATTTTTTTTTAATTTTTCAAATCGTCGAGTGCAAATTTCCTTCGCTACAGAGCAAATTTTGAGCTTTTTCCTGTTTTCTGGGGCACCCCGAGTGCTGAAACTTAATATATAGTACTTGAATTTTTAATCTTCTTGTTTTCATTTTTTATCGTTAGGCCCGGATTTTGATATTTTAGCCTTTTTTCTCTAAATTTTCGATTTGCTTGTTAAAATTGTCAATTTTTTGGTCCGCAATTTTGATTTTTAGGATCGAATTTTTGGTCGAAGTTTTGAATTCTTTATCCTATATTTTAGATTTTTGAACCTAAATGATTGATTTTTATACGCGACTTTTTTTGCCTATCTTTTCAAGTTTTTTTTATGGTTTTTGATTTCTTGCCCTTGATTTTAAATTTTTTAACTTGAATTATTATTTTTTATGGGCGATGTTTTTTACTTTTAGGTTACTTTTTGACTAAAATCGATTAATAAATCAATTTGAGAAAACCTCACTTGTTGCAGAAGTATTAAAATTTTTTTTTGTTCTTTTTAAGTCTGAAATCATTCGGAACACTATTTGTCTATAAAATTTTGTTGTGGGATTTCTAGGATCTGAGGTTTTCGAATTTCTGGTCGCCAACTTATTTTGAGCTAAGGAGTTATTTTAGGGGCTGAAATGGCAAATAATTTTTGTTTTCCTTCATTTTTCAATATTTTGGTTTGCAATTTTTTATTTTTAGAATAGCATTTTTGATTTTTCGGCTTATATTTTAGATCTTTGACCAGTTTTTTTAAATTCTTCGTTCCAAATTTTAGAATTTTTGCCCTAAATTTTCGGAATTTTGTTCTGCATTTCTTTAACCGCGAATTTTCGATATTTGTGTAAATTTTCGATTTTTTTGTGCTTATATTTTTAGTTTTTTACCTTAATTAAGATATTTTTTTTTATTGGTCAATACTTTAGATTTTTAACGTAATTGATTTTTATGTGCAAATTTTTGATTTTTTGGTCGGTATTTAATTTGTATAATTTGTCATTTACATCTTTCATAATTTTGACGTTTTAAACGTCAGTATCATCCGATCCAATAAATTGTAAAAGAGGCTCTACCATCAACATGTTCCACGAGCCGCCACTGCTATTTCCTGTCATTAGCACTATGTGTGCCAATTTGACATTGATAGAAAATTGTTGGTACCTAGAACGGTGCCTCGGCCAAACGCAGGATATTTTTCTTTGTTGTAAAGAGAAGAATTCTATCATCTTCAATTATCGAATCCTTTATACAAGTGTTATGTAAGATAATTTCTTCTAAAGAACCTAAAATTTAAAATCCTTTCTGCACGTCTTATTCGTTAAAGCCAGTGGCGGTTGGTGTCGACAGGTGGAGCCAGTGACCAAATAAAACTTTTTATACAGGGTCCTGCAACAGTGCGTCGGGCTTTCCTAGCGACTTTCCCGTGAAAAAAAAGAAAAAAAAAAGTTTTATACAAAAAGTTTAAATTGGTTTAAAAATCTTTATGCCATAAAATTATTTTCAAACATACAGGGTGTCCCAATTTTGCGGTATAACAAAAACATTTTTTTTAATGGAACACCCTATATTTATTCGAATTTTCTGATGAAATTTTTAACCTCCACATTGTTGTCCATCTAGTTTTGGATTATGTTACAGTGTTGCCAATTTACAATTGTTTTTCTCCAAATATCATGCATAAGTAAGCTCAACTTTAAAAAATCGTAGCTACCTCGTTTTTTCTAAGCCCCACAGTTGTTGAGATATTCAATATTTTTCACAAAAGTAACCATTTCATTACATTTCTATACTCTGAGGTAGGCCATGCTGAAACAACACAACTGTCAAAATGTTTAAGTCGGTATAAAAAGGATGCAAGTAGTCTTAAATAATTTCATTTTTAACAAAAAGTAAAATCGATTTTTTTGAAAAACTAAATCATTTTTAAGAAACTTATTCCTTATAAGAAATTGGTTTAATCAAACAGTATTTTCTAGGTTAGGTTTAAGAGGAAACGAAGGGCGGTGGGCGGTTTCTATCCAGCGTTCGGACGATATACCGGGTAACCCAGCGATCTGTAAAAGCCCCATAACTTATTTGCTATTTGAGATATGGACTTCTAGTTTTCTTGAACTGGTACCCACACTTATTCTTCATATTTTAAAAATATATATATATGTTTTTGTACAGGGTGTCCCAGTATACATAACAGAACAAAGTTATGTTTTTTTTAAAGGAACACCCTATATTTTATACTTTATTTTCAACCCTCTTGAGAAGCTGATAAAAATAGTATAAGATAGTATGGGTCTTTTATGGACGATTGGTTAGTTATGGGCAAATTTGTGGCAAAAACAAGGAGATATTGAAAAAGTTGCAGAAGCGCTCCTAGCAATGCTAGCGTCGTTTTTTATACACTAAAGAATTTTCCACATCATGAAGAATAATACAAATCGTCTTTGGTTCCTTTTCGTTCATACTGCTATACAGGGTGTCAACATACGGAAAATAATGAATAACAATTTTTTTTCAAATAGAACACCCTATATATCTTGCCACCAATGCATGGAATTTTTATTAAGCTTTCCAATGATGTACAATTTGTATAATGAAATATTAAGGATTCTTAAGATTTATCCATAAAAACATTATTCTTTTGTCACCTCCTGCTCATTTTTGGATTTTCAGCCAAAACTATGCATTTTCTGAAAAAATAATAAGAGACCAAAGTTGTAGAGCGGAAAATTTTCGATCGATATAGGTCTTTCGACTTTTCCAATAATGCGTGCATTGCCCGCCAGAGTGCGCAAAATCGTGACCGTATATGCATTTTTCTCAAATTTTTTGTTAATTAATTGCACTATGCTTTATTTTCCACGTCCTCTAGCAAAAAAACGGGTAATTATAGGATTATTCAATTTTTTTAATTTTTCCCAAAATGCATAGTTTTCGCTAAAAATGCAAAAAAACATTGAAAACGCAAAAATTGATATATACATTTTCAATTTGCAAACTATGCATTTTTGGCAAAAATTGCTTCCATTAAGAGTTGTAAAGCGGAACGTTTTCAGTCGATATGGGCCATTTTAATTTCCCTTTAATTTCCCGTTTTACCGCTAGAGGGTGCGGAAAATAAAGTATAGTGCAATTTATTAATAAAAAAATTGAAAAGAAAACGCTAAAATGCATATACGGTCACGATTTTGCGCGCTCTGGCGGGCAATGCACGCATTGTCTTAAAAATTGAAAAACCTATGTCAATCGGACATTTTTCACTCTACAACTTTGATCTCTTATAATTTTTCCTGAAAATAGATAATTTTGGCTAAAAATCCAAAAATCAGCAGAAGGTGACAAAACAAATTTGTTTTTATTGATAAATTTCAAGAATCCTTAATATTTTGTCATACAAACTGTATATCATTGGAAAGCTTATTAAAAATGCCATAGATTGGTGGCAACTTATATAGGGTGTTCCATTTGAAAAAAAAAATAGTTATCAATTGTTTTGCGTATGTTGACACCCTGTATAGCACTATGAATAAAAGAGAACCAAAGTCGATATGTATTATTCTTTATGATGGGGAAAATTTTCTAGTGTATAAATAATGATGCTATCTTTGCTAGGAACGCTTCTGCAATGTTTTCAATGTGTCCTTGTTTTTGCCATAAATTTGCCCATAACTAACCAACCGTCTATAATAGACCCATACTATCTTATACTAGTTTTGTCACCTTCTCAAGAGGGTTAAAAATAAAGTATAAAATATAGGGTGTTCCATTTAAAAAAACATAACTTTGTTCTGTTATGTATATTGGGACACCCTGTACAAAAACATATATATTTTTAAAATATGCAGAATAAGTGTGGGTACCAGTTCAAGAAAACTAGAAGTCGATATCTCAAATAGCAAATAAGTTATGAGGCTTTTACAGATCCCTGGGTCACCCGGTATGTGCAGACTAAATTTTTGCATCTTCTATGATAAGCTTCCACATTATAAAAAAAAAATGAGGCAACCTCACTTGTTGCAGAAGCATTAAATAAACTTTATAAAACGAAATATAGCCTGAATATTTGAATATGCAACATGTTCGTAACAGGCTATATTTCGTTTTATTAAATTTATTCCACATTATTTTGCGTGCGTGGAACTTCAATTTCCAAAGAGTCATAATCAGCGTTGAAGGCACTAAAAACGTATTGGTACTCCATTCCTTCAATTGCGTCTTATTCTTGGGTGAATATAATTTTCCTCTAACCACACAACTACTTCATTACCCTCCGATGACAAATTGGGCTTTAGATTATCAATTGCTGCTGGAATTTCGCTCGGAAATTGGAAGGTCAATAACGTACCAACAAACTAAATACTTCAATCATTACCGTATTCACATGCTTGAATTTTTCGCCATGAAAAGCAAACAAACATCTGGGAATTCAAATTTTGAATCCTTCATTGCCGCAAATACAAAATCCACAAATATCGTAGAAGGATTTAATACAATCATTATCTTCCGCATAATCAATTAAATCTTGAAACAGTCTCCTCCTATAAAGAACCTCTATTTCTTGCCATTAGCACCGTGTTCCAATTGGGCATTGAAAGAAAATTGTTGGTATAGCCCGTTCTCTGGAATCTGGCGGCTGTGGTCGTAAAAGAGGGTCGGAGCTCGGTGACTGGGGGACGTAATATTTTTTTATCTCAAAGCAATCTTTGTTGAGAAGTACTGGTATAAAAGTGCGTATACCAATAGGACAGTAATAAATGTATGGAATGCAATTAGATGAACCACCAATACCTTTTCTTCGAGGGTGCGTCGATCCTCACGGCGGACCGATCGTTTTACGACCTCAGCCGCCAAATTCGAGCAAACAGACTATACCTAGAATGGTGCTTCAGCCAAATGCAAGATATTTTTCTTTGTTGTAAAGAGAAGAATTCTATCATCTTCAATTATCGAATCCTGTATAAAAGTTTTATATAAGATAATTTTTTCTAAAGAAAATAAAATTTAAAATCCTTTCTGCACGCCTTACTCGTTAAATCCAGTGGCGGCTGGTGTCGACAGAAACAGATAGTCAGGGACCAATTAAAACTTTTTTTTATACAGGGTCCTGCAACAGTGCCTCAGGCTTTCCCAGCGACTTTCCCGTAAAAAAAAAAAAACGTTTTATACAAAAAGTTATTGGTTTAAAAATCTTTATGCCATAAAATTATTTTCAAACATACAGGGTGTCCCAAACAAAAACATTTTTTTTAATGGAACACCTTATATTTATTCGAGTTTTCTGATGACATTTTCAACCTCCACATTGTTGTCCATCTAGTTTTGGATTATGTTGCCAATTTACAATTTTTTTCTCCAAATATCATGAATAAGCAAGCTCAACTTTAAAAAAATCGTACCTCGTTTTTTTTTAGTTTTAGCAAAAATTTCAGTGTGGTTGATAAGCAACGTTTTGGTAATGACAAATTTGAATTTAGTAATACAGGGTGTTCAGAAAAAAAAATGCCAAACTGCAAATTTCAAAGGGGTATAACCCCTGTGTCTGTGCGCGCTGTATCTCAAAAACTGATAGAGCAATTGATATGAAACTTTGAACATACGTCTTATTTGATAATCCGAAGAACTGAAAAGCTTTTGGTAAAATTTCGTACACCGGAAGTGGGTGTTTACCTTAACTGTTTCTTGTTTTATTTTTTCTCGAGTCCACGGGAACTCTCTTTTTAAAATGACAAGAATTCAAAGTTTAATATGGCACTGCTTGACCCGTTTCAAATTAAATTTTTTAACAACAACGTGTAGAGAAGAGTCTACTTAAACGATTTAACGCATGAAATTTTGGGTAAAATTGTTTATAACTTTTTTAAGAATTTTTTTTCTCGGGTCCACCCTAACTATATAGATAATATAGCAAACTTTTAAAGTCCACTATGTCACTGTTTGACGCGTTTAAAATTTATTTTTTTAACAACAACGTGTAGATAAAAGTTCACTGAAACGATTTGAAGGATGAAATTTTGGGTAAAATTGTTTATAACCTTTCTATGAATTTTTCTTCTTCGGTCCACCCAAACTATATACACTGGAGAAAAAAAATGAAACACTTGAAATTTTGACCATTTTCAAACCGCCAAACTCGGCGTATTTTCAATCGATTTTGATGAATCTTTGAGAGCGAAAAACTTTGAAGTGTCTTCTTTAAAGTCATGCATACGAACTTAAACGTAACCGCTTCCGCACCTCTCTAGCACTCCTGTGAAAAAAAAATGTTTTTTCAGGAAACCATGTCCAACTTTGACGTGTCTGTGGAGTTGGAAAAATTTTGTCGACTCGATCCACTATAAAGGCATTAAAATCTGATCAATTCCCTATGCAGGACTCGAAAAACGAAGTTCCTACGGCAATTGGGCACAAAGTTATGGGTGTTTGAAAAAAGTGCATTTTGAGGTTTTTCTCACATAACTCAGCGACTTTTCACGAAATTTGATGATTCTTTCGGGAAAAAAATTCCATTTTGGCCGTACTTTAAACGGGTCAACTCAGATTGGAATAATCCCTTTTCGAACCCTTCAACCCCCGAACAAAAAAAACACGAATTTGGGCAAAAAACGTCTAACTTTGGCAACGTTGTACCGAGTTGGATAAAATGTGTCGACTTGATCCACCAAAAGGGCATTGCAATGTGTTCAATAACCTGTGCAGGACTCAAAAACGAAGTTCCTACGGCAATTTGGCACAAAGTTATGGGTGTTTAAAAAAGTGCATTTTGTGGTCTTTTTTAATTTTTTTGTTTGGAGACGTAGAGCATTCTCTTTGAGTGGGGGATAAACCCCACTCACACACATTTTGCTTTTTATTTCTCAAAAGATCGTCGAAATCGGTTGGACAGAAGCTGAGTTATGGCCATTTGAAAATTACCTAAATTTTTACAAATCTCGTGTTTCATTTTTTTCCGTCAGTGTAATTTGTTTGTTTTTATTGGACGAATGGAAAAATGGACGAAAGGTGGTGAGTTAGGCCCACATTTTTCCCGACCCTACAGAGATCGTTAAAGTAAGCCTTTTTTGACCTAAAATAAAGTTTTTTGTTCATGGAGTTCTAAGGTACAATGATATTCATGATTTCCCGCAAACAATTCATTTTCGTGCATACCTCAAAGAACATGCAAAGAAAATTTCATTCGTGAAAACGAAAACAATTTTGGCGAAAAACTTCGGACTTATGAGTATATTGTTTATCGTGATAGAATCATCCATTTTTTCGCGGATTGATATGAAATGTAAGATTTTTCGGACTGCTTCAAGTCCGTGAAATATCACTTTTGCGGACTAGCCTTTAAAAATGCTTATTTATGCCTAGGCTGTAAAAGTAATGAGCCAATCAGGTGAGACTACGTCATGTTATTTCGCCAATCACATGATACGCCGCGTCGACCAATAGAAGCCGCCCGGAAATTTGATATCGCCCACGTTGAGAAACACTGGCTTACACGATGCACAATCTTGATCGACGGTTACTATATGTTTTTGTATTATCTGTCATGTAAGCTCTCTTGTTTTCTGGGCTTAAATATCTTCTAACTGTTTTACTTTCGGTTCCAGTACTTGCTACAAGGACGAGGTTGTCATAAAAAAAAATCTGTGTTGATCAACCAAAAATATTGTACACTCTGCCTGTGCTTTCCTCCTATCGTAGCTCCAGTAATACATATCTTTACGACTCTTTTCCTTCCCCATTCAGGGGATCCCCCGCTTTGCTAGTTAGTTCTTCGAGATTTTTTTGTAAAAGAACCATAAATGTTTTTTTTTTATTTGATTGGGTCATTCTTGTATTTTAAACATGCTTTTTTATTATTTCATTGACCTGGGTGACCTGCAGATGACTTTGACCGTGCTTCTGTCAAGAAGTCAAGATCAAAGGGTAGCCGTTATTCAGTAGTCGTCTGAAATAAAGAAGTAGACATTTTTCCTTGACGGTACTTTGGCTATCGTTCGATCGATCGGTTTGTCAATTTTTTTATAGAATGCCATACATGTCCATGTGGCTAGCTCTATCCCAAAAATTTGTTTTTTTCTTAAACCGTTATGTACCAGTGTCCTATTTAGAGGACAGTACAAGAAATATGTTTTTTTTAAACATTAAATGTTTTTCAAATTAAATATAACTTTAGAAATACATTGTTTGTACATTAATAAACTATTCAATATTTTTTTCTTCAAATATTTTACAATACCAATGAATAAAAAAATATTGAATGTATCACTTTTTTACTTGATATGTTTCATGAGAAATCTATATCTGTATACGTTGCAAAACAATCGTGTGATTTCTGTGTTTATATTTTTCTCATTGAAAAAGGTATGTGTTAACATGTAATAAGGTGTTTGTATCAAAAATATTTAAAATACGTGCGTAATTGCCGGGCTAAGATGGCTGTCCTATAAATATGACGCTGGTACTTACCGATATCAAAACGTGTGAGTTTGTCTGTCCATTTGCTTAAAACTTTTAGATCAGTTTATACACTTTATACGTGTATTTCTTGTGCAGATAACCGTTTTTCATCATTTTTTCCTTGTTTATATTCGAAACATTTTATTCACGGTAAGTAATAGTACTTACTTATTTATTTTTGGTGTGATATTTTCAGTTCATAAATTTGTTTGCTCACTTTTTACTTTCTCCGTTACGAAGTACGAGAAAGTATTGTGATCGTGATTTTTTTTTCAAAAATTTTTTTTACGGAAATATCCGTTTTGGGGTCCCTAGATGCCATTTCAACAATTTCTGGAAAAAAAAATTTTGTGTCTGTGTGTGTGTGTGTCTGTGTGTGTGTGTGTGTGTGTGTCTGTGCGCGCTGTATCTCAAAAACTAATAGATCAATTGATATGAAACTTTGAACATACGTCTTATTTGATAATCCGGAGAACTGAAAAGCTTTTGGTAAAATTTCGTACACCGGAAGTGGGTGTTTACCTTAACTGTTTTTTGTTTTTTGCCAATATTTTCTTAAATATGAAAAATATCACAAAAACATTTAATCTAATATTGAAGACAACAAAGAAATGAACATCTTTTGCTTGAAAATATTTTTCATAAAATCATTGCTATTCGAGAAAAAAAATTGTTAATGTTTTTTTAATTTTTGGTTTATAATTATCAAACGATAATAGTTACAGCAAATTTATGTGAATAATAATTGTAGAGAATGCCAAAATGAACAACTTCTAAAGAATAAGTTTTTTTCGAAATCTCGTTAGTTTTTGTGTAAAACGAGTTTTTGAATTTAAAGTATAATTTTTCCATCTTTCATAATTTTGACGTTTTAAACGTCAGTTTCATCCGAGTTTACGCAACGCTCGATGTACATTTAAAATATGATTTCAATTGAAAATAGACCATAAAAGCGTAAATATAAATGATATTATCTTGTCGGAGAAAGTAACATGATGGCCACATCACCATTTTTTATTCAAGCAGATGTATCGAAAAGCCAGGGTTCGGAAAATATCCGATATTTATATAAATATCAATATATCGGATATATATCCGATATATATCAACTTTTTGATATTTATTCTTGGTCATTAATATTAATGTTTATATGACTTATTAATTATATAATGCACATACTTTATTTATATTATATTTATTTATTGCAAACAAACACAGTTGCTTACAAGATAGTAAAAAAATAACATTTAAAATGTCAAAATATTTGACATCAAATTGAAAATTTTTTGAAATGAGGACTATTTTGCTCTTCATTATGTTTTCAGGGATAAATTGAAGAATTTTCAAAGTAAGGACCTTTTTTTTGTTTATTTTTTGCTCACTTCAAAAATCGACTATTTTCGACAAAAAAGAGTCATTTCGCCCATCTCTAGTTTAAATTAGAGCAAATGCTTACTATTCATATTGCTGCAACTTGGAATATTTGAGAAACGGGGGAATTTTTTGGTATTGAGTGTTTCATAAATATCCATGATATATATCATCGAATATATATCATGATATATATCGTGATATATATCATGATATATATCCGATGATATATATCGTCCGAACCCTGCGAAAAGCATTGTCATTACAAGAGATAGAGGATATTATAAATTATCCCAACTTTATGAGAGCCGAAGACGTCGATATAGTAGTTCTTCCGCCAGATTCATTGACTGATGAAGACGAAGCAGATGATACTATTTTAGGAACACTGGAAGTAAATGATGTACCTGGCGAACTTGTAGTGCAATATAATTTACTTGATAATTCTAAACCTGCCAAAGTAACGATATAAGTATGGCTGGACCTTCAAATATTCAAATTTGAAAATTCGCCTCGCACGAAAATCCACCGTTGAAGAATTTTTTATGGAAGTTGTGATAACCCAAGTTTCAAATTATCGTCTGATAAGGGCAGAGCATTTATCAGTATTCTTTTATTTTCTGGATATCATCAAGTGCCATCCGAAAAACATTACTGGACTGAGCAAGTAGATCTTGGTGTAGATATTGTAAAAAAATGTATTTCAAGAAATGAGAATTTAAAAACTAAAAAGTACATTCATTTTGCTGATAATTAAATTATAATATAAATGTATGTAAATATTGTGTTTCTATAAATTATTTTAGTTGTATTAAATAAATAAATATATTTTTTGAAATGCACATTTTGATACCCTAAAGTGCCAGTATCCTATTTATAGGACAGGTCATAACTCAAAAATTTAAGACATTAAAAAAAAAATGGTGATGTGGCCATCATGTTACTTTCTCCGACTTGATGGTATCATAGCCAATTATATTTACGTTTTCATGGTTTATTGAAATCATATTTTAAATGTACATCGAGCGTTGCGTAAACTCGGATGAAACTGACGTTTAAAACGTCAAAATTATAAAACATGGAAAAATTATACTTCAAATTGAAAAACTCGGTTTACTCAAAAACTAACGAGATTTCGAAAAAAACTTATTCCTTAGAAGTTGTTCATTTTGGTATTGTCTACAATTATTATTCACACAAATTTGTTATAACTATTATCGTTTCATAATTATAAACCAAAAATTGAAAAAAAATTAATAAATTTTTTTCTCGAATAGCAATGATTTTATGAAAAATATTTTCAAGCAAAAGATGTTCATTTCTTTGTTGTTTTCAATGTTTGTTTAAATGTTTTTGTGATATTTTTCATATTTAAGAAAATATTGGCAAAAAACAAAAAACAGTTAAGGTAAACACCCACTTACGGTGTACGAAATTTTACCAAAAGCTTTTCAGTTCTTCGGATTATCAAATAAGACGTATGTTGAAAGTTTCATATCAATTGCTGTATTAGTTTTTGAGATACAGCGCACACAGACAGACACACACACACACACACACACACACACAGACAAACAGACAGACAGACAGACACACACACACACACACAGACACAAATTTTTTTTTTCCAGAAATTGTTGAAATGGCATCTAGGGACCCCAAAACGGATATTTCCGTAAAAAAATGTTTTGAAAAAAAAATCACGATCACAATACTTTCTCGTACTTCGTAACGGAGAAAGTAATAATTCAAGCTTTTTCTTGTTTATGTGAACTGTATTAACTAAAGTAATTGATTGAAATTTAAAATTTAAAAAAAATAATAATTTGGGACTTAATGGATTAAAATGGCCGACATATGCCCAACTTTTATTTGATTTTTTTTAGCACACGTCCGCCATTTTAAGAAAAATTAAAATTTCAAGAAATTGTACGAATAAACGTTAGCCAACGTAATAATAATTAAGAAAAATATCTACAGAATTTGCACGGCTACCGTTTGGCCTGTACTTTTTGACAAAGGCGCGGTCAAAGACGGGTGTGAAGTTAGCAATAGATCCAGTAATAGATTTTAAAAATTTTCATATCTCCGAGAAAAAAAAAGCGAATCGAAAAAAAGTTAACCATACCATTAGGAAAGGTCTAAATTAATAACACAAAAAGAATCAACTCTTAATTTTAACCCCTTATATTTTTTCACCCCTTAAAATTTTTTTTTTTCAAGTTTGCAAATCAGCCATAAATAAATAATAGTCTATTATTAAACGAGTGAGAAAGTTGGCCATTGCCACAAGGGTGACGTTTGCAACACTCGCCTACGGCTCGTGTTGCAATTCACCCGAGTGGCAACGGCCAACTTGTTCACGAGTTTAATACTATACTTTTTCGCATTATATTAAATAATTACCTAAAGATTTGTCTGTTTGTATTAAATTATAACGAATAAGTTTTCTATTTGGAAATTGCGGCAGTTCGCTGACAAAAAACTAATCGTAACCATAGTAACAATTAAACTGTTGGGCAATGAAACCGCTATCATTTGATTGGACGTCACCTGTGGAGAAAATGATTCGGCCGAATAATAGACAACTTTCTCAATCGAAAACGATTTAACAACGTTTATATTATTTAATAAGATGCGAAAAAAACGCTTATTCTTATCACTAATACAAGTACTTTAATAACCAAGAGTCAAAAAAACGTTAAGGGCACTCCTTCAACAATAAAAATCTCCGCAAATCGCAGAAGTCCACACCTCGTGATATTAATCTCAACTTTTGACAAAGTTTGCAATCAATCAGCCATAACTAAATAAAAATTCTTATTCTTATCACTAATATGGGTACTTTCATAATCAAAAGTCAAAAAAACGTTACGGGCACGGGAATTTTTATTTGGTTTTGGCTGATTGCAAACTTTGTCAAAAATTTATATTAATATCGCGAGGTACGGATTTCGGCGACTTACGGAGAAATTATTTTTCTCTGGGTCGTAGAAGTGCCCCTAAGGGTTTGGTCCATTTGAAGTGGCAATAAAGATCTATTGATGGACTTCAGCTCTGTTTAAAAAATTGCAACAACTTCAGGAGATTAAATTTGATGTTCCAATTATCAAAGATTTTGAGATTACCTACGTCCGGGAATTGATCAGAGCATTTAAAAATGAAAACTTAGAATTTTGAATAATAAGAAACGTATAAAATAATTTGAAAACTTAATTCATATACTTCGCCCTGTCTGACCTTTTGCATTTCGTACACATCTGACTTTTTAAGGGGATAGACCTTTAGCATAGTATCAATAATTTTTATTAAATACGACTTAATGAATATGTCTTGAGAAATGTCTGCAAAAAAAAACTACACAATTATCAGCAAAGAATTTCTTTTCCGAATGACATAATTATTTTGTGTTGGTGAAAGCTATTTTCCCAATTACGTAAGATTGATTATTGTACGTGTTATCCAAAATCTATCACAATTCATTGCGTTATTCGAGCATTGCATCGAACAAAAGCATTTCCACACCGTAGATGACTTTAATAAAAACGTGATATACTGCGATGTTTCAGAAATCTTTTATTGTTCCAAGATATTTGTTACACGCACACATTGGATAACCAATATTGAAATTAAACAAACATGGAATAATCAATAATTTTTGAAAATGTTATAATCCAGTTTGAACATGTGGTAAAAGCATAAATCAATGACACAACTGTATACCAGTTTTTGGCTATTGGCCATCATCAGTACAGTGCGTTTGTTAAAAACCGTTGTGTAACATGCGATATTTTGTTTTTAAATCTGTCCTACTTTTTTTCCTAATCAGTATTTAAATTTAGATATAGAAATTGCAACTACAAGGAATACCAATTTTAAAACCAAAGGGTATAGCCGAATAAGATGGTCAAAAGTGCCCCCAAAGCAAATCAATAATCACGATGACTGGATGAAAGATAATTAAAAATGCCGCTGATTGCTCGAAATTTCAGCCTCCTGAAGCAATTTGTTGTCGAGATATGACCGAAAACGTGAATTTTACGTTTTATTTTTTTCTCCTTTTCTATGGCACGAATCAAGCTGAAATCAAGTCTACCCAAAACAAAACAAAAATTACATCTCGCAGTATTGTTTTCAATTTTTTGGCGCCAAATTCAAATAGAAAAATGAAGTTAAAGTTTTCAAAATTTATTTTTGCAGTGAAGGTATTCGAGGACTGTCTCAGTTTTTTTTTCTGTAAATGTGTTTTACTAAATTCTATAACATACATTTATTTCAGAATTTTAAACAGTGTGGAAGATAGTTAAAATAATTAAAAACCACTTTTACCACCTTAAAAATTTGAATTTCGCGCCAAAATTGTGATAAAAAAAGTTATTTTTGTGAAGTTCTCTCTAATTAAAAAAAAAGATAATCATTTCACAAAAATAATTTTTTTATCACAATTTTGGCGCGAAATTTAAATTTTAAAGGTCGTAAAAGTGGTTTTTAATTATTTTAACTATCTTCCACACTGTTTAAAATTCTGAAAAAAAGTATGTTATAGAATTTGGTAAAACACATTTACAGAAAAAAATTGAGACAGTCCTCGAATGCATTTACTGCAAAAATGAATTTTGAAAACTTTAACTTCATTTTTCTATTTGAATTTGACGCCAAAAAAAATGAAAAAAAATACTGCGAGATGTAATTTTTGTTTTGTTTTGGGTAGATGTGGTTTCAGCTTGATTCGTGCCTTAGAAAACGAGAAAAATAAATAAAACGTAAAATTCACGTTTTCAGTCATATCTCGACAACGAATTGCTTCAGGAGGTTGAAATGTCGAGCAATCAACGGCATTTTTAATAATCTTTCATCCAGTCATCGTGATTATTGATTTGCTTTGGGGGCACTTTTGACCATCTTATTCGGCTATACCCTTTGGAAGAATTATTGAAGAGTAACATTTGATTAAAATTTGGAAAAAACGATATTTTTTTAGCTTATAGAATATAGGAATATTCAGCCTGTTAGTGACTCAGCAACATTGGGCCCTATTCTGTTTTTATCACTTTCGAAAAGGTTTTGATTGTCATCGAAAACTTTTCACTTCACGCAAGTTCCGATTCTGTTTCTATCACCGATCGTGTTTCGAATGACGTCAGTCGAAAAGTAAGGTTAAGTTTTATCACCTATTTTAACCTTGTTTTATCACCTATTTTAACCTTGTTTTATCACCTATTTCGGAGCAGGTGATAAGTGTGTGTTAACCATAAAATTGTGAAAATTGTCTTTATTTGGCTTTATTATTGCTACGGGAATAAGAAGCAGCAGCTGAAAATTATTATTTGCTGCAATTTTAACGACATTTACGGGATTTTAGCAATCCATTAGAATATTTGTTTTAAAAACAACAAATTTGTGAGAGTTTCGAACTAACACACCCATATTAGATGGTGATTAGTACTTATCAATTCCATAATTCTTCAAAATTAACTTAATTACAGTTACCTTCAAGTGCACTCAGTACTGATTTTCCCGCGTAAATTTGAAAAATGGCAAAAGCATGCCGTTATTAGTTCACTTGCTTCAATTTTACAGTGTTGTCACACTTACTTTATCACGTTAGAAACGGATTACCAATTTGCCGTTCGATTGAAAGCGGTGTGATAAATTTTCACGGCGCAAAGTTATCACCGTGATAAAAACAGAATAGGGCCCATAAAGTCTTACTAAGACTACAAACAAATAACTAATTGAAACAACTACTTCTTTTTATTGACTACTTGATCGAAATTATATTTCAATAACTAAACGTTTCTGCCAAAATTTAATTTTTCAATCACACGTTACATACCCTAAACTTTTTTGTTTCAATTAATAATTTAAAAATTTTCCTTGCATCACTACACCACACGGATTCACCTTTCACTTCCTCGCACCCATAAAACACGATAATATTACGTCGTACAAATGTATACGAAATTCAACATGTAAACATTTGACCGAAACGTGACTCCAAAACAATCGATGTTTGATTTGATTGTCCAGGCGCGTCGCAACTGTAGCGCGTTTATGAAACGATGTGACAATTAAATCTTTTGTCGTAATTCAAACAATGATGTCAGTCGGCTTTGTTAATAAAGCGAGCGGCGGTAATTACTCAGGACGTATGCATGGGGTGGCAGACGGGCGCGCTAATTTTTTTCAATTACCCACAGGGGAAACCCACGCCGTGAAATATCCCCGTTATTCATCACGGGTTTCATAAGAGAAAGAAGCTCGGCAAACAAAATATTAGTATGTAGATGGGAGCAATTAGTGGTCAACTCTTGGGAATTATATTGTCTGCCGGTTAATAAGTTAATATACGGAGGGGTATTTTTTACCACGACCTTCCTCAGATGTGCTCATTTATCAAATTTGATACACGAGGGGGAATCGTATAAATGTAATCAAGTGTCTCAGAGGGATTACCCAAAGTATCCGTAAGCAATTCATCCAAAAAGTTTTCTTCATTGCTTTATACAATCGGCTGTACTGGAAAATTGGAAGCAATCTGTTTACATCTTGAAGGTATGAGTCCATTTTGATTGATTTAATGTTTCATAATTTTATTTGAATATTAGGAGTACAAATTTATACAATTAGTGTAAATTTCAGGGACGGCTCGTTGTATAGAGCCAAGGAGCCATGGCACTACCTGCAGTTCAAGCTCAGCAAGAATTTTTTATTAATTCATAAAAAACTTTTTCGCCAGTTTAAATGTTAAACAACGCCTGCATTACTTTAATAAAAACTTTTTTGCAACACCATATCCTTAAGTTGTCATTATTTGATAGTTTTCAGCCTCTAAAATATATCATTTTTTCATAGTGCAAAATAACTATGCAATAAAAAAATAACTATGAAATAAAAAAGTAACTATGAAATTAAAAAGTAACTATACAATAAAGAAGTAACCAAGTAAAAGTAACCTCGAATTCGGCTTCATAAATCGTACGAGATTTGGAGGGCAACAAATCCAAACTCGCCGCTTCCGCCGCTGCTCTTATCTCCGGTGGAGTTCCGCACATTTCTTCATCGCTACTAATCAAGTTTTCACTCATTGAACTGAACTTAACTGAACAAATTAAATTAGAAGTAGTTTGACATAGAGACAAGTGTAACATAAAAAGCCGACTGTGGCGTGTTTTTTGTTTCCGTACCAACATGGATTTTGACGTTCCCACACACTCGATTAAATCGAAATTTATAATCGCTGCGTTCGCTAGCGAAATTTCAAGGCCCGAGACAGAGAAATTCAACTTAAGAATATGGTGTTGCAAAAAATTATGTATACAACTGGTGGCTAAACAGTGCTTTATTTTACTCGTGAGCTTTAGAGCACTCGCTATCGCTCGTACTCTAAACGGCTCACGCGTAAAATAAAGCACTTGTTTAGCCACACGTTGTATAAAATACTATTTTTGTTTTCCGTGTGTATTGTTTTGATGTCTGGGACAATAATAAATCGAAAGTACACATAAATCATATTTTCAGCTTGTTTGAAATTATGAACCTTTAGTTTACACCTCAAAATAACCTTGGACCATAAAGATCAATTGGTCTTCCTTTCTTCAAAAAAGGAGGCGGGTGCCTGCCCATATTGTAGTCATACTAATCAAATGAATTGTTTTATTGATGCCAACAGAGTTAATGGTTTTATTTAAATTATTTCTTTTCAAATTAGTTTCTCATTTTTGAACAATTAAAGCGAAAATTTAAAAAAAAATGTTTTCTAATTAAAAAAAAATTGGAAAATTACTTTAAAGTGATTTTTGAAACTAATTTAAACCATTTTCTTACTAGAATATTCTACATTTTTTATTAATAAATACAGTTTATTGAAACTCCTAAGAGCTACAAATGGCCATCGACCGAAGTCTTTCAGCCTATTTTTATTATTAAGCCTGTATTTTCGATTTTTTTTTGTCTAAATTTTTGATCATTTGGGCTAAATATTCTTTATTTTAACCTAAATTTTCGATTTCATTGTTTAATTATTCTACTATTTGGTCCGTATTTTATATTTTCCCGACGAATTTTTAAATTTTAAATTTTTGACCTCTACTTTCGATATTTTATTTTATCTTTTGTCCTAAATATCCTTCATTTTGACCTAAATTTGCGATTTAATTGTTTAAATTTTCGACTTTTTGGCCCGCATTTTTGATCTTCCCGTCGAATTTTTATGTTTAATTTTTGACCTATATTTTCTATTTAATGGGTCTAAATTTTTGATCTTTTGACCTGAATATTCTTCATTTTGACATAAATTTTCGATTTAATTGTTAAAATTTTCGATTTATTTGGTCCGTATTTTGGATTTATCAGGACGAATTTTTAATTTTTAGATTTTTGACCCTGTACATTCGTTTTTTGATTATTTGGCCCAAACATTATTTATTTTGCCTAAAATTTCGATTTAATTGATAAAATTTTGGACTATTTGGTCCGCATTTTTTTTTAATTTCTGACCTGTATTTTCGATATTTTTGGTATATTCTCTAAATATTCTTTATTTTGACCTAAATTTTCGATTTAATTGTTCAATTTTTTTATTCTTATTTTTTATTTTTCGGGCCGAAATTTTAATTCTAGTTACAAATTTTTGATTTTATTTTGATTAAAATATCTATAACCTGTATTATTGATTTTTTATTTTTCCGGTATTTTCGAGTTTTGTTTGTTGAAATTTTCGATTGTTTAGCCTGCATTTATTATCTTTAGAACCGAATTTTCTATGCAATTTCGACTTTCTGGCCAACAAATATTATTTTTTTTTAAATCTTTTGACCTGAATTTTTCTTTATTTTTAATTTCATTTCATTTATTTAATCCTACCTAACTTTTTGATTTTTGGCCAACATTGTAGATTTTTAATTTCTTTTATCTTTTGCCCTAAAATTTTCTTTATTTGTCTGTTAAAATGTCTCTTTCCTTGGTCCACCATTTTAATTTTTATGCCTAAATTTTGTATTGGATATTTTAGATATTTATTAAATATTTTAGATTTGGATTATTGATTTCATTTCGTGATTTTTTTTAGTTTTTGGCTATTATTTTTGAATTTCTGATCAGAAACCTATTTTTGGCAAATTATTTTGCTTCTACTTAAGTTTTTAATTTTTTGTCTTTTTTATTTTTAGATCAGGATTCTTGATTCTTTGGCCCATATTTTAAATTTCTGTATTTTCGATTTTTCTGTTCCAATTCTTTTTATTTTTCTTTATTTTGACCAAAATATTCGATTGGTTTATAGAAATTTTCGATTTTTTTTGTCAGCAATTTTTATCGTTACGCCCGTTTTCGATGTTTTGTCCAAATTTTCACCTCTTTAGGCCCTACTTTTTGGCTTATATTTTGTATTTTCGATTTTAGGTCTTTTGGCCGAAATTTTCTTTATTTCGACTTACATTTTAGATTCGTTTGATTTTTTGGTCTACCACTTTGATTTTTGGGTACGAATTTAAGATTTTTGCTCTTGATTTTTTATTTTTTGTTTCATATTTTAGATTTTCTTAATTTGCGGATTTTTATTTTATTTTTATTTTTGCTTTTATTTTCGAATTTCTCGTTGGAACTTATTTTAAGCTAAAAAGAGTTATACATATTTGGGGCTGAAAATTGCAAATTATTTTTCTTTTGTTAGTATTGTAATTTTTTGGTCTGCATTTTTATTTTTAAACCAGGATTTTTGATTCTTTTTTTGCCGATATTTTAGATCTTAGGCTGTTTTGTTCCAATTTCTTTTATTTTTCGGCGAAAATATTCGATTGGTCTAGGAAGATAAATGGTTCTTTGTTTCTTCAAAGGGGGATGTATCGTATAAGTGGCTCTACCATCAACATGTTTCCATTAAAAAAAAAATGTAAGTTTGCGTCATATCTCGGAAAATAATGGCGTGAAAATTTTTCTGAATTTATTTTATTAAGCTGCATAAAATTATCTACAACTTTGTTTTTTACAGTTTCTTTTTCTATCTGTCATAATAACCGAGATATATTCATTTAAAAAAATTGACACTTTTTAAATTTTTCAAAATATCTAGTTACCCTCGACTTTTTTGAAAACTTTGAAAGTGTTATTTTATTGGGCTCATAAAACTGCATTTCTTTGCCCGTTTCTCTATCTCTTATAGTTTCCGAGATCCCCATCGAAAAAAACTCACCCTGTATATTTTTTTTAATTGACATTAATTTACCCAGTAATTTGCAAACAGTAGGCAGCAAATGTGAAATTTAACATGGTGTACCCTAACGTTCTGTTATTGGACCGTACCTCAAGGTCGTATTTGTGGACCTTTGATTTTTTTCAATTGACATTCATTTGCCCAGTAAATTGTACACAGCAATTGTGAAATTTAACATGTTGTACCCTCAGGTACCTCAAGGTTCTATTTTTGGACCTTTAATTTTTCCAATTGACATTCATATACCCAGTAAATTGAAAACAGTAAACAGCAATTGTGAAATTTAACAAGGTGTACCCTTAGGTTCTGTTATTGGACCGCACCTGAAGGTTCTATTTTTGGACCTTTGATTTTTTCAATTTACATTCATTTACCCAGTAAATTGTAAACAGCAGTGGCGGCTCGTGGAACATGCTGATGGTAGAGCCACTTATAAATATTATAAGAACGATTTATCTTCCTATCCTTAGTAACTTGCGAAAAAGTGTTTTAAGAATTAATTAAAAATTCTTGCTGAGCTTGAAACTACAGGTAGTGCCATGGCTCTTTGGCTCTATACAACGAGCCGCCCCTGCTTAATTTGATGAAAGGATGATTTGCAAATCTAATTTAATTTTTGAAGAATTTCGTCAACACGTTTTATATATATTTTTTTAAATTTTTCACTCGAGTATTTCACAATTTCAAAACTAAAATTTAAAAAAACTCGTGAAATAATCGGTAGATTTCAAAAACTGCACTTATTTTGATAAAACGGTGATTTGCAAATCTAATTTATTTTTGTAGAATTTAGTCAATACGTTTCATATTTTATTTTATTTTTTCACTCGAGTATTACAAAATTCGAAAATTAAAATTTTCAAAAATTCAATACTCACGGAATAATCGGTGGATTTTCAAAAACTCCATTTAGTTTGATAAAACGATGACTTGCAAATCTAATTTACTTTTTGTAGAATTTAGTAGGCACGTTTTATATATATTTTTTTAAATTTTTAACTCGAGTATTACACAATTCAAAAATTAAAATTTTCAAAAATTCACAACTCACGAAATAATCGATGGATTTTCAAAAACTCTATTTAGTTTGATAAAACGATGATTTGCAAATATAATTTAATTTTTGTAGAATTTCGTCGACACGTTTTATATTTTCTTTTATTTTTTTGTTCAAGTATTACACAATCCGAAAATTAAAATTTTCAAAAATTCACAACTCACGAAATAATCGGTTCAGTTCTTGGACCGAACCTCAAGGTTCTATTTTTGGACCTTTGATTTTTTTAATTGACATTCATTTACCCAGTAAATTGTAAACAGTATGCATCAATTGTGAAATTTTACACGGTGTGCCCTAAGGTTTTATTCTTGGACCGTACCTCAAGGTTCTATTTTTGGAAGTTTGATTTTTCAATTGACATTCATTTACCCAGTAAATTGTAAACAGTATGCATCAATTGTGAAATTTCACACGATGTACCCTAAGGTTCTGTTCTTGGACCGTACCTCAAGGTTCTATTTTGGACCATCGATTTTTTCATTGACATTCATTTACCCAGTAAATTGTAAACAGTATGCAGCAATTATTCATGATTTACCGAGTAAAGTGGAAACAGTAATTATGAAATTTGACATGGTATATTACAAGATTCTCTCCTTGGCCTTTTATTTTTAAAATTGACATTCATGATTGAAGTAAAGTATAAACTAGAGATGAAAGTTGGCATGGTGTATTCGAAGGTTTTCTTCTTGGCCCATTTTTTTTTTAAATTGACATTCATGATTGAAGTAAAGAGTAAAGTATAAACTAGAGATGAGTAACTCAAGAGTGAGTCGACTGAGTCAACTCTGAGAAGTGAATCGCGGAGTCAAGTGACTCCTTTGCAAGTTAGCAGTCTTTTTGAGTCATAATTTTTTTTTTGAAGTGAGAAGCTTTTTGTGCTCTCCATTTTGTTTTCAGGGTAAATTTTAAAATTGTGCAAGTGAGGTCTTTTATTTGCTTTCCTGTATGTCTTCAGGGCGAAGTGGAATTGTATTTATTTAAAAGTGATGACTATTTCCAGCTTTCTTCACTTCAAAATGAGTAGACTTTTTTAAATTATTTTAGCTCTTCACTTCTTTGTAAATAAACGCATTTCCCAAAATTTTTAGAGGCGGGGTTACTAATCGGAAAGCACGCTTAACAGTTGTGCAATTAAAAAAAATCAAAATCACCATATTAAAATATTCGAAATTAAAAAAAAATGAAATTTTTGCATTCAATGTTCATTTTACTAGAAAATTTAGTAATCCGTTTTAGAATTAAACTAAATTTGCCATAATTTGACGTTAGTATTGCCAAAATTGATCAGCGCATTCCGCAGTTGGGCAACATCAAAAATAAAATTAGCGATTTTAAAATCTTCGAATCTAAAAAAATTGCAATGTTTGCATTTTGTGTTTATTTCACTACAAAATGTTGTGATCCGTTTTAAAATGACACTAAATTTACCATAATTTGACGTTAATATTACCAAAATTGAACAGCGCATTCCGCAGTTGGGCCACATCAAAAGTCAAAATGGCGATTTTAAAATCGTCGAATTTAAAAAAATTGCAATTTTTGCATTTTGTGTTCATTTCACTACAAAACGTTGTGATCCGTTTTAAAATGACACTAAATTTACCATAATTTGAGGTTAGTATTATTAAAATTGATCAGCGCATTCCGCAGTTGGGCAACATCAAAAATCAAAATGGCGATTTTAAAATCTTCGAATTTAAAAAAATTGCAATTTTTGCATTTTGTGTTCATTTCCCTACAAAATGTTGTGATCCGTTTTAAATGACACTAAATTTACCATAATTTGACGTTAGTATTACCAAAATTGAACAGCGCATTCCGCAGTTGGGCGACATCAAAAGTCAAAATGGCGATTTTAAAATCTTCGAATTAAAAAAAATAATGCAATTATTGCATTTTGTGTTCATTTCACTACAAAATGTTGTAATCCGTTTTAAAATGACACTAAATTTACCATAATTTGACGTTAATATTACCAAAATTGAACAGCGCATTCCGCAGTTGGGCCACATCAAAAGTCAAAATGGCGATTTTAAAATCTTCGAATTTAAAAAAATTGCAATTTTTGCATTTTGTTTTCATTTCACTACAAAGTGTTGTGATCCGTTCTAAAATGACACTAAATTTACTATAATTTGACGTTAGTATTACAAAAATTGATCAGCGCATTCCGCAGTTGGGCCACATCAAAAATCAGAATGGCGATTTTAAAATCTTAGAATTAAAAAAAAAATTACCATAATTTGACGTTAGTATTACCAAAATTTAACAGCGCACTCAGCAGTTAATTCTTGTAAATATCGTGTTTTGAAATTTTTCTGCAAATTTAACAAATGTTAGGTTGAATTTAAATTTCCAGAAAAAGCCTTTAAGGCTTTTGTTTTCTATAGATTATAAAATTTTAGACTATTTTCAGAATGTCAGAAGAGTTTCAATTCTCTGCCTCTGAAATATAGTAGAGCAAAAAAAGTCATTTCGAAAAAAAATTCAATTTGATGTTAATTAAACATCATGGATTCTTCCGATAATGAGCCATTAGTTAACCTAATATGATAAGATTGTTATAGTAATTTACGATACAAATAACGTTATGAAGGTTTTTTAATGTAAAAACAAATAACGTTACGTGTGTCGTAATCCTATTTCTATTTTTTTTAATAAAGAAAAATGTTGAATGAAAACCGCCATAGGCGAAATATTGTTTGTATGCCGATATCTCCATAGCAGCGAGTTGCGTCAAGATAAATATAACAACACTAGTGTTGTTAAAGGTACCTTAACGTAACTCGTTGCTAAGGAGTTATTGGCATGATAACATTATAGGATAAAATAAAATATTTTAAAAAATTAAATGTTATTTTTTAGTAACTTGTTTACGGCGTCCCCTCCCTCCTAAAAATTAAGATGTTCACAGTGCAATGTGTCACCACATTTTGGAATGGCTATGCATATCCCAAATCAGACAGATAGGAGGAAATTACTTGAATCTTAAACGCTATCAGTTATAAACAAAATGACAAATTAATGTGAAGCGTAATACAAATGTTTGTATAATTCCTAAGATTTATTAATTCGAATAAATATTTATTGTAGGTGAATCAATAATTTCAGTAATTCGCTTATTCATTATTATAGGCAATTTCCATTAACCTTCATTATTTTACATAAATAATCTATGAATCACTAAACAATCTGGTTTACAATCTCCGATTATTAAATGACTTGTGTTTATTATTTGAACCGATGCATAACAAACGAAAATTCTGATGGCACTGACGAATGCTAGCGACAATCAGAGACAGTTGTACCTTAGACTCGGTATAATAGTAAATACTTTAAAATACAAGTTTCATATAGAATGTTTTATCGCAGAAGTTCGAGTTTATGTTGTTTGGTTTCAATAATCTGAAATATGTCACCAATTGGGATTAACATCTAAACTAATTAAGATTTGGGTTTTTTGATATTACAAAAATGTTTCTAGTGACGGTTCATAACTTAACTACAATAAACACACATTTTGATCAAATTAATATTAAACATCCCAGGAATACGGGTGTGAAGTTAGCAATAGATTTCAGCAATAGATTTTAAAATGAGTTATTTCCTCTAAATTCTCTTTAGAAAAATTAAAAAACCCCAAATGGCAACTAAAGCACCATCATATTAATCAGTTGTCACAACGCCACCCCTAATTTTCAACCCCATAATTATTTGGCACACATCTAATAACAAGTAACTATTTTCAAAGTTCGCATACCGCCATAAAAAATATGAGCATATGAATAGTTTCCTCATTAACCATACTAACTTATAAAAAAATAAAATTCGGATCACCGCCCCCCGAACACTATGAAAATAATTAATTTCCACCCTCGCGCCTCGAATTCGCGCAGAGTCCCAGCAAACGGAAAATTTCTATAAGTTCGCATATTGCCATAAAAAATATAAGCACATGAATAGTTTCCTCATTAACCATACTGACTTATAAAAAAATAAAATTCGGATCACCGCCCCCCAAACACTTTGAAAATAATTCATTTCCACCCTCGCGCCTCGAATTCGCGGCATGCGAACTTATAGAAATTTTCCGTTTGCTGGGACTCTGCGCGAATTCGAGGCGCGAGGGTGGAAATTAATTATTTTCATAGTGTTCGGGGGGCGGTGATCCGAATTTTAGTTTTTTATAAGTTAGTATGGTTAATGAGGAAACTATTCATGCGCTTATATTTTTTATGGCTGCATGCGAACTTATAGAAATTTTCCGTTTGTTGGGACTGCGCGAATTCGAGGCGCGAGGGTGGAAATTAATTATTTTCAAAGTGTTTGGGGGGCGGTGATCCGAATTTTATTTTTTTATAAGTCAGTATGGTTAATGAGGAAACTAGTCATGTGCTTATATTTTTTATGGCAGCATGCGAACTTATAGAAATATTCCATTTGCTGGGACTCTGCGCGAATTCGAGGTGCGAGGGTGGAAATTAATTATTTTCATAGTGTTCGGGGGGCGGTGATCCGAATTTTATTTTTTTATAAGTTAGTATGGTTAATGAGGAAACTATTCATGCGCTTATATTTTTTATGGCTGCATGCGAACTTATAGAAATTTTCCGTTTGTTGGGACTGCGCGAATTCGAGGCGCGAGGGTGGAAATGAATTATTTTCAAAGTGTTTGGGGGGCGGTGATCCGAATTTTATTTTTTTATAAGTCAGTATGGTTAATGAGGAAACTATTCATGTGCTTATATTTTTTATGGCTGCATGCGAACTTATAGAAATTTTCCATTTGCTGGGACTCTGCGCGAATTCGAGGCGCGAGGGTGGAAATTAATTATTTTCATAGTGTTCGGGGGGCGGTGATCCGAATTTTATTTTTTTATAAGTTAGTATGGTTAATGAGGAAACTATTCATGCGCTTATATTTTTTATGGCTGCATGCGAACTTATAGAAATTTTCCGTTTGTTGGGACTGCGCGAATTCGAGGCGCGAGGGTGGAAATGAATTATTTTCAAAGTGTTCGGGGGGCGGTGATCCGAATTTTATTTTTTTATAAGTTAGTATGGTTAATGAGGAAACTATTCATGCGCTTATATTTTTTATGGCTGCATGCGAACTTATAGAAATTTTCCGTTTGTTGGGACTGCGCGAATTCGAGGCGCGAGGGTGGAAATGAATTATTTTCAAAGTGTTTGGGGGGCGGTGATCCGAATTTTATTTTTTTATAAGTCAGTATGGTTAATGAGGAAACTATTCATGTGCTTATATTTTTTATGGCTGCATGCGAACTTATAGAAATATTCCATTTGCTGGGACTCTGCGCGAATTCGAGGCGCGAGGGTGGAAATTAATTATTTTCATAGTGTTCGGGGGGCGGTGATCCGAATTTTATTTTTTTATAAGTTAGTATGGTTAATGAGGAAACTATTCATGCGCTTATATTTTTTATGGCGGCATGCGAACTTATAGAAATATTCCATTTGCTGGGACTCTGCGCGAATTCGAGGCGCGAGGGTGGAAATTAATTATTTTCATAGTGTTCGGGGGGCGGTGATCCGAATTTTATTTTTTTATAAGTTAGTATGGTTAATGAGGAAACTATTCATATGCTCATATTTTTTATGGCGGTATGCGAACTTTGAAAATAGTTACATGTTATTAGATGTGTGCCAAATAATTATGGGGTTGAAAATTAGGGGTGGCGTTGTGACAACTGATTAATATGATGGTGCTTTAGTTGCCATTTGGGGTTTTTTTAATTTTTCTAAAGAGAATTTAGAGGAAATAACTCATTTTAAAATCTATTGCTGAAATCTATTGCTAACTTCACACCCGTCCCAGGAATCGTCAAAATTTACATTTTTCTGCTAATGTAGTAAAGTTTCGTAACGAAATTAAACAATAACGAAAACAATTTATTTTTAAAGATATGAATTTATTTATTCAAATTCAAATAATTTATTTCGTGATGAATGAAACGTTCATGTGAAACATGTCATTACAATTGTAAAATGTATAAAGTCTGCTGTATTATACCTGCAACGAGTAATGGTTTCTAATTTAAATTTGATTAGGAAATCCATTTTTTTAGATTGCGATGTTTGGATTTTGATGTAGAAAGTCGTTTAATAGTTATTTGTCTACCAAGTGTGGAAAATGCTTGTTTGCCGCACGATGAGAAAGTACATCAGTGCGGAAAACGCACTTTCACACAATGTAGACACCATTTTATTCTACGGCTGTTAAAGAAATCCATATTTAAGATTTTTGCTCTAATCATTTTAATACCATTAATTGCTTTGAGAAACATTAGAATTGTCTGATTGCCATGCAGTGGCGGCTCGTCAACTTTTGGTTTCGTAAGGCACAGATTTAATATTATCTACACACCTTTTTAAAACCTCCCTATTTTCCTTCACGTGTTATTATACGTTTCGATTTCAATTTTATATTTTAAATTTTGTTTACACAACTAATATCTAATTTTCGGCAACGGGAACGACAAGCTAGGTACATTTTCGTTCCCGTTCTCGTTACCGTTCCTGGGTCCTTGTGAAGCTACCTTAACCAGCTTTGCCATCTGATCACATAATATTTCCGCCAGAGAGCCAACCTAATTCCACTAGAATTCCGCCAGATAATATGAAAATATTATCCGCCAAAGTGGCGGAATCTATTGCCTGAATGCTGTACTGTACCAATAGTAATATCCGTTTCCCCATCAGCAACTAACTACACTGATGAGACCTGAAAGGTCGAAACCGGTCTGTAGGTGTTCTGATGGGGGAACAATATTTAATGAAAATATAAAGTACAAAATAAATCTATCATATATTTTAACAGTTTCATTTAACGCGTTGCGTACGAATTATGGTTGAATATTAGGTAGAACAATTAAATAATCCGAAAATAAATACAGAGTTGATTGAATTTGTTAAAAACTTGAATGCATCTTTGAAAATTACTATTTTTAATAGCAGAAGACGAACAAAAAAAAAATAAATGGTGATATAATGGAATTCCACTAAAATTTTAAAATCTTCACGAAACACCCACCTTTAAAACTAACTTAAATTTTTGAAATTTGCCAATTTCTCCCAGAGTTATGAATTTTTGAAAATTAATGTTTTAAGTTGTCAAATAATTGAACAAATCTTTAAAAAAATACTTATATGATGGAATTACCTTTAATATAAACTTTGATTTTTAAAAATGTGTAAACTTCTGCGTGAGTTATGAATTTTTAAAAATGCTTTTTTAAGTTGTTGAATATTTGAACAAGGAAAACTAGAAGAAAAATCATATCGATATGATTGAATTCTTTAAAAACTCTGATGCAATCATAATACAGTTACCTTTAAAATTAACCTTGATTTTTGAAACTGAGTCAATTTTTAGAATTTTTCAAAACTCATATTTTCAGTTGCAAAAAAATGAATAGTGATATAATAGAATTTCACAACATTGTTTATATCTTTACTACATTTAAAACTAACTTGAATTTTTGAAAGTCTGACAATTTCTCCGAGTTATAAATTTTTGAAAATTAATGTTTTATGTTTTCGAACAAGTAACAAACAGAATCTAAAGAAAATAAATTCTTATATAATTGAACTGCTCAAAATTTTTAGTATATTCACAAGATATCTACCTTTAACTTAAACTTTGATTTTTGAAAATGTGTCAATTTCTGCGTGAGTTATAAATTTTTTAAAATGATTTTTTTAACCGGTCGAATATTTGACCAAAGAAAAAATATATCGGTTTGATTGAATTCGTTAAAAACTCTGATGCAATCATAATGCATTTATTTAAATAGCTTTGATTTTTTTAATGAGTCAATTTCTGCGTGAATTATGAATTTTTGAAAATTCATATTTTAAGTTATTGAAAACTTGCACCAAAAATATACTACTATTTTTTTAATATATTCACAAAACATCTCCCTTTAAAACTAACTTCAGTTTTTGAGAATGTCACTTTTTCCCTAAGTTATGAATTTTGAATGTTTTAACTTGTTGAACATTTAAACAAAACAAAAATCGAAAGCAAAATTGAGTTCCATGATATTTTAATAAACAGACAGAACGGCTAAACACCTTTATAACTTTGATTTTTGAAAATGTGTTCATTTTGCGTTATAAATTTTCAAAAATGGTTTTTTTGTAAGTTTGTCGAATATTTGAACAAAAAAAAATAGAAAAAAAAATAATACTGATATGATTAAATTCCTTAAAAAACTCTAATGCAATCATAATACATTTACCCTTAAAATTAACTTTGAGTTTTGAAAATGCGTCTATTTTTGCGTGAGTTATGAGTTATGAATTTTTATAGATTAATATTTTAAGTTGTTAAACACTTTTTTTTTTCTTTTTTTTTTACTTAGGCATGTGCCATTCAGTCACATCGAACATTTTAATTTTTGTATTTTTCATTTTTGGGATGAATAAATGAACAAATTAATAAATGAATAATGTCAGACGTATACACAACAACCATGGACTCGACCGAATACTTCTCGATCCCCGAAAAATCTTTCGGCCCGGCTGGGATTCGAACCCACACGCCACGCGGTGCAACCGGCACAAGCGCTCGCCTGTACCCACTACATCAACGGGCCGACCGTCAACCACTTAAACAAAACAGAAATCGAAAACAAAATTGAATTCCTCAAATATTTTAATACACCCACAGAACGACTACCTTTGAAATTACCTTTGATTTTTGAAAATGTGTTCATTTTTGGGTGTTATGAATTTTTGTAGTTGTAGAACTAAAAAAAATTCTGATATGATAGAATTTCTCAAAAATTTTCAGGAAAGATAATATTCCAATATAAAGAAATTAACATTGAAAATCATATGTTCCGTTTTGTTCCACTACACCCTGTATACATACATACAAACAAAAAATATACTTCATTTAAGTGAAGAAGACGAAATTGTGAAACAAAACAAAGGAACGACAAGGTACAAATTATGATGATTGACAAAAAAATAGAAATCATCCTTTAATCAAGAGTATACATAATTTTCCGATCAATCCTACTTTAATCAACAGGAAGAGGCCGTACATAATTCTCCGATCAATCTCCACTATATTTCTATTAATGTCACAGTAAATGTCAATGATGAAATATTTAAGCAAGGAAGTGGATGGCAAGTTTATCAACCTTAGGTAACCAAATAAAAAGCCAACCGATATTACGTAAGGCGGCAGGAGAAACGATCTATTTTTAGCTGCCCGTGTAATCCCTAAGGAACCCTAAAGCCATCTCCTGAACGCAGGGGCCAACTTCTGCCCTACATTGTCCTAAATTTAAATTACCATCACGTCGTATACATCCGCAAAGGATAATCACCCAGCACGTGAGACGTTGCTAAAGGTATTTCATCAAGCTGGTTTACTTTACTAGCGAACTAAATTATCAAATGATAGATCTGGAATAGGTGTTGTAATATTTGGGATATTAAGATATTGTTTTTTATAAACCCTCGCCACGGTCCGAGAGATGTTTCCACGAGCAATTTTCTTGTTGATGAAGATGGATCTACCCTTGCTGAAAGCTAGTTTAATAACGGTGTTTATTCCATAAGGCGGGTTTATTAACTAGCTCAGCTAGTATGTTAGTTCCACCTATTTGACATCGCCATTTGGATAAATTATTACTGCACTAATAACGAGTAAACTAGCTTAATGTAATACAGCCGTAAGGGCGTGGAAATTTTGACATGATATAATTATACAGCATATCCCAGGAATATCACTCGTGTTAGGTGGATGAATCTAACCTCTATCCAAAAGTGCTGCGTTATCGAAAAACGTTAGCGATTTTCTTGGCAGTACCTAAAAGCGTCCACAGACGTAAAAAAAAAGAAAAAGCCTGTGCAGAAAAAATGAAAATGAAACTAAATAAGAATTTTTATTTAGTTATGGCTGATTGCAAACTTTGTCAAAAATGGAGATTTATATCCCGAAATGTGTATTTTTGCGACTTACGGAGATATTATTTTTTTCTGAGTTGAAGGAGTGCCCGTAACGTTTCTTTGACTTTTGATTATGAAAGTACCTTTATTAGTGATAAGAATAAGAATTTTTATTTAGTTATGGCTGATTGCAAACTTTGTCAAAAATCGAGATTTATATCGCGAGGTGTGGATTTCAGCGACTTACGGAGAATTACTTTTTTGTTGAAGGAGTGCCCGTAACGTTTTTTTAACTCTTGATTATTAAAGTACTTGTATTGGTGATAAGAATAAGCATTTTTATTTATTTATGGCAGATTGCAAACTTATAAAAAAAAAAAACTTTTTTGAAAAGGATGCAAAAATATAAAGAGTTAATATTAAGGGTTGATTCTTTTTGTGTTATTAATTTAGACCTTCCCTAGGGGTATGGTTCACTTTTTATTCGAATTGCTTTTCTTTTCTCCGAGATATGAATTTTTAAAATCTATTGCTGAATCTATTGCTAACTTCCAGGGTTCGGAAAATATCCGATATTTATATATCCGATATATATCAACTTCTTGATATTTATTCTTGGTCATTAATATTAACGTTTATATGACTTATTAATTATATAATGCACATACTTTATTTATATTATATTTATTTATTGCAAACAAACACAGTTGCTTACAATATAGTAAAAAAAAAAACATTTAAATTGTTAAAATATTTGACATCAAATTGAAAATTTTTTTAAATAAGGACTTTTTTGCTCTTCACCATGTTTTCAGGAATAAATTGAAGAATTTTCAAAGTGAAGACCTTTCTTTTGTTATTTTTTTGCTCACACTTACTTTTTCATTTTTAACAGAGTTGTGAGTCACTTCAAAAATCGACTTTTTCTGACAAAAAAGAGTCATTTCGCCCATCTTTAGTTTATATTAGAGCACATGCTTACTATTCATATTGCTGCAACTGGAAAAATTTTAGAAACGGGGGAATTTTTTGGTATTATGCGTTTCATAAATATGCATGATATATATCATCGAATATATATCACGATATATATCATGATATATATCGTCATATACCGGGTGACCCAGGGATCTGTAAAAGCCCCATAACTTATTTCCTATTTGAGATATCGACTTCTAGTTTTCCTGAACTGGTACCGACACTTATTCTACATATTTGAAAAATATGTATGTTTTTGTACAGGGTGTCCCAATATACATAACAGACCAAAGTTATGTTTTTTTAAATGGAACACCCTATATTTTATACTTTATTTTCAACCCTCTTGAGAAGCTGATAAAACTAATATAAGATAGTATGGGTCTCTAATGGACGATTGGTTAGTTATGGGCAATTTTGTGGCAAAAACAAGGACACATTGAAAAAATTGCAGAAGCGCTCCTAGCAAAGCTATCGTCATTTTTTATACACTGAAGAATTTTACACATCATGAAGAATAATACAAATCGGCATTGGTTCTTTTTTGTTCAAACTGCTATACTGGGTGTCAACATACGCAAAATATTGGATAACTAACACCCTATATATCTTGCCACTAGTGCATGGAATTTTTAATAAGCTTTCCGATGATGTACAATTTGTATAATGAAATATTAAGGATTCTTGAGATCTATCCATAAAAACATTTTTCTTTTGTCACCACCTGCTCATTTTTGGATTTTCAGCCAAAACTATGCATTTTCTGAAAAAATAATAAGAGACCAAAGTTGTAGAATGGAAAATTTTCGATCGATATAGGTCTTTTGACTTTTCCAATAATGCGTGCATTGCCCGCCAGAGTGCGCAAAATCGTGACCGTATATGCATTTTAGCGTTTTTCTCAAATTTTTTGTTAATTAATTGCACTATACTTTATTTTCCACGTCCTCTAGCAGAAAACCGGGTAATTATAAAATTATTCAAATGACCTACATCGATTGAAAAAATTCCGCCCTACAACTCTTAAAAGAAGCAATTTTTGCCCAAAATGCATAGTTTTCGCCAAAAATACAAAAAACCATTGAAACACGCAAAAATTGATACATACATTTTCAATTTGCATTTTAGGGAAAACTATGCATTTTTGGCAAAAATTGCTTCTATTAAGAGTTGTAGAGCGGAACATTTTCAATCGATATGGGCCATTTTAATTTCCCTATAATTTCCCGTTTTTCCGCTAGAGGGTGCGGAAAATAAAGTACAGTGCAATTTATTAATAAAAAACGCTAAAATGCATATACGGTCACGATTTTGCGCGCTCTGGCCGGTAATGCACGCATTATCTTAAAAGTTAAAAGACCCACATCGATCGGAAATTTTTCGCTCTACAACTTTGGTCTCTTATAATTTTTCATGAAAATGTATAGTTTTGGCTGAAAATCCAAAAATCTGCGGAAGGTAGCAAAAGAAATATGTTTTTATTGATAAATCTCAAGAATCCTTAATATTTTGTTATACAAACTGTATATCATTAGAAAACTTATCAAAAATGCCATAGATTGGTGGCAACTTATATAGGGTGTTCCATTTGAAAAAAAATAGTTATCCATTGTTTTGCGTATGTTGACACCCTGTATATCACTATGATTAAAAGAGAACCAAAGCCGATGTGTATTATTCTTTATGATGTGGGAAATTTTCTAGTGTATAAATAATGATGCTTTCTTTGCTAGGAACGCTTCTGCAATGTTTTTAATGTGTACATGTTTTTGCCACAAATTTGCCCATAACTAGCCAACCATCCATAATAGACCCATACTATCTTATACTATTTTTATCAGCTTCTCAAGAGGGTTGAAAATAAAGTATAAAATATAGGGTGTTCCATTTAAAAAAACATAACTTTGTACTATTCTGTATATTCGGACACCCTGTACAAAAACATACATATTTTTAAAATATGTAGAATAAGTGTGGGTATCAGTTCAAGAAAACTAGAAGTCCATATCTCAAATAGCAAACAAGTTACGGAGCTTTTACAGATCCCTGGGTCACCCGGTATATCCGATGATATATATCGTCCGAACCCTGCTAACTTCACAGCCGTTGTTCCTATGTTCAAGCAAGCGCAATATACAGTGTCCGAAAAGTATGGAATATCCCGTATAGCTCAGTAAATATCCACTTTAGAAAAAAAAGTTTGAAATAGAAGTTATTTAACACTTAGTTATCTACCACCTTGGATATATCAATTTTATTTTTTTGCTATAAACAAAAGATCAACGAATAACACTTACATTTTTTTTTAAATGATAAGGCACATCTTTATTATACTCATTTGATAGAGTTTCTTTTCTCTTTTCAACGGCATAAAACTTGATTACCTTTACATAAGAAAAATTTCAAGAAAAATAAGAAAATGTCTTGGATATTTATTTTCATTTAATGAATGAAATTGTACATGTAGTATTTAAAAACCGAATTTACCACTGTCAAATCATGAATGGTTTACACTTTGAATATTTGCTGTGAGTTTAGTTTAATTACATTATTCATTTATTGAACAATTTCATATTACAAAAAATAAATATCCAAGATATTTTCTTGATTTTTTTTTTTTAGATAAAGGTAATCAAGTTTTATGCCGTTGAAAAGAGAAAAAAAACTCAATCAAATGAGTATAATGAAGATGTGCCTTGTCATTAAAAAATGTAAGTGTTATTCGTTGCGATTTTGTTTATAGCAAAAAATAAAATTGATATAACCAAGGTGGTGGATAACTAAGTGTTAAATAACTTCTATTTAAAACTTTTTTCTCTGAAGTGGATATTTACTGTGCTATACGGGATATTCCATACTTTTCGGACACCCTGTATATTGCGCTTGCTTAAACATAGGAACACACTTTAATTGTTTAGTTTTTTGTTTCATTTTCATTTTTTCTGCACAGGCTTTTTCTTTTTTTTACGTCTGTGGACGCTTTCAGGTAGTGTCAAGAAAATCGCAAACTTTTCTCGATAACGCAGCACTTTTGGATAGAGGTTAGATTCACACGAGTGATATTTCAGGAACATGCTGTATAATTACAGCATGTCAAAATTACCACGCCCTCTGGCGTTTCTCTGAAGTGGATATTTACTGAGCTATACGGGAGATTCCATACTTTTCGGACACCCTGTATATTTCACACAAATAATACACCTCAATCAAGCTCGATTAATTAATGTTTTTTTTTGCTGTTATAATTGCTACTTTTATGTTGCGCAAGATCCTGAGGTAACGGAATATTCGCCAGATGCAAATAACGATTATAAATCAGATTTTGATGAAGACTCAAAAAAAAATTACATAACAGCAAAAGCCCGTTACGGAAGTACTCGTCTGGACGCAAAAAAAGGAAAAGAAAACACCAGAAGGGGCTACATTTGCAACAAATACAGTCAGTTATTCCTATTGATTGTCACAGAGCGATCGAACAGCCAGATGCCAACATCTATTAATTAGGTTTTGATGACCGGAAAAAAGGCAAAGCCCGTTACAGAAGTCGACACAAATGAATAAGCGAAAAAGAAGAATATCAAAAGTGACTACATTTGCAACTAATAAAATTAGTCACTTCGAGACGTAAGATAATATTTACGAAATTGTTCATAGTGATATAAAGGGGCCCTATAACATATACAGTGTACATAAAGTCAGAATTCAATTCGATTAAAATTCAGGGTATTTTCTTTCAGAAAAATGCTCGGTCACATGTTTTATTTTCTTTTAACGCGCATTTTTTGAGTTAAATTCAAATGTACAGGGTATCCCAAAATTGAGATACGACCCCTAAGTTAAAATTTTCAAATGTGAACCCCCATTATTTGTTGCATTTATGGATTCTACGTAAAATTCTGTGTATTTTTCATACCCCATGTTGATATTCAGCTGTTTTCAAAGAAATGGCGTTTAAAAAAGTACTGCTACTATTTCATTTCTGGTAAAAGATAACATGGTTTCAACGAAACATTGGAATTAATAAAGAAAAATCATTATTTACTTAATTAAATGATTTTTCCTTATTAATTCCAATACCAGTGAAAAATCACAGATACGTGAAAGATCGCCCATCCCTACTTATTACAAATGTATTCGTAATTTATTTGCAATATCGCCACGGGCTTGAAATTTACATTCAGAAGATCAAATTCAAGAAATGTTAATGTGAAATTAATGTAAAAAGTTTTTTTTTTTCTAGAATCACGATTTTGATATTTGGAAATTGCACAACTGCCGAACGCTTTATTAAATTTTGCCAACATGTAAGTAATTGCAAGTCTAACGAGCGGACCACTTTCGTTCATAAACCTCGAAATATGAAAGCATGTATTATTTTATAACTCTGCAACACCAAAATTATGCAGATAGAATATAAATCGTGATTTCTATCTCTAAATATTAAACGCGTTGATCAAATTTGATCATTGTAACGCTTAACTACGCAGAATATGAAAAACTTCAATAACGTAATAAACCATTTTCATTGATGGAATAGCGGAAGGACTACGGTCGGCAGCCAAGAAAACAAAAATCGATTGAAAATATTAAATTATGACGGGTGTGAAGTCAGCAAAAGATTTCAGCAATAGATTTTAAAATAAGTTATTTCCTCTAAATTTACTTAAGAAAAAATAAAAAAACCTTCAATGGCAACTAAAGCACTATCTAATTAGTTGTCACAACGCCACCCCTAATTTTCAACCCCATAATTATTTGGCGCACATCTAATAACATGTAACTATTTTCAAAGTTCGCATATCGCCATAAAAAATATAAGCACATGGTTAGTTTCCACATTAACCACACTAACTTATAAAAAAATAAAATTCAGATCACCGCACCCCGAACATTATAAAAATAATTAATTTCCACCCTCGCGCCACGAATTCGCGCAGAAAATGGCAACACTGCTACCTTAACTTTAAGCTAGCAAAGCAACATCCGCAATTCGATGACTGAAAGGCATTTATGAACCACATAATTAAGGGCTAATTAAGTGCCTAATTCCTGCTTTTAGTGCTCCACCCCTAAGCTGGAAAATATATTTTCCACACCCTGTAATTCATATTGCATAAACGAACGAACATACCTTAACGAAACTATACATTTATTTAAGGCCTTGCATGTACATACTAACCATGTACCATAATCACAATTTTCTTATTTAGTAACAATATTCATTACATTTATAACAATATCCCATTACTTGTTAACACTCACATGATTAAATTTTAAGTTCACAATGCGAAGGACATTGTTACAAAAGCCATTTGAAGTTTTTTTTAATTTTTCTAAAGTAAATTTAGAGGAAATAACTTATTTTAAAATATATTGCCAACTTCACACCCGTTAAAATATGCCATTTTTGACTGTTTATAGTTTGGCATTTTAACAAGTAAAATATGCCATTTCTCATTAGTAAAACGTGCCATTTTTGACTGGATGAATACGCTATTTTTAACAGGTAAAACATCTCTTTTAGCTTTTAAAATCTGCCACTTTTGGCTTGTAAAATATACCACTCTTGACCATTAAACTATGCCAATTTTGACTTGTAAAACATACCATTTTTGACTTAAATATGCTATTTTCGACTGGTAAAATATGACAATTTAGCTATAGAAATATGTCGCTCTTGTATTGTAAAATAGCCATTTTTTTGTTTTAAAAATATGCCATATTTGACTGGTAAAACACTCTAATTTTGACAGTTAAACTACGCTCGTTTTGACTGCTAACATATGCCAGTTTTGACCATTTGAAAATATGGCATTTTTGTATACCATAATAGGCAATTTTTTACTGTTAAAATGAGAAATGTTTTTGCCTTTAAAAATATGCTATTTTTAACGTTTAAAGTTGCCAGTTTCGATTGGTAAATATCTTTCTTTAGCTTTTAAAATACTATGACTGTTAAACTATGCTTATTTTGAGTGGTAGAAGACGCCAATTTAGACTGTTAAAATATGCTATTTTTGGCTGGTAAAATGACATTTTAATTTTTTATATATTTTTATATAACTATACAAGTGTCACTTTTGTCTGTTAAAATTCCTCTTTTAAACTTATAAAATATGTCAGTTTTGACAGTTATAATATGCTAGTTTGCACTGGTAAAATATGTCATTTTTGACTATTAAAATCTGCCAGTTTTGACAGTTAAAATATGCAAGTTTTGACTCATAAATTATGCCAATTTTGACTAATAAAATATGCCATCTTAGACAGTTAAAATTTGTCAGTTTTGACATTTAAAATATGCTAATTTTCACTATTAAAATATACCAGTTTTTACAGTTAAAATATGCCAATTTTGACTGGTAAAATATGCCAATTTTGACTATTAAAATATGCCCGTTTTGACATTTAAAATATGCCAGTTTTGACTCGTAAAATATGCCCATTTTGACTAATAGAATTTGCCATCTTAGACAGTTAAAATATACCAGTTTTGATTTGTGAAATATGCCAATTTTGACTATTAAAATATGTCCATTTTGACAGTTAAAATATGCCAGTTTTGACTCGTAAAATATGCTATTTTGACTAATAAAATATGCCATCTTAGACAGTTAAAATATGCCAGTTTTGACTTATGAAATATGCCAATTTTGACTATTAAAATATCCCCGTTTTGACAGTTAAAATATGCCAGTTTTGACTCGTAAAATATGCCCATTTTGACTAATAACATATGCCATCTTAGACAGTTAAAATGTGCCAGTTTTGGTTGGTAAAATATGCCTATTTTGACTAATAAAATATGCCATCTTAGACAGTTAAAATATGCCAGTTTTGATTTGTGAAATATGCCAATTTTGACTATTAAAATATGCCAGTTTTGACTCGTAAAATATGCTATTTTGACTAATAACATATGCCATCTTAGACAGTTAAAATGTGCCAGTTTTGGTTGGTAAAATATGCCTATTTTGACTAATAAAATATGCCATCTTAGACAGTTAAAATATACCAGTTTTGATTTGTGAAATATGCCAATTTTGACTATTAAAATATGTCCATTTTGACAGTTAAAATATGCCAGTTTTGACTCGTAAAATATGCTATTTTGACTAATAAAATATGCCATCTTAGACAGTTAAAATATGCCAGTTTTGATTTGTGAAATATGCCAATTTTGACTATTAAAATATGCCAGTTTTGACTCGTAAAATATGCTATTTTGACTAATAACATATGCCATCTTAGACAGTTAAAATGTGCCAGTTTTGGTTGGTAAAATATGCCTATTTTGACTAATAAAATATGCCATCTTAGACAGTTAAAATATACCAGTTTTGATTTGTGAAATATGCCAATTTTGACTATTAAAATATGTCCATTTTGACAGTTAAAATATGCCAGTTTTGACTCGTAAAATATGCTATTTTGACTAATAAAATATGCCATCTTAGACAGTTAAAATATGCCAGTTTTGACTTATGAAATATGCCAATTTTGACTATTAAAATATCCCCGTTTTGACAGTTAAAATATGCCAGTTTTGACTCGTAAAATATGCCCATTTTGACTAATAACATATGCCATCTTAGACAGTTAAAATGTACCAGTTTTGGTTGGTAAAATATGCCTATTTTGACTAATAAAATATGCCATCTTAGACAGTTAAAATATGCCAGTTTTGATTTGTAAAATATGCCAATTTTGACTATTAAAATATGCCCGTTTTGACAGTTAAAATATGCCAGTTTTGACTAGTAAAATATGCCCATTTTGACTAATAAAATATGCCATCTTAGACAGTTAAAATATGCCAGTTTTGATTTGTAAAATATGCCAATTTTGACTATTAAAATATGTCCATTTTGACAGTTAAAATATGCCAGTTTTGACTCGTAAAATATGCCCATTTTGACTAATAAAATATGCCATCTTAGACAGTTAAAATATGCCTGTTTTGACTTATGAAATATGCCAATTTTGACTATTAAAATATCCCCGTTTTGACAGTTAAAATATGCCAGTTTTGACTCGTAAAATATGCCCATTTTGACTAATAACATATGCCATCTTAGACAGTTAAAATGTGCCAGTTTTGGTTGGTAAAATATGCCTATTTTGACTAATAAAATATGCCATCTTAGACAGTTAAAATATGCCAGTTTTGACTTGTGAAATATGCCAATTTTGACTATTAAAATATGCCCGTTTTGACAGTTAAAATATGCCAGTTTTGACTAGTAAAATATGCCCATTTTGACTAATAAAATATGCCATCTTAGACAGTTAAAATATGCCAGTTTTGATTTGTAAAATATGCCAATTTTGACTATTAAAATATGTCCATTTTGACAGTTAAAATATGCCAGTTTTGACTCGTAAAATATGCCCATTTTGACTAATAAAATATGCCATCTTAGACAGTTAAAATATGCCAGTTTTGACTTGTGAAATATGCCAATTTTGACTATTAAAATATCCCCGTTTTGACAGTTAAAATATGCCAGTTTTGACTTGTGAAATATGCCAATTTTGACTATTAAAATATCCCCGTTTTGACAGTTAAAATATTCCAGTTTTGACTCGTAAAATATGCCCATTTTGACTAATAAAATATGCCATCTTAGACAGTTAAAATATGCCAGTTTTGATTTGTGAAATATGCCAATTTTGACTATTAAAATATGTCCGTTTTGACAGTTAAAATATGCCAGGTTTGACTTGTGAAATATGCCAATTTTGACTATTAAAATATCCCCGTTTTGACAGTTAAAATATGCCAGTTTTGACTTGTGAAATATGCCAATTTTGACTATTAAAATATGTCCATTTTGACAGTTAAAATATGCCAGTTTTGACTCGTAAAATATGCCCATTTTGACTAATAAAATATGCCATCTTAGACAGTTAAAATATGCCAGTTTTGATTTGTGAAATATGCCAATTTTGACTATTAAAATATGTCCGTTTTGACAGTTAAAATATGCCAGTTTTGACTCGTAAAATATGCCCATTTTAACTAATAAAATATGCCACCTTAGACAATTAAAATATGCCAGTTTTGACTTGTGAAATATGCCAATTTTTAACTAATAAAATATGCCATCTTAGACAGTTAAAATATGCCAATTTTGACTCGTAAAATATGCCCATTTTGACTAATAAAATATGCCATCTTAGACAGTTAAAATATGCCAGTTTTGACTTGTGAAATATGCCAATTTTGACTATTAAAATATTCCCGTTTTGACAGTTAAAATATGACAGTTTTGACTTGTGAAATATGCCAATTTTGACTATTAAAATATCCCCGTTTTGACAGTTAAAATATTCCAGTTTTGACTCGTAAAATATGCCCATTTTGACTAATAAAATATGCCATCTTAGACAGTTAAAATATGCCAGTTTTGATTTGTGAAATATGCCAATTTTGACTATTAAAATATGTCCGTTTTGACAGTTAAAATATGCCAGTTTTGACTCGTAAAATATGCCCATTTTAACTAATAAAATATGCCACCTTAGACAATTAAAATATGCCAGTTTTGACTTGTGAAATATGCCAATTTTTAACTAATAAAATATGCCATCTTAGACAGTTAAAATATGCCAATTTTGACTCGTAAAATATGCCAATTTTTAACTAATAAAATATGCCATCTTAGGCAGTTAAAATATGCCAATTTTGACTCGTAAAATATGCCAATTTTTAACTAATAAAATATGCCATCGTAGACAATTAAAATATGACAGTTTTGACTGGTAAAATATACTAATTTGAACAATTAAAATATGCCAGTTTTGACATTTAAAACCAGGGGTGTGGAGTCGTGACAAAAATGTAGCGACTACGACTCCATTTTTTTTTGTTTCGACTCCGACTCCGGCTCCGATTCCTCAATTTTTTTATTCCGACTCCGACTCCGACTCCGACTCCGACGTTAACAACGTCGTATTAGAATAACAATAAATCATTCATTTTGCGTATCATTTAAAAAAAAGGGCAAGCACCGCTCTCTGTCGAATATTTGCATCGTCGAATTTCTGAATATTTTTATTTTCGCTAATGCAAGTTTTGTGAGCAGTTCGACAATTGAATGCGTAATAGAATCTTCTAACTTGTAATCAGGGGTATAGAGTTGTGACAAAAATATAGCGACTCCGGCTCCGACTCCGACCCCAAATATTCACCGACTCCACCTCTCTCGACTCCGACTCCGACTCCGACTCCACACCCCTCGTTAAAACACGCCAGTTTTGACTGTTAAAATATGCCAATTTTGTCTATTAAAATATTCCAGTTTTGACAGTTACAATATGCCAGTTTTAACTGGTAAAATATGACGATTTTGACTATAAAAATATGCCAGTTTTGGCAGTTAAAATTTGACAGTTTTGACTATTAAAATATGCCAGTTTTGACAGTTAAAATATGCCAGTTTTGACTGTTAAAATATGACTATTTTGACTATAAAAATATGCCAGTTTTGACTGGAAAATATTCCAATTTTGACTATTAAAATATGTCAGTTTTGACAAGCCCGATAGCCACCCCATGGGTGCCTGGCGCCTGGCTAAACGAGGTCATTTTGAAAATTTGAGTTAGAAACTGCCTCTAATAAATATAGCGTTTAGCCGTTATTTGATGTCCTAAACCAGTGGTCGGCAAAGGGCGGCTCCAGAGCCACATGTGGCTCTTTGGCTCGTTAAGTACGGCTCTGGCACAAATATCCACGGAAGGCGCAATAATATTTTCATTTGAAAAAAAACTTGGTAAGAAAAAATTACATCTTATTTTGATAAATTAAAATTCTTCGGACTAACCTAACCTTTTTGTAAGATTTATGTCTCATTCAGGCCCTAAAGAAGAACTTTTAGGATTATTGCCACACAAAGGTTAGACGCGTGGAGAAGATATCGGAAATGCTGAAGTTGAGTGTATGGATAAACATATTTCCCTCGATAAAATTGTGTCGATTTCAACAGATGGGGCCAAAAGTATGACCGATGTAAGAAAAGGGTTTGTTGCTGTTTTGAAAGAAAAAAATAATAATGAGATACTTGTTTCCCATTGTATCATTCACATAGAAGCGCTTTGTGCGCAAACATTTCCGGATGAAATTTGTAAATTTATGGAATTAGTGATTACAATTATTAACTCCATTTTAGCTAAAGCTCTTATTTAAAATGGAGAGTGAGTACGCTGATCTTCTGCTTCATAACAAGGTACGTTGGTTATCAAGAGGGAACGTTTTAATACCTTTCGCGTCCCTTTTTCTGCAAATTAAAGTATTTCTCCTTGAGAAGGGCGTTCACTATCCAGAACTAACAGACGATCAGTGGATCCAATTTTATTTCATGGTAGACGTTCGTCTCATCTAAATCAGCTTAATCGTAAACTATAAGGGAAAGGAAACTTAATTTTTTCGGTGTTAGAAGAAGTAATAACATTCGAAAACAAATTATCTATTTTTGCTCAGGATTTTGAAAGGGAAACATTGTTTCACTTTCCGAGCCTGCTGAAGCATCGCCAAGAAATAATTCCTCTATTGATAAACACCATTTTAAAACAATAATTTTAAATATGAGGGAAGCATTTCTCAGCAGGTTTCAGGAACTTAAAAACAGCAGAGCAACTTTAGCATTTGTCAAAAATCCTCTTAATGCTACGATAGCCGAGTTGAAATTTTCTCCTTTTGAAATTGACATTGGTAGCTTTGTAATACAATTGCTGGATTTAAAGAACAAGGAGATATGGCGCTCTAAATTCGAACGTCTTTGTGTTGAATGGGAAATATTGAAGAAGAAAAAATATGATCTTAGTTCACAACACAAGTGGTGTGCTTTGAATGACCTGGAGAAGGAAGACATGATCATTTTCAACGCTTGGAATAGTATTCCTGACTCTTACGATCAGCTGATAAAGCTCGCGTTTGCTGTTCTTTCCCTTTTCGGTTCTACATATATATGCGAACAATCTTTTTCAAGCATGAACATTATCAAGAGTAAACTGAGAAGTCGTCTTAATGATGAGAACTTGGAATCATACCTAAAATTAAAAACAACAAACCTGACTTACTCAAACTTTCCAAGGAGATGCAAGCACATTGTTCGCATTAATAAATACTTATTAAGTATGAAATTTAGTTTTATTTAGTGTACTACTTATTTAGTGTAATAAAAGTTTACTAAACAAGCAGATTTGGCTCCCAATTTTTTTTAATTGTTGCAATGTTCATATTTGGCTCTTTGTGTAATAAGTTTGCCGACCACTGCCCTAAACCAATACAGTATTGTATTTATCCAATACAGTTTTGATCCGTTTTCTGTTTATTTTCCCCATGAAACAGTGCTTTACAACGATTGATTTAAGGCACTTATGCTTATTGGAACTTTTCGACTTAAAACGAGATTAGGAACACGCATTTAAACTATGTACAATCCTATTGCGAAACACCCTGTAGCAAAAAAAAACAACTTTATGTAGGTGTACAGGTTTTTCGAGGCCTAGGGTCAACAGGGCTCTTTAAATTGGGTATAAAGTTGAATTTAAATACTATAAATTATCATTATTCATATTAAATATATTTTACCATAAGATAAGTGCTCATTGTTAATGAAAAAGTATTAAAAATTTAAGGTGATAATACAATTTTTCTGGGCCCATTGGCACTTAGGAACCCCGGGCTTAAGCCCCATCAGGCCCGCCACTATAGGTATATTACGAAAGTTTTCGTATTCTCCGATTGTAAGGCACTGATTTTTGTTGCCGAGAAACATAGCAGTCATGTCCGAGATTATTTTTATTCAATTCAACTGAACTAATCTAGTCTTCTATGACGTGAATTGTAATTTCAAAATTAAACTGACAAGTTGAGACAATTTAAATAATGGCTTTCTTGGACATGGTGGGCATATACCCATTTTAGAATTTTTGATTTCCTCCAAGTAACCCTTTTTTTCTTAGATATCAGTTCCAATAGTTGCCCTAATTTTGATACGAGACATTCGTAATTTACCTCACAGCCAATTCTGAATCAAAATCCTGTGGCTTACACGGTACATTTATTATTATTATCATTATCACTATTACATTTGCACATTTGCAAACCTTGCATGGCGTTAGCGTATATCTATGCAAAAATACATAATATTCGTACGTAAAAAAAACGTGTCTTTTTTTTTCAAACTGTTGATAAAATAAAACAGAAAATGTAAATAAACCAGTGGATCAGGTGACAACTGCAAATAGCCGACTTGAATTTCAACGAGCGAACAATTCGCGGCTCGAATAACAGGCGACAAACGCGCTTCCTGTGACCCAAATGTAATAAACAAATTATCGTTCTGCGGCGAATTCCAGAAAACAACAAAAACAACGAAAAAGGAATGCGGTAGGTCGTCGGAACGGGTTTATTAAAGCCACCGACGATTACGTGTTTACAGTTCGCTCTCGCGTTCACAGATGCAGATTGATGGAGATCGAGTAATCCCAATTAGCGGTCCTCCCCATCTGTCAACCTGCCCGCGTTGTTTACAAGTGCGCCCCGCATGTGACATCCGTTACAATTGTTTTTTTTTTTTACTCACGTTTAGCGGCCCCCAGCAGATCCTTCACCTCCTTGATCAGCCTCTTGATCTGCTGGTTGGTGTTCTCGAGCTCCTTCTCGTGCTTGTGGAGGTTCTCACGAAATGTGGGACTGTCGGAGAGGCACTCGGTGAATTCCAATGGCGGTAAACCGACACCCATGTTTTCTCACTGGTATCAACACGTAATTCGGGGTGGTGAAATTGTATGGGCTCTCGTGGGGCGTCAATAACGGCGTGACAATTTGCGCACACAATCACACGTTACCAGTTGCATCGTTTGAGGGCGCACGACTGCAACGCCTATTCACACCGCGACAACAAAAACTCGACTGAACAGTTGTCTGAGCGCGCATAAAACAAACGAGAACTACCTGTGGATTACGAGCGGCGTTGCCGGCTCTAATAATTATTAATCCATCATTTGATTTTTACTATAAAATACGTTAAATTAATTCAATTAAGAAAGTGAGGATTACACAAATCATTTTGTCTCCGTTAATACTTAGATTTAGAACATACATAATATACACTATGTCAGATTCGAAAAAAATACTTTTATAATAACTTTATTAATTAAAATAGCGATTTTGCACAATAAATTATTTCAAAGTGTTATTGTGTTATTTACGAATTTATCAAAGTGAACATGAACTTTCAACAACTATCAATCAGCCACAACTATTGAACTTTTCAATTATGTATGTATTTATACAATGTTGCCGTTTTCCATTCGAGTCATGGAACGATGTTTACAATTAAGAAACATATTTAATTAATTTCTCACTTAACCCGTGGTGAAACATAATTATATATTTGATTAATTCAAACACTTGGTTTTGTTTCACTGATTTTATTTTTCTCTCCGACTAGTTTCGACCTTAGGTCATCTCCTTGAGAAACTAGTCGGAGAGAAAAATAAAATCAGTGAAACAAAACCAAGTGTTTTAATTAATCAAAAAGAAACATATTGTTCATACTAGTGTTTTTCCTAGGTTTTTAATATCCTACTACACTTATAGAGTGGTCGTTTTATTTAATTTAAAAGGACTGCAGTCCTCCAGAAATGAATTCTCCTAAGCAAGAAATTAGAGCGCCGTTCTTTAAATTTAAAAGAAGTATAGGTTGCAACCGTTTATATGGTAACCCGGGAACGGTAACGAGAACAGCAACGATTACGAAAATATACCAAGCTTCTTGTTCCAGTTGCCGGAAATTAGTTATTAGTTATGTATGACAACATGCAAATCATATCATTTAACTTTTAGTTCCCGTTCTCGTTACAGTTCCCGGGTTGTTGTGCAGCCGCCATTAGTTAAACCTTTCGGCCCTGGTGGTGGCAATTGCCACCGCAACATTTACATGTCTCTACTTACTATGACAATCCATATTTTTGCTGTTTATCACTAGATGTCACTTCAACGAAGCCTCACTAATTAATTTCTATATTCATTAATCAAATGAGTTCAAATTTGGTATTTATGGTCTAAACAAAAAAATTTTTTTTCAAATTTAAAAATCCAGGGCTGAAAGGGTTAAAACATAGTGCATTTTTCAACTCATTTTAATAATGAAAGTAATAAATAATTGTTTATTATTGATTACGCTAATACAGAAAGTAAACTTGACTAGCACGGGTTGTCAGAGTACATCATTGAACTACAGAAACATAACCTAACCAACAGAAGTTCAGTAGCGTCACTAAGAATGGGAATTTTGGCATGGAAAACCCTGAAATTTAAATAAAACAGCTAGATTATAAATCCTAAAAGTATTATTAATAGTGATGATCAGTTGTAGAAATAACTGCTAATGTTTAAAATAGGCAAAATCAGCAGATAAAAACACATAAAACTATTTTTAAAACAAGTAACCTTAAAATTTCAAAATTACCAAAATGTACATTGGACTGCATTGGAGAATTCCAGACAGTCAATATAATTTTACTTGAATTGTTACAAGGATTTTCAGAAAATATGCTGCCAACTACAGGATCCGCCAGAAAATGTATACACACTTTAAGGAACGTTAACTACACTGGTGGAAAAAAAAATGAAACACTTGAAATTCTTGAAATTTCGACAATTTTCAAACCGCCATAACTCGGCGTATTTTTAATCGATTTTGATGAATCTTTGAGGGCGAAAAACTTTGAAGGGTCTTCTTTAAAGTCATGCATGCGAACTTAAGCGTAACCACTTCCCCACCCCTCTAGAGCCCCTGCGAAAAAAAGTTTTTTCTGGAAACCATGTCCAACTTTTACGATGTCTAATCCATAACTTTGTGCCAAATCGCAGTAGGAACTTCGTTTTTTGAGTGTTGTACAGGTAGTTGAACACATTTCAATGCCCTTTTGGTGGATCGAGTGGACACATTTTTTCCGGCTCGGTACACGTTGCCAAAGTAGGACGTTTTTTTGTCCAAAAACGTGTTTTTTTTGGTCGGGGGTTGAAGGGTTCGAAGAGGGATCATTCCAATCTGAGTTCACCCCCTTAAAGTAGAGCCAAAATGGGATTTTTTCCCGAAACAATCATGAAATTTGGTTGAAAAGTCATTGAGTTATGTGCGAAAAACCTCAAAGTGCACTTTTTTTTCAAACACCCATAACTTGGTGCCAAATCGTCGTAGGAACTTCGTTCTTTGAGTCCTGCATAGGGAATTGATCAAATTTTAATGCCTTTATGGTGGATCGAGTCGACAAAATTTTTCCAACTCCGCAGGCATCGTCAAAGTTGGACATGGTTTCCTGAAAAAAACATTTTTTTCACAGGGGTGCTAGAGGGGGCGGAAGGAGTTACGCTTAAGTTCGCATACATGACTTTAAGGAAGACACTTCAAAGTTTTTCGTACTCAAAGATTCATCAAAATCGATTGAAAATACACCGAGTTATGGCGGTTTGAAAATGGTCGAAATTTCACGAATTTCAAGTGTTTCATTTTTTTCCTTCAGTATATTTATTATGTGTTTATTTCACATTTTAATACTGATCACACATGTAGCACTGTCTTCAGTTAATCACATGCTGACTGTAGATGGCCAGGAAGGTGAGCGGTCAATTTTTCAATAGAGATGGCTGCAAACTTTCCACTTTACAACATTCAGATTTTGGCTTACATTTGTACTGCTAATCTCTACTTCACTTGCAAATTGCGTAGCAGATTCCTGTGGAGAAGTAACAAACCTTTCCTACTAGAGAGTCGACTTGTAGTTGTATGCGCTCTTCCCGATATTCCTTTATGAGTACCACAAATCGTTACATGCGCCTTAAACTTGTCAATAATACTTTTAATTGTGAGGCGGGTTGGGGTTTTTGTTTCAAACTTCCACTTCTACCTTCAACGGCATTACCAAACCTGATAAACCACTTCAAAATGATTTTTTGTTGCCTGAACATTGTGTGCTCCAGCCATTTTTTTTTTCTCTCGTGATGATGAAAGTACCAGTATCTGTTAGGCGAAAGATCGTACTATAAAGTATTCGAAATTCAAATCAATTGACAATATCAATATCCCGATACAGTCCGACAAAGAGTGTATACATTTTTCTGGCGGACTCTATATTTTCGACTTTTTTCTGATCTCACTGTATATGTGGTATAATAGAACACATAACTACCTTTGTGTGTGGTATAGAGTTCACTGGCGTACGTATAGGTGCTATCATGGTGCAAAGATTACATGGTGTGCCTATAACTCCCGCACCACGCCTCTTTCGTCAATTTTTGATGCTGCAATAACCAACTGTGAAAAATGAAACTTTAAATAAAAAGTGAGCTGGTACTGGTTTGACTGTCTTTGTCGCACCAACAATGTTATTTTCTACGCATACTACCGTGGACAAAAAAAATGTCACCCCTAATTTATCATGTGTCTATTATTTCTTATTTTTTAGTGTTGTGAATTTGACTTATGTAACCTTAATATTTGACAGTGACAGTAATAATTAGCTTAATAAGTAGGTGGAGATAGGATTCTTCGATTTGTGCATTTCGTGGCCGATATACTTTCGTTCTTCCATTATAGGATGATTGAAACGTTTTTTATCTGAAAATATCACTTTACTCCAAAAGTCTTGTTGCCTCGGAAGATATTCCAGTGCAAAACCAATTCTGCTGTCCTTATTAATTTGAGTCAATAGAGGTTTTCTGGCTGCGGCATGACAAGATAACGCACTTAACTTTAGACGTCTGCAAGCTGTTCGGGAACTTCCAGGAAAATTTGTTATGAATGCGGCATTTGTAGCATTTTCAAACGGATTTTCTATTAAATAGTTTATAACAGCATCATTTTCTTCATTATTTGAAACTTTTTGGCGGCCCAAACCTTTAATCTGCTTCAATCCCCTTTAATTCCTCCACATTTTTGAAATTTTAGGACTGTACGTCTACTTACATTAAATTCAGCTGCTACATCATTGATATATTTGCCACATTTGACCTGCATAGCAATGTGCTTTCTGTGTGTTACTTAAGTATGGTATATTCAATTTATGTTCATATATCTATATGATTAACACATATCTGACAAGATTGACATTTGCCAGTTTGTCAAATGAAAAGTCATATTTACATTAATAAAATTAGGGGTGTCATTTTTTTTGTCCACGGTAGTATGTAATCTTCTACAGAATGGCAGTTGAGAAGTTATCTACATTGCCGACCTGATATATTTTAGCAATTGAAATGGAATCAAGGTTTCCATAGCTGTTTTAGAAAGATCTTCTAATTTCGGCGGAGTCCATTGAATTTTTTGTTGCATTCGCAATAACAACGTAACACGACACACACTTTATTTAATTAGCGTGAATGAAATTGTCAAATTATGAAAAAATGGTGATGTGGTCATCATGTTACTTTCTCCGACTTGATGGTATCATTTATATTTACGCTTTCATGGTTTATTCTAAATTTAAATCACATTTTAAATGTGCATCGAGCGTTCTGTAGACTCGTATGAAACTGACGTTTAAAACGTCAAAATTATGAAAGATGGAAAAATTATACTTCAAATTTAAAAAACTCAATTTACTCAAAAACTAAAGGGATTTCGAAAAAAACTTATTCTTTATAAGTTGTTCATTTTAACATTCTCTATAATTATTATTAACATAAATTTACTGTAACTATTATCGTTCTATAATTATGAACCAAAAATTTAAAAAATAATAATAAATTTTTTTCTCGAATAAAAATGATTTTATGAAAAATGCTTTTAAGCAAAAGATGTTCATTTCTTTGTTGTCTTCAAAGTTTGTTTAAATGTTTTTGTGATATTTTTCATATTTAAGGAAATATTGACAAAAAACAAAAAACAGTTAAGGTAAACGCCCACTTCCGGTGTACGAAATTTTACCAAAAGCTTTTCAGTTCTTCAGATTATCAAATGAGATGGATGTTTAAAGTTTCATATCAATTGCTCTATTAGTTTTTGAGATACAGCGCGCACAGACAGACACACACACACACAGACACAATTTTTTTTTTTCCAGAAATTGTTGAAATGGCATCTAGGGACCCCAAAACGGATATTTCCGTAAAAAAAAATTTTGAAAAAAAATCACGATCACAATACTTTCTCGTACTTCGTAACGGAGAAAGTAACAAGCGCTGATGGCGCTAACGTAGAAATTTGGTACTAATCCGGCGGCAGTTTTTGCTTCATTACTTTACTATACTTGGCACACCGAATTGGTGGTCTTATGGGTTTGCATGATTTTCGCGTGATGTTCGCTGATTGGTCAGCGCAAACGCATGTGAAGCGTATGTCACGCAGCCGAAATTTTTAATCACGCCCGTTGTATGCCATGTGTTTTTGTGTCTTATTTAAATGTAGTGATTACGTCCTATCCATAAATCAGCCTATTTCAATTAAAATTAATTAGGAAGTGGTAAATAGTTAGATTTTGTGGGTTAAAGTAGAAATATTTATATTTCCGACACAGAACTAAAATGTGGCAAGGCTGTGTGAATCAGGCTTTTCATAACGTCTCGACGAACTATCACGAGGACGCGGGGTGAACACAACGTGACCATACCACCTATTCGGTGCGCCAAGTATAGTACAATAATGATACACTTCTACATGCAGCTTGATTTCATTACGATTGAAGAAACAAATGTATTATTAAATATAGTCCTCGCAATGAAAGAATTATTTCCAAGAGTAAAAGACATTTTTTTAACAAAGAATTGAATGCATGCTATGGTGGTAGTTTATTACAGAATTTTATTCAGTAATAATTTGTACCTGTAGTGACGAGCCGCCAGTAGCTATGCTCCATAATAAATTTAGTCAAACCCAAAAATGTTTTTCTTTTTGTGGTCCATTTTCTTTCGATACAGATATAATTCCATTCGTGACGGTTCGCGATTTTTTTTTGTACGGCCGAGGTAGCGGAGATATTCTATGGCAGAGATGGTAATACAGATAGGGTCGGTTGCAGAAACAGCTGGCTGCGTGACCGCACCTATCTGAATTACCACCTCTACTACCTCGGCCGTACCAAAAAAAACCCACGAGCCGTAACTGAATTCCATGATGAGCTAAAATTTTTTTGTAGAAGTGCCAAAAATTACCAAAAACGACTTAGTAAATGCATAAATGTAATTCAAATGGCAACAGCGGATGTTGGAAGTTTACGGCGTTGCCCAATGGGAGACAGGTAGTTGTTATTGGGAGTTTTAGGGTGACTTTAATTGAGAGAGCTACCCATGGTGCAAAGATTACATGGTGTGCCTACACGGCCGCGTTCTCTCTCTTAAATCTTCCCGTCTCTCATTTGGCCGATGCTCAGTGATGCAACCTTGTGAAACTACTTGCTAAGCTAAAAAAAAGTCGATATAACTAATTTAAATGTCTGTCGCACGTACTTTATTTACATTTTATCATATTTTTTCGTATTGTTTAGTGTGCAAATAGCAAATTAAACATCTAAAACCACATTTATTAATTTTCTTACCAACCTTTAAATAAAAAAAAAACTTTAATGCTCGTGATATTTTAATATATCATTGTGTAATAAACTAAATGCTTTATCGTGTTTTTATGTCGAAATCGAATTTTAACGTTGTTTTGCAATTTATTTTCGTTAGTGTTGATTTTTATAGTTTCATTTTTCATGGTTAGTAATTGCAGCATCAAAAATATTCAAAAGGGGCGTGGTACGGGAGTTATAGGCACACCATGTAATATTTGCACCATGTAGCTACCTGTCTCCAATAACAGCTATCTGTCTTCCAATCACAGCTAACGCACAGAACACCAGTGACGGTTGGCGGGGTTTTTTCTGATACGGCCGAAGAACAAGAGGTGGTAATACAGATAGGTAGGGTCAGTTGCAAAGACGGCTGGCTGCGTGACCGCACCTATCTGTATTACCACCTCTTGTTCCTCGGCCGTACAAGAAAAAAACCCGCGAACCGGGGTGCAGAACACATACCTAACGGTTTCCCAATACCTGTCTACCATTTGGCAACACTGTAAACTTCCCACTGTTTCCCCATCTTTGAATTTCCTGCCTCTTACAGTCTAAATCAATTGATAGGCCGCTATGTGCATAAGTAAGGCCGATGTGTCGAAAATAAAGGCCGGTTGTCAAAGTGACATTTCCTATGTTCAAAAGAAAGGCCGCTGTGCCCAATTGAAAGACCGATTTGTTACATAATGTAATTTATTTCATTTATTGCATTACAGTTGGAGCTCTTCCTCTTTTCATTCTAGAAAATATTTTCACTCCCGTTTCATCGAGAAAGAAAACTGAATTTAAATGTGCTGCAAGTTCTGTGAATCATATTCCATATTCATATCGTCAGAAAAAACTGTTACATTTTTCAGTGTGTAGTCGAAGTCACGAAGACATTTATCGATAATGCTTCTGTTGGATGGAATTTTTCTCATCACATTTTTGAACTTTCTTGCAGTTCCCGTGTTAAAATTGTGCAATTTTCATCCACCCAATTGCAAATCTGTTCAATGTCTTGATAGTTGAACAATTTTTGGCTGTGTTTTTGGTTTGTCGATTCTTAATTGGCTTTCAAATATGCAAATATTTTTTCAAACGGAATTATATCTAACCGAAAAAGATTTGCTGATGTTATTTAACAGATCTCCTCTTTGATAAGTTTCGCTTTACGTCAGTAATTTGATGATGAACCATTTGGTAATGAACGAGAAGCAAACGTTACTTATACATACATCATATCGTGTGACAAAATTTTGTTTAAGAGTTGGCTGTGAAATAAATTAGGTATGTCGCATATTATTACGTCATAACACTAGATTAGTTCAATTGAAGTAGATTTAAAAAAATGAATTAATCTCAGACATGACTGCTATGTTTCTCTTTCTCAGGCATGGCCAACTCAGAAACAAAATTCTATGGCTCACACCTTATAATGATCGGCTTTTCAATTGTGCACAGTGGCCTTTGTTTTGCACAGGCGGCCTTACTTTTGAGCATAGAAGACATCACTGTGACAACCGGCCTTTATTTTCGACATATCGGTATCAGGCTTAGCGCACACGCATCGATTTTGATCGTACGGAAAAATATAGTACGTTATTTTATCATGTCTGTGCACACTATGATTTTCTCTGCATAGTAGTGCAGTCATTTGTTAAAAGCTTGCGAAAATGAATCCGAAACGTCAATATGACAAGTACCTACTCGACATAACACAAAATATTGTCAATTTATTCATGACTAACATACTCGTCACATACCTAACTGGTTAATGAAGTGTGTCTATATATACACAGTGGGCGAAAAAAACTGTACAAGTAGTTTTGTACTGTCATACCTTTGAGTTATTAATATTTTAAAGTAATTAATATAACAGTGGAAAGCCCAATTTTTATGGATAAGATGAAGTATGTTCACTAAAAAAAAACCTCAAGTGTGCCATGATTTTTTATTTTTAAAAATTTAAGTTGGTAACACATATTAAGGTTATGTTACTTGCGGCATGTTCCTATGAATTAATTTGCTGTGATAAACGATGCAGAGAAGACGTAGGTTCACCTTCCAAAATTCCTTGGGCTGTGTTAATAACATCCTAAGTACGTTTGACTGATCTACCACTTCCTGGTTTACGGAGAATACTACCCGTTTCATGAAATAATACAACAGATCGTGATAAGGTATTTTTAAATTCATCATAAATAATGAGAATGTTAGGAAATTCTTCCTGTAACTCTGCCAAAGGTGCGTCGAATGAATACACCCAATTTCCGTCCGCTTTAGTCCCATTTCAGAAATAACTTTCAACTGGAAACGTTTTTGCTGGTTGCTATAATTGTGACTTTTAGAACAATCTGACGTTTTGTATGGCAACTCCTAACATGTGTACCAACTTAAATTTTTAAAAATAAAAAATCATGGCACTCTTGAGGTTTTTTTTAAATGAACATACGATACTTTTGCTCTAAAAAAATAGTACTTAAACTTGTGCCCGAAGCACCTTCTTGACTTGAATTAATGCATGAACTTCTATCCTTTCAAGATATTTCTGTCCCAAAAACTAAAATGACTGATAGAAGTGACAGATAATTTCATTAGAAAACCAAAACAAATCATGGCCCACTAATTTTAGTACCTACAAATGCGGCGCAGCGGTCCATTATAAACACCCGCCTTTGCAGAGCTTTCATTAATGTGAAATATCCTCGATAAAGAAGCTTTTAAAAAATGCAATTAATAATTTTTGTAAACTACAAAGTGTAAACATTTTGATTTTCAAAGCAATATTTTATGCGTTAAATTAATATTTCCAATATGTACCGTTTTTTTTGGCCCACTGTGTATATATTAAATCGTGCAACATATGTTAAATCACATACATATGACTTTTGCTCTACATTAGAGGTATCTAATAATATTTACAACCTTAAACACGAAAATAAATTAGTAATTCGTCAGAATAGATTAACGATGTACTCTAAAGGTCCAATTGTGATGTGTATGAAAATATTTAATCATTTACCAGATAAAATCAAAGGAATAGATAACATAAAACAATTTAAAAAGAACTTAAAGGTATTTTATTATCAAAAACCTTCTATTCCGTAGATGAGTATCTAAATTTTAAATTTTAGAGTACTTGTAACTGATGTTATTTATACATTTAGAATTGTATTGACTCACGTTGCACATGAATGTTTATATTCATAATGAAATAAATTATTTGATTTGGTTTATTAAAAGATTCAACCAAATCCTACTCATTGAAATGTTTTGGGTTTACTTGTAAATTGTTTCAAACTTCTCACTAAAAACATATTTTTTAATGTCATTTTTCTGTCATTAAAACACACATTTTATGTGTTTATTACATATTATTATAAGAGACAATAATCTACTTTTTTTCCGCTAGTTCCAACTTGACTCACACTGACAAAATTTTGCTGAAACGCAAACAAACAAAAGAACTTAGCAGAACAAGGCAAATTAAATAAAGAAGAATTTAGAACTGAACCCATAAGAAAACTAGAGATTTATCAGTTCCAAATTGGTGACGATTAACCAGTTAGCTGTGTTTGACGAGTGAACTCGTCTTGAAGAATGGTAATATTTTATGTCAAGCACTAACTCTTACATTTGTTATTTATCGAAGTTACAGTTTTCTTTCTGAACGCATCTTTTGCATATGTACAGTTGTTCTACACCCTGTATGATTGTTTTTTTTTTATATCTGTCATCACTCATATTTTTTATTTATTTATTGAAAGCACTTATTTATATTATATTTGACCTGTGTAAACCTATTGTTATTGGTCATTGAAAATCAGTCGGATACAATAGTATATTGTATAACGAGAATGGATTGACATACATTTCTCGCGAATATGAAGCTTGCAGCATGAGCTGAAAGACTTGCGAAGCAAACATCTTTAAATCTACTGCGTCATTTTGACACATTGAAGGTTAGGCTTCATGTGTGACAGTGCAGTGTTGGAATACAGTATGTTTTTTTTATCGTGGGCCATTAGATTTTACATGCTAAAAATTATACCTCTTGTAAATGTATATTTTATCATATAATTTTGTAGCAAATTTTAGTTGATAATATAAATCAATTATTTTTCTACATGATGCACTGAATTAGAATCATTTAAACATGTTTCATTCCATTAAAAAGTGCTTTTGCTCGGAACCGAACGATCGGGATATGCTGCAGAAAAGTTGTCAAGTATTTCCCTAAAATAAAAATTTCTTTACTTCTTGTAGAAAAATACAACTATTTTCCTGCTGGACAAACCTCTTATAAATGCCATTACAAATTCCACCCGTTCTTCAATAGTATAAATGGAAATTTTCAAGAATAAAATCCACTTGATTACTTGCCTCGCTAATCAATCTGATATTTCGTAAATTCAAGGTACTTTGATTATTTTTGCTCAGTTATTTATACTAAACAATTTCATTTTTTAATGGAATAAAACATGTGTAAGTTATTCTAATGCAGCGCATCATGTAGAAAAATAATTGATTTATTACTAATTAAAATTTCCTTCAAAATTTTATGATAAAATATATAAAGTTGTCTTAGGTAAATGTATATTGTAAAATTGCCGATTTTTAACCAATCAAATTAGATGATTTCAAATTTCGCACATCTTTTGCGACTCGCAGAAAAAATAGACCATTTGAGTAACGAATCAAGTCCTGCACATCACTATTACCACCTTTAGCATCCTGGTCGACACAAATACCACACTGATTAAGATGTAGTAATGATAGCACCCATACTGCATCGATTGTTTAAACTTCATATAACCAAAGAAAATTAAATTAAATTTAAAACAATAACGGTTATACAAAAAAATACATCGATTCATTTAAATGGTTGTAATTAACCAAGCGTAAGGTACATGTTTTTCTTTTAGTATAAAATTTTATTCATATTAACATCAATGCAAGATTAAATAAGTGCACTACGACATAGATACGAGCACTAGGTATTATTGATGTATTATTCACTTTCAGCTAAACGTTATATACAACTTACTTAACACTTTACTTAAATCTCTTCACAGCACTTTTGCCCCATCTCGCAGTTTTCTCGTCAACTAAAAACTCAACGCCGACACTCACGCAACCTTAAAAACTTGTTTGCTTCTGCAGCTGTTCCGCAGGCTTGTCTCGTGATACTTAGCCGTTTCTGAAATATCCAAATGTTAATACCACAAACCACCAGCATTAGAAAATTAAAAATGTTAGTAATGGTTAAATCAATGTTCAATTAGTTACAGTATTACCGAGCACTCGTGACGTGCATAGAGAAGGTGACAACAAATCCCTGGAGCCCATTGAATTTATGATGGTCACTACGCAATATATCTCGAGTGCTTGGTACAACTCTACTCTTGGATTAGATGTAAATTTATTAAGATGGTTTCTCTGAAAGAAAATAGGTTTTGGATGAGGGTGGCATGGATTTCAAAAGGTTATAATTAGTTTATTTTTTGTTAGTTGCTGGCGGATGGACGGCAGGCTGGACAATCATCATCCCACGGTTGTAACAAGATGGTGTGCTGTCCAATATCATGCAGCAGTGCCCATTGTACACCAAACGTCAGACTTGCTTGTAAACAAGCTTAAATCCATGATTTTAATGAACAAAATTTTGAGCAGATTTTATAATTTTTATCAATAAGTGATCATTTCGAAACATAGGTTTATTGACAAAAGTTACTTGTTTTGTTGTCCCCTAATTTGTCACATCAATTGTGGGACACCTTGTATATAGTAGTCAAAATTGGGTCCCAGAGCATATACATATAGTATTACCAAGCACTCGAGACGTGTGAGACTAAAGTGTGCGCAGAGTGAGAAAGTATTTAGAGAACACGACAACAAATCTCCGGAGACAATTGAATTTAAGATGGTCACTGCGCAACACACCTTGAGTGCTTGGTACAACTCTACAAATGACTGCTGTCCTTGAAGGTGTAAAACCACAAATGATTAGAAACAAAAATAAAACATAAACATAAGGAACACAAAAACAGAAAGGAATACGTATTAAAAAAATAAATCAAAACACGTCTTAAAAATAATAAAATATATTATAATACTCAATTTTTTTTTTTGAAATAACAAAACTATTTCACATTAACAATTCACAAGTGTAAGTAAATAATTCATGTAAGTATACCAGCGCAGTCCGGCGAACGTTTTAAAAATTAAATATCGGACTGCTCGAGCAAAGGCACTTGGTCCTCCAGCCGTCCGTAATCTACCTCAAAACACCCTAAAAAGAACTGATAATTTCAAACACTCCGTCGAAGCATGTAGCGGGCAGCTAAATGTAACATATGCGGCTAATGTTTACACGAGACACCAGTAAAGCACAAAGAGAGATGGTGGTGGTGGTGGTGATGGAAGGCGGGGATCTGGAGAAGCTCAGCTACATTCGTACCGGTGTTAGAGCGTCGTTACTTTTGGAACGGGGTTAAATAAACAGTGGCTGTATTATAGAAAATGGTTTATATATAAGTAAATATAATTGTATATATATACATAGATATTATTCAGTACAGCAAGTAGAAATATTACGGGGATACGAGCATGACGCTCGAGTGTGCGCTTAAAAACCTACCAACAACAATATAAATAATTTACATACTTTTTCATAATTATAAAACCGCGTTAAATCCGAGGGCGAGGACACCGAATGTAATTTTACATAAAACGACAATCGAACGGAATCTAATAATTCGTCCCAGATGTACCCTGAGTTTTATATTGTAAAATTCATTTGAGCCTCCGATGAACCGTAACCTAATTATTTCACACAGTCACCCTGTAAAACAAACTAACATACCACCTACTACAGTTATCCTTAATTCACATAAATCTTCGATTCACTTAACTTCTTTTAAATATATACAGGGTGTTCATATGATAGCGTCTGGTAGAAAGAGAGCGTATTTTTTTGTCGGAAAATACGAAACCAATGCTTCATATGTTAGATCACGGTCACAAAATTCAACCAATTAACATGTTCGCTGCCGCCGACGCGCTAGTGCGTCCAATTTTATACTTGCGTATATACAATCCCAATTGTAGTGGCAGCGAACGTGTTAAGGATGATTAATTGTTTAAATATTTACGTATTTCAAATTATTAAGAATATTATTATTAAATTGTGATGTTCTTACCTAAAAAGAGTAAAATGAGTACGCATTTCTGTGAAGACCCCGAATAGCCCCGGTAAGAACATCACAAAATATTTATTAATTCTGACTGTTTAGATTCTGAATATTTAAAAGGCTTCCTTGATAAGGCGAAACTATTTTCTATTTGATATTATCATTCTTAATTAATGATGAAATTGATGCCAAAAAAAAAAACGAAAAATCACTTATAATAGGATATTAAAATCAATTTTCTAATAATATGTCATATTATTTATAATTAAAATAGTTACTATATGGATACTACAATCTTTGTAAATATATGCAAGGCTATACAGGATGTTACTCGATACACACCTATGCTTCTTATTTAGCTATAACTTTGCATTATAACTATATACAAATGATGCACAAATTTGTAACTATTGTAACTCGTCCCTCAACTTGGTGGAACGAGACCTCCGAAATATTAAAAATGATTTGGTTCCATCTGCCGGGATATGTAAATTCACAACACACAAGTAAGAGGGCGGCACAAAATCCCCATGTGTACGTTGAGGCATGACTTCCTTCCGCACAGAAAAAGTTGGTCGGCGGTATGTATTATTAAGTCACATGATCGTTGGACCAGAAGTACTGACGTGTATGACAATATTTTCTTGAATTACATGGAGCTGCTTACGTTGGGATATGTTCAAAAGGATGACATACCTTAAATGAATGTAGGCGCACATCAAATTTCTTGAAAATCTGTGTTATCTCTAAAGAGGCCATAGCTTCCAAGGTCATACGACTTTAACAGGGGGCTACCTTAAGGCAAGAGTCTACAAGAATGGCACACCTAAGATAAATGTAGGCGCACATCAACAGCTTATTTGAGACCTGTGTTATCTCCAAAGAGGCTATGGCCTCCAAGGTCATCTCAAGGCAAGACTCTATAGAAACAGACTACCAGCTATCCAGAAACTCCGGACAAGCATAAACAATATCGACGTTTGAAAATCTGTGTTGTCTCTAAAGAGGCTATGGCTTCCAAGGTCATACGACTTTGACAGGGGGCTACCTGAAGGCAAGAGTCTACAAGGATGGCACACCTAAGATGAATGTAGGCGCATATCAACAGCTTATTTGAGACCTATGTTATCTCCAAAGAGGCTATGGCCTCCAAGGTCACGCGACTTGAACAACGTGGGGCTATCCCGAGGCAAGACTCTATAGAAACAGGCTACCAGCTATCCAGAAACTCCGGACAAGCATAAACAATATCGACGTTTACATGTTGACCATTTTGTTAGATACACAAAATGGTGAAACATGCAAGAAAGTGTCTCGGTTAAGGTTGTTTAATGGAATGCCATCGAGATTTACATAAGTAGACGTACAAACTTTAAAAGGATAGGAACCCATGAGCAGGAAATGTAACCGTACGCCAGTAGGTGGCGCTGTTCATAAGACCGCTGGAGAGGATAGATCTCGTGGAGCTGCTAGCTAGCAACGAATGTACACTGTGATATTAGTTGTATTAGTTATATAAGATAAAACATGTATGTTTTATATTATCATTTGTTTTTGACGTTTTTCTTTTGTAATATATACAGGGTGTCCTAAATAGAGTAGGATTGCATGGGTATCTTTCTTATTCTTAAAGCTAGAGATCTGGTTAAATGGGCAATGTTGTGCAGTTTTATATGCTGATTCAGATTATCTTGAGAAATTTTCAAAACTCCGAGCAGTTTAGAAAATATAAAAAAAAAAACTGAAAATCGCGATTTTCAAAAAAATCAAATATCTCAATAATTATTAAAGATGCGAAAAAAAGTTTTAAATAAAAGTTACTTGGTTTAATTAGGCAAACATAGAAATCAAGTCAAAATAAAATTCAAGATGGCGGTTTCCGAGATATTAATACCAACTTTCTTATTTCAAATGGCTGCCATATTTGATTTTTACACGCATAAATAGACTTTTTTTTTCTCTTTTCAACGATGTACAACAACCTATGTCAAAATAAAAAATAATGGATATATTAATTGTTGTAAGTTTAAAACGAGTAGGCATAAATAAAAATAAAACAAAATTTGTTATAACGACTAACTGTCATCTTACATTAGTTTATCAGTTGTATTAATCATTCATACATGTGTATTGTCTTAAGTTGTTGTAATATCGATAAATATTAATTACTTGAAATGGCGAATTATTAAATATCTGAACAATACGATATGTTTTGTAATTACATCAAGTGTTACAAAACCCCCCATCTTGCAGCACAAACATACCAAGCAAACTTTCCTGAAAGAATGCAGCCGGACATTAAGGTATTTAAAAGATTGGATGAAAATATGCAATTGTATGGAAGTTTAAAAAAACCTAAGAGAAATAGAAATATGATCGTTGATGATGAAGAATTAACATTGGCTTGTGTGGCAGCTAATCCGAACATTTCATGTCGGCAGATAGAAAATGAAGTTAACGTATCTAAGTCTAGAGCATCAACAATTTTAAAAAAGCACAAGTTTCACCCTTATAAATTGCGCCTATCTGAGACTTTACAACCAAATGATAACATCCGTAGATTAACATTTTGCAGGTGGTTAATCAACAAAATTACGGAAAATGGTGATTTTATAAACAATTTTATGGACTGACGAATCTTACTTTTCTAATTGTGGATTATTTAATCGTCATAACGAGCACTATTGGGCTCAAGAAAATCCACACATAGTTATTCCACGGCGAAACCAATTACGGTTCGGCTTTAGTGTTTTTTGTGGCATAATGGGAAATCGTTTACTTGGTCCTATAATTTTTGATGGAACTCTAACTGCACAACGTTATTTGGAAATTCTTCAAACAACCTTGGAAGATTTATTGGATGATTTACCTTTGGCACAAAATATGCAAATATGGTACCAGCAAGATGGCGCTCCATCACATAATGCCAGTGATGTTATTACTTATCTAAATGGACGTTTTAATAATAAAGTAATAGCGACTAATACACCTGTACAGTGGCCAGCCAGATCTGCAGACTTGACGCCTCTTGACTTTTATTTGTGGGCACTTTAAAAAACAAAGTTTATGGAAGTAACTTCAATTATAACAATGTGGATGAACTTCGCGAAGCAGTGGCAGAGGCAATAAACGGCATTAATCGCAACACATTGCGAAAAGTAACTGGCAGTGTTGTAAAACGCTGTCAATTGTGTTTGGCCAATAACGGTCAACATTTTGAGCATTTTTTATAATTTATTGTTATTTTACTACTTGGTTGTATTACCTCTTTTTGTTTTGTTACATTTGCTTTAAAAATAATTTAAAAATTAAAATTAAAATTTAAACAATTAATATTTCCATTATTTTTTATTTTGACATAGGTTGTTGTACATCGTTTAAAAGAGAAAAAAAAAGTCTATTTATGCGTGTAAAAATTAAATATGGCGGCCATTTGAAATAAGAAAGTTGGTATTAATATCTCGGAAACCGCCATCTTCAATTTTATTTTGACTTGATTTCTATATTTGCCTAATTAAACCAAGTAACTTTTATTTAAAACTTTTTTTCGCATCTTTAATGATTATTGAGATATTTGATTTTTTTGAAAATCGCGATTTTCAGTTTTTTTTTTAAATATTTTCTAAACTGCTCGGAATTTTGAAAATTTCTCAACATAATCTGAATCAGCATAGAAAACTGCACAACATTGCCCATTTAACCAGATCTCTAGCTTTAAGAATAAGAAAGATACCCATGCAATCCTACTCTATTTAGGACACTCTGTATATAGCACACATCAACAGCTCGTTCGAGGTCACTGTTATGGCCTCCAAGGTCAACCGACTTTAACAACATAGGGCTACCTCAAGACAAGAGTCTACAAGGATTACACACCTTAGATGAATGTAGGCGCACATCAATGACTTCTTTGTTATCTCTAAAGAGGCTATAGCCTCCAAGGTCAACAACATGGGGCTATCTTAATCTATGTGCCTACAGAAACAGACTACAAGCCATCTAGAATCTCCTGACAAGCATAAAAAATATCGGCGTTTACACGGTGAGGTGCGTATCTGACAAAATGGTGAAAGAATATGTCTCCAGATGAAGATTGTTTAATGGAATGCAATCGCGATTCACATTTATTTTTGTACACATAAGTAGACGTACAAACTTTAAAAGGATGGAGAATTGCATAGGAACGGATGAGCAGAAAATCTCACCGTACGTCGGTAGATGGCGGTGTTCATAAGAGCGCTGGAGGGGATAGATTTAATTTCCTTATTCCGTATTACATGAAAACAGGGAACTGGTAGACAAACAGTTAGTGAATGGATTGGCTGATGGCAATGCACGAGCAGTTGAACCGTATCAAAGATGGTTCCTACAGTCCGTCGCGTATAACGGTGGACATGTTCAAAAGGATGACACACTTTAAAAGAACGTAGGCGCACATCAAATTTCTTGTGAATCTGTATTATCTCTAAAAATCTCTATGGCTTCCAAGGTCATACATCACCTGTAACAGTCTGAAATGGAAACATCTACTGCGCCATTTGTAATAGTAGTAGTAAAACAATTTATTGAGATCGCATGTATATACACACGTGCATGAAATCAAAAGGCCATCGACCATCCATTTGTAATATTAATGTGCAATAAATGATTCCCTGATGATCTCTGTCTTGTATCCTTTCATTTCTTCTACCTCTTCTACCATGTTCCCCACGATATGGGATCCTTAACAATTTTCCATCCTTTTGATGTTCTCCAACTACCCTTAAAGTTTGTACCTCTATATAATTATACACCCTGTGTAATTACGTTTGGAGGGGATTTTAAGGGTGCGATCCTTGACTGAATTTTGTATTATATACGAATTTCATACGTTATTAAATACCAAGTTGCATATCGAATAAAACACTTTTTGTTCCGTTTACTGCAGTCTGATAATGACAAGCTGAGTTCCCGAAACTGCAGTCGAACGAATAAATCAAAGTGTTATACAAAGTAAAAAGTGTTTTATTCCATATAAAAACAAGTATAACAAAGTAGAAGCTAAGAATTTTAAATTTTAATTTTACGAGCACAGATAAGAACCATTTCATCGTTTGCTTATCATCTACGGACCACTAATGCTTTATGCATTCTATAAAATCTCGAATTGATTTACATGAACCCTTTGCACTCGAGGCATTTTTCGCTCGGGCGAACCAGCAACTCGAGACGAGTTGCTGGTTCGCCCGAGACGAATTACAGGTACTTTAAAATCATTGGGTTAGATAAGGTAGGGTTGGGTAAGGTAGGGTTAGGTAGGGTTGGGTAAAGTTGGGTTAGGTAAGGTTGGGTTGGGTAAGGTTAGGTAGGGTTCAGTAAGGTTGGGTAAGGTTAGGTAGGGTTGCGTAAGGTTAGGTGAGGTTAGGATGCATCACATCTCCCGGGTGCCGTAGCAGCTCCGCGCGAGTGCAAAGGGTTAATAATAGTTCATTAGTACTATAATCAACTATTTTTAAATGTCGCCGTGGTCCGTGGTTGGTCATACTCTTTCGACCTCTTTAGTTGTTTTTTAGTTTTGCATTCATTATGAAATCCATCTATCGGCAATCTGCTGAACTGCTAGGTGGTGAGAACAATAAAAAATAGCAGTGGCGCCCTCCGTACACTTACCGGATTGTTTATTTAATTCGAATTTTGAGATGAACTCGTTGATTTATTTTTTATTTCTACAAAATTTAAACGGATCAATAAAACAGAGGTATTTCCTCACAAAATCAGATATTTTTCGTGTTAAATAGATATGTTTATCTTATCAAATTACTTTTTGAAAATTTTTTCAAACAAAAACTATCAATGTGGCCTATTAAATTTAGTATTTGATTTGCAAGCTGTTTAAAAAAAAAATTGTCGAAGCTTCTAGGCCAAAATCATGAAACCGATTTGCAGGATCACGCCCTTAACCACTTCGCGCCCATGTTGCTTTGTATGGGTTATAGCATAATCTCAGGTTTATTGAAAACTTACTTTTTCGTTGTTGTTACGGTTTTATACGAAATATTATTATACTGTCATAAACTTAATTATGCAAAAAAATATGTAAAATATTCCATAGATGGCGCTAAAGAGCTAATTTTTATATCATTTGTAAATTTTTTTTTTTTTTGCTTGTCGCCACATGTGGCGACCTGAGCGTAAAGAGGTTAAATGGTGGGTGACCAATTTATCTTGTAATTATTGCTTATTCTTCCAGGGATAACACTTTTGTCATTTGGTCAAACAATACTATTTTAAAAGCGGGATATCCTGCTGAAACACTGTTCAAGGGAAGATTGGTGGAAGAACAAACACGTGCTAAAACTGTGTGCGAAGAATGTGACATTCCACTATGCAAAATTTTGTTTTTCATTCTTACATCCCTAAAACTTCGCAAACAACTTGGATATGTTAACGTTTTGTTATTTAGTCAAATAATAGACCTACTTTAAAAGTGAGATATCTTAACCTCTTCATGCCCAGGTCGCCACATGTGGCGACAAACAAAAAATTGAAAACAAAAATATTTTACAAAAAAAAATTACATCTTCAGCGCCATCTATGGAATATTTTTTTTCATATTTCTTTGCATAAATGAGTAAGTGGAATAATATGTCGTAGGAAAAGGTAACAACAAGAAAAAAGTAATTTTTCAGGATTATCCTATAGCCCAATCAAAGCTACATGGGCGCGAAGTGGTTAATGAAACACTGCACAACATTGGCTAAAAAGTTTATAGAGATGATTTGTCTGTACCTCCAGACTTGTTCTGGGTGTAATTGTTGCTTATTTTTCCAGAGATAACCTCTCATTTACACTTGGATATGTTAACATTTCGTCATTTGGTTAAACAATAGACCTATTTTTAAAGTGGGATATCCTACTTAAAGACTGTAGAAGGGAAGATTGGTGGAAGAACAAACACACACTAAAACTGTGTGCAAAGGATGTGACATTCCACTATGCAAACTTTGTTTTTCATTCTTACATTCCTAAAACTTCACAAACAACTTTGATATGCTGACGTTTTGTCATTTAGTCAAACAAACAATAGACCTACTTTAAATGTAGGGTATCCTAATGAACAAATGTACAATTTGAAGGTTCATCCTGGCTAAAAAGTCTACGGAGATAATTAGACTGTACCTTCAGACTTGCGCCTTGATGAGCTCCAACCTCCAATAGAAGAACTGCTGTTTCATTAATTCTTCTCAAATCATTTCTTAGTGCCTATGACACTAGGCGTGGCGCCACCATGGTGGATCCAGCCACCAAATGAAGCAACCAGCAGAGACACCAGGCAGTCGGCATCCTGGTTGTTCCACCAGTAAAGTTTGGCAGACCGGATTCGACTGGTGGCGCAACCAAAATGGTGGCACCACCAGTCCGATACCAGGTGTGTTGTGTTCCATTTCACTTAATACATTTGACTTTTAGCGTCACTGGTACCGCCACCATGGTGGCCTTGTGTTATAGGGCACTAACAAGAGGAGGATCAGATGTGTGACTCACCGATTTGATTAATCTTTGGCACACTTGTAGGTCATGACTAGAAGTGTAACAGGTATAAGTAATAGGGCGCACTATTCAGCCGTTTTTGAGAAAAGATGACTTCTTAATTTCCTGTGTAGGTTTTATGTTAAAAAACGTCAATAAGAAATAGCGACCCTGTGGCGTATTGGTAAAATCTTTGCTTTGCAACCGCAGGGTCCGCGGTTCGAGCCACGTTGATTAAAGTTATTCAAATTTCTTTTTTATAGTTTTTATAAATCCATGTGTATTTAAATATGTTAGTTTCAGAATTAATTATATTAATTTCATTTTTAGGTGTAAAACAAAACAAATAAATTTGAAAAATCAATATTTGTATTTCCAGTCTTTATTTATGGAAAAAGTTCTATACGTTAGTTCTATACGCTATTCTGGTATTCGGGCGATGAAGGATTGCACGAACTTGGATGGTGTTACAATTAGTCATAGAATCAAGTGAAACAATAGTTATTTCAACATCTTGCACAAGTGATTAAGGAAATAAAAATATTGATTTTTCAATTTCCTATTGAATTTGCTTAATACTTCTCCTAAAAATAAAATTAATGTAATTTATTCTAAAATTAACATTTTTAATTACTCTTGGATTTATAAAAATTATAAAAAAAGAAAATTTACCAACATTTTTCAATGGGGCTCGATCCACGGACCTTGCGATTGCGAACCAGAGATTTTACCGATGTGCCACGGAGGTCGGTGTTGTTTCGTTAACATAAATAGTACATAAACATACAGAAAATAAAAAAAACCTTTTTTCTCGAAAACGGCTGCTATTACTTGCACCTGTTACACTCCTAGTCATGAGCTACACGTGTGCCAAAGTTGGATCAAATCGGTGAGTCACACACCTGATCCTCCCCTTGTAAGAGGTAGATTTTGAAATTACAATATGCAGAAAATGGAAACTCAAATTTGAAGGCACTTGTTAGCGAGTTAGTAGAGTCCTGGAAAATTATACAGGGCGTCCACAAAGTCTCTTTACAATTTAAAAAAATTACTACGAATACAAATGATGAGATATCTGAATGCAAATATGTCTGATGTACGGAGTTATTATTACAGTTTATAGTAGCGATGGGTAAACTCTTGAGTGAGTCAAGTCAGTGAAGTGAGTCGGTTGAAAATATGAAGATCTTTCATCAGAATGTATGGTTTGATAGATTTTTCTATGTACAGGACATATTACAGTACTCTTTTTTTCAAATATTCACTTATTCAAGTCGACTCTTTTCACCAAATGAAGAAAAACCAGTCACTTTGCTCATCTTTAGTTTCTACTGATATGTGATTTGTTTATTTCAGGTAACATTGTGAAGAAAGATAAAATGGCTCCCGCATACAAAAATAGCCCCTCCGCAAGAAAAAGCAGCGTGTGGCATGGATTGTAGAAAACAAATCAGACACACAAACCCAGCGACACCTACAGGACTACCACCATAATGTCCATCATATAGCGAATGGCAGAAAAGATACACGGAGACTGGATCAGTATTGGACAAAGCACGAAGCGGACGAAAAAGAGTATCCACGGAAAATGTCAAAATTGTCAGGCTAGAGGTGGGCAAAATTACTCTTTTAAAAACAACAAAATTGTCAGGCTAGAGGTGGGTAAAATTACTCTTTTTGATAAGTTGCCTCAGCAAAAGAGTCTGCTCATGACTCTCTTATAGAAAGTGATGACACACTTCGAGGAGTTGCCTCTTTGAGTTGACTACAAAATCCATTCGCACTGCTGCTAGACAGTTACAGCTACTACGGTCAACAGTGCACAAGAACCTGCGAATGTACACTTATAAGTGCAACTCCAGCCAGACGATAAACCGAAACAAACAAAATTTGCAGTAGATATGCTGTATAAAATCTCTCATTGATGCAACATTCCTTAACTGTATTTGTTTTAGTGATGAGGCAACGTTACACGTGTCAGGAAAATTGAATACAAATAATTCGAGAAACTGGAGCTCAGAAAATTAATTCAACAAGATAGTCCAAAAGTGTGGGATGACGTGCAATTCCATCATTGATCCCTTTAGAATTATGATTACTGCAAATGTATACTTTAACCTTTTAACTGAATATGTGGCACTACAACTACATGACCTTCAGCCAACCGTCTATTTCCAGCAAGATGGTGCACGACCCCATTGGGGTCTCCATGTTCGTGAGTTCCTGGATCGAAAATTTCTCGATTGGTGGATTGGAAGGGATGGCCCAATTCCCTGGCCACGTGTCAGCTGATATCACGCCCCTTGATTCTTTTATGTGGGGCTATGTGAGACATCGTGTACCAAACCAAAATATGGGACATTACTCACTTCAAGCAAAGGATTACTGACACTTTTGCCAACACTGATGAATCTTGCCTTGGATGTCCTTCGTGCAACCAATGGGAAATACATCGTGGTTTATTAATTGTTTAAAAAAAAAACTTCTAATATTTCAATCATGCCCATTTATCTGTTAATTTGTTTTTGTAATAAAGACTTTGTGGACACCCTGTGGTGTATTTGACACTACTACAAGAATAACTGCTTCAAGATTGTGTATGTTTATAACTTACAAAATTATCAGTTTAATACTGAATTCCAGAGGAGTATTTTAATCAAGAGTGGATGAATTTTTTAATTTGTAACAAGTACTGATTACATATTTAATAAGAAAAACTTTACACAATTCCAAGAAAATAGAGTATTGCTGCGTGTATACATGTGAAACGCAAGCATGCGCACTGCGCTCCACGTGTGTGAACTGACGAGCTGTGCGAGCGTCCACGATTGTACTTATTGTTCTATGATGTATGTATATTGGGTTTGCGGACATTCAGAGGAACAACGCACATGTTATTTAGTAATAAATCAGTTCTCCACTAGACGATGATTAGTGTCCATCAGCTCCTAATCAACGATTCATGATCGTGAATGAATATAAAACACTGACGGTGGATTTCACAAACATTAATTTAAGCAAGGTTTTTTGTAAGCCGGTATTATATTTTAAGCTGTGTAAATGTTCTTTATGCGACATATTCTGTTACTGTCAATCACTGAATACATTTTTGAATAGTTATTGTTTAAATTAGAAATGGAGCCTCAGAAAAGTACTTAAACCCAGGTCGCCACAAAAAAAGAGAACACTTTAGCGCCATTTATGGAATACTTTTTCTAATTAATTTGCATAAATGAGCAAGTTTGTGACTTTTGTTGCTTTTTGTTTGTTTGTTTGTTTGTTTATTTTTTAGAAAAACGTAGACAACAAGAAAGTAATTTTTCAACAAACTTGGGATTATGCCATAACTAGTGATGTGCGGTTTTTGCGCCGCCAATGTTGTTGAATATTGTGCCATTTCACAAGTCGCAAGCAAATTTGCTCCACGTATGGAGACAAATTTGCGGCTTATCAGAAGTGCCACATTTTTGCGCCAAACTTGGCACTGCTACACGAGAGCGCGGGACACAGCGTCTATTTATTATTGATATGATGCTTATCTCTAACGCGAATTGACACATATTTACATTAATATTTTTACAATTATAGCAGTGCCAAGTTTGGCGCAAAATGTGGCACTTGTGACAAGTCCTCATGGGCGGAACAAAATCTTATGTAAGGATTTTGAGTTATCCGCCAAAGAAGGTCTCATTTCACCGATACTCGAAAATCGTAAAAACGGAGGGAAAAACGCATACAACGATCTTAATATCTCGGGATTGTTTTGGACCAAGTTCTTGTACAATGAACATTTTCAAGAAAAAAAACTAACCTTCAATTGAGATTCATTCTTTGTAGAGACTGATTTATTGCGTCGGGCGCGTCAGTAAATAAATGCTCATAACTTTCAAAGTTTTAATTTTTTTTAATCTGAAACTTTTCGAAAATAATCTCTATACAATACTGGGCAACTTTGTCGCTGGAAGTTTGTTGACAGACAATTTTCGTCACACACTTTTTTAAGTGTAACAAAAAAAAAACGTCGATGAAAACACTTTTAACTTCACATTCAATTTGTTTTGTTACTTTTTTTAGATTGCCCATGATGAACCATTGAAAGAACAGATGGCCCATCGATGGTCAGACCTTTTCAGGGCCTTTCCCCAGTGAAATTGATCTTCCGGTCCAAAATGAGTTTCAATTAAAGTTTTGGTATGTTTTTTAAATTGCCCATCATGGACCATCGATGGACCACCATGCCCATCGTTCGGCAAGGGCTGTTCCGTATTTGAACGGGCAACATTAAATCATTCTCTACAAAGAATGAATCTCAATTGAAGGTTCGTTTTTTTTCCTGAAAATGTTCATGGCCCTACGAGTTGCCTAATGGTCCCCAGTGTCCCCAGCAATGACTGCTGAGCATTCTATAAGAACTTCTTAGTCCAAAGCCATTCAAACATGATGATATTAACATCGTTGTATGCGTTCTTCACCCTCTTTTTACGATTTTCGATTATCGGTGAAATGAGACCTTCTTCGGCGGATAATTCAAAATCCTTGCATAGGATTTTGTTTCGTCCATAAGGACTTTTGTTTAGGATGTCAAAAGCTAGCTCCCTGCAAAAAATGGGACAATTTCGATGAAACCCATTTTACATTGAAATACTGCGGGGTCCTTTGCTTGCGATTTGTGAAATGGCACAATATTCAATGACATTGACGGCGCAAAAACCGCACGTTTGTGCCAACTCAAATCACTAGCTATAACCCAATCGAAGCAGCGTGGGCGTGAAGTGGTTAAGGTGAAAAATACATCGAAATAGAAAAGAATTTGTTAATAAATATAATGGAAGAGTAAATATCAGTTAAAATATGTGTAATGCAATCGCAGAACCTAACCTCAAATTATGCATTCCGTTTACCATTTGAAAGATCGTTCACACAGCCAAAAATATAACACCAGTGTTATATCAATTTAAACAACAGTTATATTTATTACCACCTTTATGAAATCCACTATTATTGACATATTTAATAGTTTAAAACAGTCTTCTTGTTACTTTAATGTTAATCATACGAAAAGTAGATTATAGTTGTTTTATTTAAATTTCAGCTAATTTACCTACAGCAGTGACGGTTCGCGGAGTTTTTTCTGGTACGGCCGAGGAACAAGAGGTGGTAATACAGATAGGTAGGGTCAGTTGCAGAGACAGCTGGCTGCGTGACCGCACCTATCTGTATAACCACCTCTTGTTCCTCGGCCGTACCAGAAAAAACCCCACGAAGTCACTGACTTACAGCCAACTATTTTCTATTTTTTGATCTCATTGTTTTTTTTTTATGGAGCTTATATATTTAAAGTGCTTTGCTTTTAGGTCATACTAAGGCATTTAACTGCTCGCCAAGTTTGAGGAAAGCATTCGCAAACACAAACTTATTTTTAAATATAGAGTATAATAATATTCCCGCTGGACAACAAAATATGAACACTCTGTATATATCATCAGTTTGGGAGAAGATTGTCACAACTTCAGAATGTCACTTTGATGTATTTATAATCAGTTAATCTATTTATATAATTCATTCCAAATTGAGAAAAAGATATCTTCGGAAAACAAATTGATTTGAAATGGATATCATAAGAACGAATTTTAACCTCTTCAGGGACAGAAACACATTTGTGTACGTTTTAAAAAGTGACGAACACATTTCAAACAAATTTGATTTAGCTCAATACTGCCATCTCATGTCAAGCTCTGAAAGCTGCTACAGTTGCACATTTCCATGCATATACCTCCTTCTACTGGCGAGATATCGATTGTTTCTTAAAGGATTTGAAACTTCAAAATTAATTTGACCTTGAAGAGGTTAACTTAACAAAAATATCTAATTCATGATTTAACATTACAATATGCGCAAGAAAGCCCATTTTGGATTGGAATTATTGTTTTTTTTCCTTTACTGTGTAACATATTTTATGGTGAAATTTTGTTCATTTCGCAAATGATTTAGATATGTAGAAAAAATAATTTACAAACAATTACAAACAAAAGTATAAACTCGGTTTTAACACGTTCGCGGGCATGAATGCTATAGCATTCATTTTCTTTGTGATGCAGAATGACGTGAATGCCAGAGCATTCGTGTTTTAGAATCAATTATTATTTATTTAAAATATGATATTTTGACTGCTCTTATAAAATATGTATGTAAATTTGAGACAACCTCACTTGTTGCAGAAGCATTAAATAAATTGAATAAAGACGAAATATGTGAATATTCAACCTGTTCGTGACTGCAGGCTAGATTTCGTCTTTATTAAAAATATGTCTAATCAGATTTCGAATATCACAACTAATTTAAAAGAAAATTTTTGCAGCTCACTGAAATTGACTGTCCGCGAACGTGCTAATCAAACTAATTAGTATGAGCCAAAGTTTCAAAAGACAAAAATAATTTTACGATGTACAAATAACAATTAACCAAATATTAAAGATTTAATCTTGCTTAACACGTTTACTGCCGGAGTGCTTTTTATTATATTTTACGTTAGGGCCGGGCGGTATATTTCATATTGGGCAAAAATTTCTATTTTTGGGCCATATTGCGCAATTGTAGATATCCACGAATATTGAAGTCTTACGAAAGAAATTTTACAATATTTATCACCTATGCGAAGAAAATCGTCATATTGACCGAATCGGCAGTCAATGCGTTAAGTTGTTTACTGTTTAATCCCAAACCGTTGTAACGATTTTCAATTTCTTTTAATTGCCAGTAATCAGCATTAGATGATGAGACAAAAATAGCACACACGACCAAAAGTGATGTAAAATAGTAAATTGATTCACAACTGTACTTTTTGCATTTTCAGTGGCGTATCACAGCAGTTATAAAAGGTTTTCCAATAGGGATGATATGATTTTGAAGTGACGTTTCGGCCATTTGTATTTCATGACCTGTCATTTATTTTTCATTGTATTCAGTAGTGTTTACAATTTCATCATGGAGAGATATACGCAAGAACATCGTTTACAAATGATTCAGTTTTATTATCAAAATAATCATTCTCCAATTGCAACTTTTCGTGCGCTTTTGCCATGTTATGGTCGTAATAATCGTCCAAGTGTGCCCGCTATTCGTCGAATTGTTGAAAATTTTGAGCGAACATTTTCTTTACATAATGTTAAAGTGCCAATAAGACAAAGAATCGCTCGAAGTAATGCAAATATTGCTGTCGTTCAGGCAAGTGTTGCTGAAGACCGCAATTCGTCGATTCCAAGACGTTCTCAACAATTCGGTCTCAAACCACAACCTGGCGGATTTTGAAAAAGGATTTGGGTTTGCATCCGTATAAAATTGTTCTCACTCAAGAACTGAAGCCATTGGACCACCGTAAACGTCGTGAATTTGCTGATTATGCCTTGAAACAACTTGAAAACGATAAAGATTTTTTTAAGAAACTCATCTTCTCCGATGAGGCTCACTTTCATCTGAGTGGTGCGGTAAATAAACAAAACTGTCGATTCTGGTGCGAAGAAAATCCAAAATTCAAGAAAAACCATTACAGTCACCTAAATTGAGAGTTTGGTGTAGTTTTTGGTCTGGTGGAATCATCGGTCCGTACTTCTTTCGAAATGAAGCTGGTAACACCGTTACTGTCAATGGAGAGCGGTATAGATTCGATTATTTCAAGAAATTGTGATATTGAATGGCCTCCAAGAAGTTGTGATTTAACACCATTGGACTATTTCTTGTGGGGTTATTTGAAGTCATTGGTCTTTAGAAATAAACCAGACTCTCTTCAAGCTTTACAAGTCAATATTGAACGTGCCATTCATGACATACGACTTGATTTAGTGAAAAAAGTGCTTGAAAATTGGGTTCAAACGAATTCGTTCCTGCAGAAGTCGTGGAGGCCATTTGAATGACGTTTTATTTAGAAAATTATATCGATTGTACTTCACATTAAATAAAAAACATTTGAATTTCCTTAACAATAAGAGTGTTTTTTTTTTTAAAGAAATCATATCACTCTTATTGGAAAACCTTTTACAAGGATTTGGTAAAACATAATTGTAACTTCAGGGACTAGGAGAAATATCGTAAGGATTTTTGGTAAAAACGGTAACTTCAATATTTAAAACGTTAGCTGCCACAATGTTGAAAAAAAAAATGTCCCCCTGGGCCAAGTTGCTTTTTCAGCTAATATTACTTGTAATTGTGAAATATAATCAGGTATTACTTGCATATTTTTTGATGGGACACGCCTTACATGTCTCAAGGCCTGAATGTCATTTGTTATCAACGGAGGCCGTGTGACCCCGAATAAATTTGTGAATGATTTTTTCTTAGTTTCTATGTTTTGTGATGAAAAATACAGGGTGGCGCAGAAGGTTTAGCCAGTTTTGGAATGGATAGTATATTCGAATAGAGAGGGGGCGGAGGTGAGCGACCTTTTCACCATGTTGGGGACGATCGGAAGTTCAGTAATCATGGAGACGTGGTCCGTTGAGTGTCGTGTTTTTGCGGTAGAGGAGTTTATTCGTACGGAGTCTATTGTGGCTGTGACGCGTACCTTCCGAAGATGTTTCAACATCCGTCCTCGCGGTGTGGTTCTTTCTCGCACTTATATTGATATTGAGTTGGGTGAAGAAATGGCGCACAACTGGTTCAGTAGACCACTTCACCATGTCGGGGACGATCGGAAGTTCAGTAATCATGGAGACGTGGTCCATTGAGCATCGCGTTTTTGCGGTAGAAGAGTTTATTCGTACGGAGTTTATTGTGGCTGACGCGTGCCTTCCAAAGATGTTTCAACATCCGTCCTCGCGGTGTGGTTCCTTCTCGCACTTTGATATTGAGTTGGGTGAAGAAATGGCATACAGCTGCTTCAGTTAAAGTTGAATGGAACCATAGAAGACACACAGTACGCACACCCGAAAATGTGCAACGTGTGAGAAGGGATATTCGTGAAAGCCCGAGGCGCTCAACAAGAAAACGTGCGGCTGCTTTTGGGATTGGATGTCAGAGTCTGCAAAGAATTCTGAACGAATACAAAATAATGATGGTTCTGAAGCTTAATCCTACGGACCCTTAACAACGACATCGTTTTAGTGAACAAATGTTAGAGTGATCGCAGATGAAAACATGGTGGAGGCTCATTTTCACATAGATGGTTATATCAACAAACAGAATTGTCATTATTGAGCCCCAGAAAACCCTAGAGAATTACACCAACGGCATCTTTATAGTGACAAACTAACGGTTTAGTGTGGTGTTTTCAAATTTAGTGTAATTGTGTCTTACTTTTTCGAAAATGAACGGTATGAAGCCGTGACAGTCAATTCAGACCGTTTAGAGAATTTCTAACGGCACAACTCGAAGAAAACGATTATGAGATGTGGTTTCAACAGGACGGAGCCACTTCACACACAGCTAGATCATCCATGCAGGTTGTACGCACTCTGTTTCCTGGGCATGTGATATTGAGTTTTGGAGACATCCCGTGGCTCCCCCGCTCGCCTGACTTCTCTGTCTGTATGTGACTTCACTTGAAATACAGGGCCTTCGTAAATAAACCCCGCACTACTCAAGAATTAAAGGCAGCAATACAAAATTAAATTGCCGCAATTCCCACTGACATGCTTGAACGAGCGATGCGGAACCTTGGTGACCGGCTCCAAAAATGTACCATCCAAGGAGGATATCACTTGATAGACATCATTTTTCGCCATTAACGCATTTCAATTTTTTTAAATAAATTGCCATTGTAACCTGACATTTTAAACTTTATTTCAACCTTCCACCTTCCAAATTGATAATTTCGCACTCATTCGAAAACCGACTTGACACTTTCAATGCGCATGACACGGATCCGTGTCGCACCGACCCTCAACCCAATGCGCATGGCACGGACACGTGCCACGTGTAGGTTCTACTTACAACTGGCTGTGTGAGCACAGCAACGGAGAGAATCGTATGTCTGTATGGTTAGCGTGTTATAAAAGCATTATAAATTGTAAAAACAACGGCCGTTTTCGATTATTTTTTTTTTACTTTGCAACATGGCGGAAAGTTGGGAGGGCAGCTCAGGCCCCAAGAAACGTAAAATAACATTAAAAAATCCGAACAAACTAACAGTGGGGACGATTATGAAAGTGACAGAAGTGACACAGATTATATCCTTGAAAATTTTGTTTAGAATATTTTGTTTTATCCGTTTTTAATTTTTTTATGTATTCGTTTTATTAAGCTGTTTGTTATATTTAATGTGTTCTCTTTCATTTCAGTAAAAATATCACGCGGCACGTATCCGCGTCGTTGAGCACTAACCAAGAAATTAGTAGCTAGGTGCGCACGTCTCGGATCTGGGACACAGCCCAAAAATCTGTGAACGACCCTGTATTTAACTATTCTATTAATATTTAATATTTTGAAACGAAACCATACCTCAATAATAAGCTTACCGCTTCTGACAACTCATGTGCTTCGAAACTGCGCAGCGAAAGTGTTAACCTTCTACACCACCCTGTATAAACGTTTCTGTACTTTTCTCTTTTTAATTGATTAATAAAGATGCAATGTAATAATTCATTAATTTACATATGACATCTCACGTATATCGGTACACACGGCTAGATATACTGGGGTTAGCCTGAGACATGCCATATGTATCTCATGGCGATTAACGTGCTAATATTGACAAGGCACATGAGAAAGTCGATGATTAACCCCTTAACTCACACTTTTTTAGCGTTGCCGATAAGTGCGCACAAATTAACTCGAGGGTGTACGTTAAGGGGTTAACCTGAGACATGCCATATGTGTCTCATGGCGATTAACATGTTAATTTTGACAAGGCACATGACAAAGTCTATGATTAACCCCTTAACTCACACTTTTTTAGCGTTGCCGATAAGTGCGCACAAATTAACTCGAGGGTGTACGTTAAGGGGTTAACCTAAGACATACCATATGTGTCTCATGGCGATTAACGTGCTAATATTGACAAGGCACATGACAAAGTCGATGATTAACCCCTTAACTCACACTTTTTTAGCGTAGCCGATAAGTGCGCACAAATTAACTCGAGGGTGTACGTTAAGGGGTTAACCTGAGACATGCCATATGTGTCTCATGGCGATTAACGTGCTAATATTGACAAGGCACATGACAAAGTCGATGATTAACCCCTTAACTCACACTTTTTTAGCGTTGCCGATAAGTGCGCACAAATTAACTCGAGGGTGTACGTTAAGGGGTTAACCTGAGACATGCCATATGTGTCTCATGGCGATTAACGTGTTAATATTGACAAGGCACATGACAAAGTCGATGATTAACCCTTTAACTCACACTTTTTTAGCGTTGCCGTTTGGTGCGCACAAATTAACTCGAGGGTGTACGTTAAGGAGTTAACCTGAGACATGCCATATGTGTCTCATGGCGATTAACGTGTTAATATTGACAAGGCACATGACAAAGTCGATGATTAACCCCTTAACTCACACTTTTTTAGCGTTGCTGATTAGTGCGCACAAATTAACTCGAGGGTGTACGTTAAGGGGTTAACCTGAGACATGCCATATGTGTCTCATGGCGATTAACATGTTAATATTGACAAGGCACGTGACAAAGTCGATGATTAACCCCTTAACTCACACTTTTTTAGCGTTGCCGATAAGTGCGCACAAGTTAACTCGAGGGTGTACGTTAAGGGGTTAACCTAAGACATACCATATGTGTCTCATGGTGATTAACGTGTTAATATTGACAAGGCACGTGACAAAGTCGATGATTAACCCCTTAACTCACACTTTTTTAGCGTTGCCGTTTAGTGCGCACAAATTAACTCGAGGGTGTACGTTAAGGGGTTAACCTGAGACATGCCATATGTGTCTCATGGTGATTAACGTGCTAATATTGACAAGGCACATAACAAAGTCGATGATTAACTCCTTAACTCACACTTTTTTAACGTTGCCGATTAGTGCGCACAAATTAGCTCGAGGGTGTACGTTAAGGGGTTAACCTGAGACATGCCATATGTGTCTCATGGCGATTAACGTGTTAATATTGACAAGGCACATGACAAAGTCGATGATTAACCCCTTAACTCACACTTTTTTAGCGTTGCCGTTTAGTGCGCACAAATTAACTCGAGGGTGTACGTTAAGGGGTTAATAACGTGTGCACGAATAAAATCGATCATTGACAGGAACAAATTTTATTGGCCACAATTAAGATTGGTTATGAGAAAATATGATTTTGAAATAAACAGAATTTGGCTGACGACTCATAAATTGTTACATGGTAAAAAAAATAATGTGATAATTTAAAATGCATATAAAAATTATGAAATTAATAATTTCCTTAACGTGCAGTACACCACTGAGTAGCTTTAACTCATTCAAACTTGATGATGTAATTAAACTATGCACGAGTAATCAAAAAAAAAAAAAAAAAATCCCATATTGATACACTAGTTTACAATATGGAAAGAAAAATTTGTACAGACGATTCCAGCATCTTTGTGTCGTATATATATTGACCCGCCAAAAAACAAAATTAAATTTTAGATCGATTGTAGCTCAAGTCGTGATAAAATTGGAAATAAATTACATCAGATTTAAAAATAAAAAGCTTCAATTAAAAACAAAAAGTATCAAGCATATTCAGCTTTTCACGACTTGTAAAAACCACTTTAAACCAAAACTTAAATAATACGAACTCCAAGCAAATTAATTCTGACAGATACCGCCGCAAAGCAAAATGCTTGTTTATTTACTTGATTCTTTTATTTTCCATGGCTACATTTGATTTTGACAGCTTGCATAATTGTAAGAATACGATAATTTGTGCTAGCTTTATTTATGAAAATAAGTATATCAACCCTTATATCATTGCAACCAGAAAAAAATGTACTTTTCAAAAATGTCATGGCTGACTATGATTCCCGTTGAAAAAAATGTAAGATTGTATTATATCTACACAACGAAACAAACGACAATCATCAAAATAAATTATTATTGAAGTATTCATTAACACCTAAATGTTTTTCCTTTGACTTTTTTTGTAACTATATCAGTATACGATATATTTCGTATTACATAAACTGTCAAAATTTAGTATTTTTGCGTTTATCAAGTAAGCCAAGCATTTTTTCTAAAAAACAAAAATAGATTTTGAGTAAGCTTCTAAAATTGAAAATCTTTCCCCATTTAACCGAATCTGTATCTCTTACGGTTTTCGAGATCCCCATACTGATAATGAATAAATACTCGCCCTGTATAATGGAAATTAAAAAAAAATATCTAAATCCGAAATCGTTGAAGAGTTTATTGGGAATAATTCGAGTGATTTCTTACATACAAGAAATTTAATTTCAGCTATAGTTAGATTTACAAATGTTTTTCTTGTAATTCTCATTGTAATACTTTTGACCTGTGTATAACTCTACCGAGCACTCAAGGCGTGTGGGGGTACAATTTGCGCAGAGTGAGAACGCAACAACAAATCTAAGGAGCCAATTGAATTACCACAGCGTAACACGCCTCGAGTGCTTGGTAAAGTTGTTAACCTGATGAAAGCATCAATAAAATATCTTATCTTATCAGATTAATCAATCCTGACTGGAGATATACTTGAAAGTGTAAGGCTATTTCCAACAAAGAGGAACAAAAATATTTTTAAATCATATTAAAAAACCAACCAATGGAAAAAAATGTACGTCTTTTTTATTCAGTGGATCAATTTAAATGCGATAAAGATAATGGCATCGGGTGCACAATATGGCTGTAAAAAATTATTTTAGTGTTTAGAAACCATCTTGAAATTAACTTCATTCATACATTTGGAACACTTTAAAAACACAAATAACTTAGTTGATATAATTAATATTTAATATTGGTGCCAAGAAAAAGAATTCTAGTGTTGTTGCTAGAAATCATCTTGAAATTAACTTCATTCATACACTTGAAATACTTTAAAAACACAAATAACTTAGTTGATATAATTAATATTTAAAAATATTAAACAAACTATGTGATATATACAAACTGAATTGAAAAATGCACTATGTTTTAACCACAAAAAAAAATTGTAAAAAATATTATATAACATGAGAAGGCAGTTACATAAATTTAAACAAATATTCATGACTCAAATTTTAACGTGTTACTGTCAGTATCAAGTGAATTACTAATAAATTTATAAAATAAATTCAATAATACATTACTTAATAATGACAGTAACTAGTTGAATGAACACATCGTGTTCGAAATGTACATTTAGTGTTATAAACAAACGAGTGAAGTAGGGAATTTAACTGTGTTTAATTATTTAATTACGCAACTTCATTATACTTAACTTACAAATACATAATAACTAGTTGAAACTCAAGATGTGAATATTTGTTTAGATTTTTACAACTTCGGTCCTCTTATATTATATAATATTTTGTACAATAATGATTTGTGGTTAAAACACTGTGAATTTTTATTTTTAATGGCTATATACAACGTTTCTTGTTTTTTAAAACAAATAACTTTTTTATATTACTAATATTTAATATATTTAAAAAAAATGCACACAACATTGTTTATCAAGCGAGAATAGTTTCAAACTCAACCAACGTTCAAACTATAGTTCACCAAAATTAACAACTATGTGTGAAAAAGTCGCCGAGTTGTGACCATCTTTCCCCAAACCGACGCCGTAGTCTTTAAAAAACTTCAATAACTTAAACTCCTCCTTTCTTCGTTTATTTTTGGTAATTTTTTTAATTATTTATTTTTAGTTATGCGTACCACTCCCCCACCCAAAACCGCACACAACAACCTAAACGATGCGTGACTGGAACCATAGTGTTTTTTTTTCGGACTTATACAAGCGCCTAGTGATATTTGCTACGACTGCGTGTTTTGATTGTTCTAGATTGATTCGTACCATTCTTTTCGGCGCTCGCCGTCAGCTGCGACGCCGAGGCTATCCTCTGGGGGCCGCCCGGGTACGGGATCCTGAACAGGTCGATGCGCAGATACTGGCATATCTCGAAACATATTTGGTAGCAGTACCTCAGCAGGTCCACCGTCACGTACAGCTGGAATAGAAAAGTGCGGGTGTTTCTAATGCAATTAGGTGATTAATTTTGATTACAGCGTGATTTTGATAAGTAAAAAAAATTATGAATAGATTAATTTTAACACGTAGAGTGCCACCATTTGGAGGGTAAAATCATATATTTACAAAATACACTTGCAAAACTATCTAAAATAATATTTCATCTAATTTAAATGTCGGGATCTTTCTATTTTGATACAAAAAACATGTTTGTACGGTGCACTACATTTTTCTGCCGCGGCCATAATGACGCGGTTTTACTTTAGGGCCAGAGGGCGCTATTATTGCCACGTGGTGATAGAATTCGGCCGTTAGTTGTGTTAATAATGGCGTACGAAGAAGATCAACGTAAACTTTTGAAATTGTGGAAGCAGGTTATGTCAGACGAAGATTTTTCTCAGGATGTATCGCAGTATGAACCATCATCGGAAAGTTCGGATAGTGATTGTGAGGATGCAAATAAGCGCACAAATTTGAATCCAAAGAAAAAATCAAATATTCAAAGGAAAAACCAGTGTGTAATTTTTCTGCAAGTGAACAACAAACCAATGTTGCTAAAGAATATCAAGTGGCGAACCCAAATTCCCTGCATCAACCATCTTGAAGCTTTTCTTTGAATGCACAACAAACTGATCCTACAAATAATAACCAACAAAATTTTATGTCGTCCAATGATGACATTATTGAAGGAGTATGAATGGGAATCTGATATTGACAATCTTAAAAGTAAACAGGATGTGAACTCGTAAATATCGTGGGGTTCGTTTATTGGAAATTATAAAAAGAATTACAAATTTGTACAAAATTGCTGTCGGTACACGTGCTGAGCAAAAACGAGCTGAAACAAATCACTATGCAGAACAAGAAAAGCAAAAGACAACAAAACAAAAGTCTCGCATATATACCGGGTGACCCAGCGATCTGTAAAAGCCCCATAACTTATTTGCTATTTGAGATATCGACTTCTAGTTTTCTTGAACTGGTACCCACACTTATCCTGCATATTTTAAAAATAAGTATGTTTTTGTACAGGGTGTCCCAATATTCATAACAGAACCAAGTTATGTTTTTTTAAATGGAACACCCTATATTTTATACTTTATTTTCAACCCTCTTGAGAAGCTGATAAAAATAGTATAAGATGGTATGGGTCTATTATGGACGGTTGGTTAGTTATGGGCAAATTTGTGGCAAAAACATGTACACCTTGAAAACATTGCAGAAGCGTTCCTAGCAATGCTAGCATCATTATTTATACACTAAAAAATTTCCCACATCATAAAGAATGATACACATTGGCTTTGGTTCTCTTTTATTCATAGTGCTATACAGGGTGTCAACATACGCAAAACAATGAAAAACAATTTTTTTTCAAATGGAACACCCTATATAAATTGCCACCAATCTATGGCATTTTTAATAAGCTTTCCAATGATATACAGTTTGTATAACAAAATATTAAGGATTCTTGAGATTTATCAATAAAAACATATTTGTTTTGTCACCTTCTGCTGATTTGTGGATTTTCAGCCAAAACTATGCATTTTCAGGAAGAATTATAAGAGACCAAAGTTGTAGAGCGAAAAATTTTCGATCGACATAGGTCTTTCAACTTTTAAGATAATGCGTACATTGCCCATCAGAGCGCGCAAAATCGTGACCGTATATGCATTTTAGCGTTTTCTTTTCAAATTTTTGATTAATAAATTGCACTACACTTTATTTCTCGCACCCTCTAGCGGAAAAACGGGAAATTATAGGGAAATTAAAATGGCCCATATCGATTGAAAATATTCCGCTCTACAACTCTTAATAGAAGCAATTTTTGCCAAAAATGCATAGTTTTCCCTAAAAATGCAAATTGAAAATGTATATATCAATTTTTGCGTTTTTCAATGGTTTTTTGCATTTTTAGCGAAAACTATGCATTTTGGGCAAAAATTGCTTCTTTTAAGAGTTGTAGAGCGGAATATTTTCAATCGATGTAGGTCATTTAAATATTTCTATAATTATCCGTTTTTCTGCTAGAGGACGTGGAAAATAAAGTATAGTGCAATTAATTAACAAAAAATTTGAGAAAAACGCTAAAATGCATATACGGTCACGATTTTGCGCACTCTGGCGGGCAATGCACGCATTATTGGAAAAGTAGAGATACCTATATCGATCGAAAATTTTCCACTCTATAACTTTGGTTAGAAAATGCATAGTTTTGGCTGAAAATCTAAATATGAGCAGGAGATGACAAAAGAAAAATGTTTTTATGGATAAATCTTAAGAATCCTTAATATTTCATTATACAAATTGTACATCATTGGAAAGCTTATTAAAAATGCCATGCATTGGTGGCAAGATATATACGGTGTTCCATTTAAAAAAAAAATAGTTATCCATTATTTTGCGTATGTTGACACCCTGTATAGCAGTATGAACAAAAAAGAACCAAAGCCGATTTGTATTATTCTTCATGATGTGGAAAATTCTTTAGTGTATAAAAAACGACGCTAGCATTGCTAGGAACGCTTCTGCAACTTTTTCAATGTGTCCTTGTTTTTGCCACAAATTTGCCCATAACTAACCAACCGTCCATAATATACCCATACTATCTTATACTATTTTTATCAGCTTCTTAAGAGGGTTGAAAATAAAGTATAAAATATAGGGTGTTCTATTTAAAAAAACATAACTTTGGTCTGCTATGTATATTGGGACACCCTGTACAAAAACATACATATTTTTAAAATATGTGGAATAAGTGTGGGTACCAGTTTAAGAAAACTAGAAGTCGATATCTCAAATAGCAAATAAGTTATGGGGCTTTTACAGATCCCTGGGTCACCCGGTATATGTGGAAAAATACTGATGAAATTGAGATGCAAAATTTTTAGATGGGATTATGTTAGTTACCATCCATATGTGCGTATTGGTTACAGAATGATTTATATGCAAAGTACACAAACATAATGGACATATTATGTCCAGAAGCCGTTTCCAGCTGCTTCTAAAATCGTGGCATTTTTCAGACAATGCAAAATTTGATGAGAGTGACCGCTTATATTGGGTATGCATAAATTGGCGGATAATCTACACGTGGCGATATTCCTAAACTTCTGAATAGAAAATGCCGATGCAAAAATGTTCTATCATGCCGCATAGGCCATCAGAAGCCATTTAAAAGAAATGTCCATTAGGCAACATAGCATTTACGGGCTGCCCTGTTTTCTAAAAATCTCATGATTATTTTTTTGGATCAGAGTAGAAGGTAATAGATGTATATGCATGGTAAAACAGATTATGAGTAAATAGTAAAATCCATTGTAATTGAACAAAACAAAACGAAAATAACACAAATACACTGAAACGCGGGCACTAATACCAACTGATATTATTATTATGGAGAAAAGCAGAATTGGCACAAACTTGGAAATAGCAAGTTTGGATGAATTCGTTGTGTCAAAAGTGACATAAGCAGGTGTGACGTTGCCGGACGTATTTTTGATGAAAATAAGCCAATTAAGAAGTGTTAAAAATACGTGTTTGAGATATAAAGATAGCACACTGATAAATAATTTTCAAACTAGCCATACTACCGAAATTGCAGATTGCATATTTAACACGTTCGCTGCCACTACAATGGATTGCACATACGCAAGTACAAAGTCGGGCGCACTAGCGGGTCGGTGGCAGCGAATGTGTTAACGACTGGATGTTCAAACTTTGAGGGCCTCGTGAAGACTTAGGAAGCATAGTACAACATTTTAGAATCAAGATAAGCTGCTAAGAATTTTAGGAAGAATATTGTCACGTGTAGATTATCCGCCAATTTATAAACACCCTATATAAAGTTGATAGTGAATAGACTGTGCCCTCAAAAATGGTTCTAGATCTTTTAGGGAAACGCAGAACAGTGTGTGCTGACAATTATTATACTTCTGTGGAAGTTGCACATAACTTATTGAAGAAAGAGACCTATATAACTGGAACTCTAAAATCAAAAAGTAAACAAAATCAAAAAAATGTTACCAAAAAAAAATTGAAACGTGGCGAAAATATTGCTTAAGAAAGCAATACGGGAATATTTGTTGGCAAATGGAAAGATAAGCGAGATGTTTTATTTTCTGAATACCATGCATGTTCCTGAATTGATAAAAAAGATGGACAAAAGCCGAAGAATATAATCGAGTATAACAAATACAAAAGCTATAGATATTTATATAACAAAAATGTAACATATCAAAATAATTATTTTCTAGATCAAATGAAGGCGTACAATACAATGCAGAGGGGTAAAATGGTACAGAAAACTTGCCATTGAATTGATTATAGGTGCAGCATTAGTAATTTTTTTTTTAAACAGTACCTTTATTGGCATATCCAAAAACAAACTCCAAAAACTCAAAAACACTATTACCCCTCTCCCTCTCTTCTGTTTCCCCTCTCCCCCCCATATTTTCCTGCATCCTTACCCCTGCCCCATCCTGCCTCATTAGTAAATGCACATATTATTCATGACAGTTACGCATAATAAGATAACAATCACAAAATTTAGAGAAGAAGTAATAAAACATAAGCAAAACGCTATTGCTAGTATTTATGAATTTTGATCCATATGATTTCAGGTCTTTTGCATAATAATAATTACATCATTTCTGGGGAAGAAAATTTCGACCACGTTCTAAAAGCCACTGACAAACGTCAAAGGGTATTCCGGGATAAGATGGTCAAAAGGCCTCCTGACACAGATTTTTAAATAAATACGAAAATTACATTAGTTGTGCCGTTAAACCAAAGTAGCCATAAGCCATATATCGAAAACCCCCCTAAATGACCCGGGAAGCCCCAAAATAGATTTTTTCAAATACCTATAATTTTTTAACCACTAAAAAATTATTTTTTCAAAATCTGAAAAAATTCACATATATTTTTGTCCCAAATACAAAGTTAGGTGATTTTTTCAAGGTCATTGAAAGTCATTTAGGGTAATAAATTTTTTTTTCACCCCAAAGCGATCGAGTGATGTAATGGTATATTCTATAACAAGGTTAGAATGGAAATTTGATGCGAGTGGAATATTCTGAGGAACCACGAGCATCAGAATTTCCATTCTTACCGAGTAGCAGACTATACTTTCTCCTCGACCAAATAAAATAATGAACACAAAGAACTTACGTTTTATTATCACGTTTGTGGTTATGTTTATAGTATTTTGACAATTGTGATATCCGGCTAATTGTTTTATTTGGAACGGTGAGAATATTCATTCCATTACTTGTTATGGAATGAATTACATGCAAAACGCATAAGCGCATAGTGTTTTGTTCCATAACAAGAGTGAGAATGAGTAAGTTCTATGATCAAATTTGATTTCAGAATGCTTAAATTCTACAATGGTCGTGGAGAAAATGTAATTTCGTTATATGATTCCTATCTGTAATTTTTTTCATCTTCCAATGTTTGGTGCGTCATCTTCAAAAATTCGAATAACTAAAATATTTTTACGTTATATTGATATTTTTTTATATATTTATCAACAATTGAACAGTAATTTTATGTAATATTATTGATAATATTTTAGTATTCATAATTTTCTTACCAGTTTCATATAAACAACCCCATTTTTTGCCAAGATATGACCCTGAGATCCTCGAAAAGTAAGATTTTATTTTTTTAACCACTAAAAATTATTATACCCGGTGTAACTGAATTCTGGTAGACCCCAAATATCATTTGCATTTTTACATATATCTTTATGTAATTTAGTATGGTGTTTTTGGGAAATAAAGTGTGTCGACATGTGGACTTTTAATAAAAATTCCACGTCCGGTTTAACTTTTCTATTTCAAATGGAACACCCTGTATATTTTTACATGATTGAATTCGTCTCTAAATTCTGAGTTTATAAATGTTTCATAAATGACCCCTTGGTTGATAGTTTCTGATTTAAATTTAATTCAAATTTGTTTTTTGTTTAATTTAAATTTAAATAAAAAACTAACTACCAAAAGGTCAGTTATGATACACCTATGAACACAGAATTTAGAGACAAGTTAAATTATGTAAAAATATACAGTGTTCCATTTGAAATAGGAAAATTAAGGTAATTTCCGGTGAAATCGGAAATTGAAGAGAGAGAGACAATCTTTATTCAGACAATAAAAACATAAATTAACAAAAGTAGAGTAATTCTAAATATACAAAATGAGGTTGTTAGTCTGTCTGGGCTATCGACCGAAGGTCTTTCTGCCCGGAAATTGAATTTTTATAAAAAGTCCACTTTATTCTCTAAAAACACCATACTAAATTTCATAAAGATATATGTAAAAATTCAAATACCAGAATTCAGTTACACCCGGTATATTCAGGACTTACTTTAGGACTTTTTTCGGAACTTCATCAGGCCTTTTCCAAGGACTTTATTTCAAAACTATTTTTTAGAACTTTCTTCAGGACCTTTTCTCAACTCCCCATGGGATTTTTTTTCAGGATAATCTTTTTCAGAACTTTTTTTAGGACCTTTTTATAATTTTTTTTAATTTCATTTTTTCAGGACTTTTTTAAGACTTTATTTTCAGTACTTTTTTATCAAGACTTCTTTCCTTAGGACTTCTCTAAAGTCTCTTTCAGGACATTGTTTTCGGGACTTTTTTAAAGGCTTCTTTTTCAAGGTTTTTTAAAGATTTTTAAGACGTTATTTTCAAAACTTTGTTTTGTGACCTTTTTCAAAACATTTATCAGGTTATTTTTTAGGACTAATTTCAAGACTTTTATAGGACTTTTTAGGGATTTTTTTCAGGGCTTTATCAAGATTTTTTTCTGGATTTTTGCAGATTCTTTTTAGTAGTTTTTCAGGCACTTTTTAAGGATCTTTCTTAAAGAATTTTTTCAAGACTTTATTTTGAAGACACTTCTTTCAGAATTTTATTAGGACTTTTATCAGAACTTTTTTTCAAGAATTTTCTTTTAGGATTTTTTTCTGTTTTTTTAGGACATTTAGGCCTTTTTCTGGACTTTTTTCGGAACCTATTTAAGGCGAGTTAGTACTCTTAAAAACAATTTGACTTCTATAATATAATAATTTAAATACTACAATATATGCCCATTTGTTTGCTAAAAGTCCCATTATCCTCAGTATAAAATTTAATGCAAAAAAATCACAAAAAAGTGCAGAAGCCATAAGTCATTTTTTTTTAAGTACCAATTCGACCTTAAGGAATTTTTTTAGTACTTTTTCTCAAGATATTTAGGTCAGAAATTCTTTGGGGCTCATTTTGTCAGGAGTTTCTTCCAGACATTTTCTTCAGGACTTTTTTTCATGACTCTTTTCTAGGACTTCTAGCTTCAAAACTTTTATTAAGGACTGTTTTTTTAGCACTTTTTTCAAGATTCTTTTTCAGTACTATTTTTCAAGACTTCCTTATAGAACTTTTTGTTCAGAAGCATTTATTTGGGACTGTTTTTCATGATTTTTTTTTATCTATTATACTTTCTTCCAGGACTATTTTTCAGGCCATTTTTCAGACTTCTATAATTTTTCTCCAAAAATTTTGTTTTGTTTTTTTTTCAAGTCTAAGAGACTATTCTGAACACAATTTGTCTACATTTTTTTTCGTGGGACTTCTAGGAACCGAGATACACACATCTACTTTTTTAGTGCTTAAATCGGACTGGAAATGCCAAAATAACGATTAAATTTAATTGTTCTTCAAAAATTTTGTTTTGGAACCGTTTTTAGGTCTTTTCAAAGGTCTCGTTTTCAGGTCTTATCGAAGGCCTTTTTTCAGGACTTTCCTTTTTTTCTTTTTGGTTTTCAGGTCAATTTTTTCTAGAACTTATTTGGGACTTTATCAGGTTTGTTTTAAGGATTTCTTTCTTCGACTTTTTCAAGGACATGTTTTGTCAGGACTAGAGATGGGTGGTACATCTAAAAACTCAGAATTTAGAGACGAATTAAATTATGTAAAAATATACAGAGTGTTCCATGTAAAATGGAAAAGTTAAGGTAATTTCCGGTTAAACCGGGAATGGAATTTTTATATAATTTAATTCGTCTATAATTTCTGAGTTCATAGATGTATCATAAGTAACCCTTTGGATGTTGTTTTTTTGTATAAATACAATTAAAAATTTTTTTTTGTTTAAATTTAAACAAAGAACTAACAACCGAAAGATCACTTATGATACATCTCTAAACTCAGAATTTAGAGACGAATTAAAATATGTAAAAATACACAGGGTTAAACCGGAAGTGGAATTTTTATTAAAAGTCCACATGTCAACACACTTTATTCCCTAGAAACACCATAGTAAATTTCATAAAAATATATGCAGAAATGCAAATGATATTTGGGGTCTACCAGAATTCAGTTACACCCGGTATAAATCTGAAAAAATTCACATATATTTTTGACCCAAATACCAAATTAGATGAATTGAAGGTTATTTAGGGTATTACATTTTTTTATAAAGTTTAACAATCTTTTTTCGCCCTTAAGCAATCAAGTGACAGAAAATTTTATTTCGTCATATGATCTGTGATTTTTTTTATCTTTCAATGTTTGGTGTGTCATCTTGAAAGATTCGAATAATTAATATTTTTACGATATTTTGATATTTTTTATATACGAAACTGAAAAACAATATCAATACTAAAATACTAATAATAATTTTACATAAAATGAATGCTCCATTGTTGATATACAAATAAAAAAATTTTTTTTTTGTAAAACTATTAGTTATTCGAATTTTTGTAATGTCGCAACAAACATTGAAAGATGAAAAAAATCACATAGATGGTATTTATTGATGGCAATCATATGATGAAATAAAATTTTCCGCTGCTCGGCTCGTTTCCCAAACATCGTTCTCGTGATTAATAGCCATCATTATATGCTTGTTGTACAATATACTATTTTAATTTTCACATATTTTTTTAATACCCTAAATAACCTCCAATGACCCTGAAAAAAATTTACCTAATTTGATATTTGGGTCAATAATATGTTTTCAAATTTTTTAAATAATTTTTTAGTAGTTATTGGGGTGGGAAAAAGAGAAGAGGAAGTGATGAAATAGAAAATGTAGTTATATGCCAATAAAGGTTCTTTTTTTTTTAGTGATTATAAAAATTACATTTGAAAATACCCCATTTTGGGGCTTCCCGGGTCCAGTAGGCGTTTTTTTGTATAGTATACGGCTTACGGCTACTTGGGTTTAAGGGAGCAACTAATGATATATTCATATTTATTTAAAAATCCGTGTCGGGCGGTGTTTTCACCATCTTATTCCTATACTCTTTGTGCTTAGTGCTACAAGAATAATGTTGCTCTGAATGGCAGATAAAAAGCAAAGAATACATCAACTAGGACAAAACTTAGATGCGAGCTGTGCAGATATCATATGTGCGTGTCATGTTTCTTTGAACTTCACAAATGCACTAAAAAATAGTTGTATTTTATACCGTGTGTTCGAAAAAAACGCCCAACGCCATATTTATTGACCAATTTGAATGAACTAAGAAATAAAGTCAATGGCTGTTTAAATACTATAAAACGACGGTAATTATATATTTTTTCAAAATCAACTTCATTTCCAAATAATAGTCAACTTTTAATTTTTAAATGGCTGCATATACTTTTTCTAATTTCATAATATTAGTCATTGTTTTTCTGAATCCAATTATGCCCATTATGTTGGTTTTGAGTTAATATTTATGCCAGAAAAAGATAATAATAAATCTTGTTCACATGATTTTTTTTGGTAATAAATGTAGTGTGCCTTGAAAAAAAAATCGAATCGACAAATGTCATTTATTGTATAAGTAATGCCAACCATTTGTTATTAGTGTGCGTTTCAAACATAATCATGAACAAATAGCGAATTAACAGACATGTTACAAATGTATTTTCCATGTAATAGAAATCGAAGAGCTGCGGCACGAATTTATCATCTTCGGTTTCAAGAGCGGCGAATACCAGAACCTAAATTTAGAAGATTAGAAGGAAATTTGAGACGATATGGAGCCTTTAAAAAGTCGAAGACAGTGGATCGACAATTTCGTGGACTTGCAGAGTTCGACGTTCTACTTAGTGTTTACAATAATCACAGAACATTTAAATCGCAAGTGAATTAATACTTGCACTACTTATTTATTCTATTCTACATTGAGTTTTAACATAGGTACACATTTATTGGGTCCTTATTATTCATGTTTGACATAACCTTACAACAAATGACATTCGTCACTTTTTTTCCAGGGCACACTAATTATAATTTTTGACAAATATAATTTCAAATGGAATATTTATCTTAATTTTTTTCGACCAAAATATTGAACATATTGGGCATTATTGAATTCAGAAAAATAATGTCGAATGTAAAAAATTAAAACATTATATGCTGCCATTTAAAAATTTTAAGTTGGCTATAATTTAACAATGAAGTTATTATTGAAAAAAAATCAATATTGGTGCCATTTGTTAATGTTTAAACGGCCATTGACTTTGGTTTCTAGTTCATTCAAATCGGTCAATAAATAACAGAGTTATGGCGTTGGGAGTTTTTCATCGAACACACGGTATAGGGTAAAATCTTCCACGATTTATATTGTTTTTTATTATATTTTTATACTCTAAAATAAAATAAAAATGAGATTATTAAAAACTTTTTATTTAATGTACAGTATACCTATTTTTTCAAAAAAGTATTTTGGCTGTCCAAAAATGTAAAAACCACATACATTTAAATTATATCATTAGTGTTCAAATACTGAGCACCGCGGCGTAAGTAAAATTGGACTGGTGCCACATGATGTGCACCATGCCCATTATGGATGGAAAAAAAATGGAGATTTTGGTGCACATCGTTTGTACACCGTGGCACTCTACGTGTTAAATATTTCATGTCATGCAAAAATGAATTTTTCTGTATAATATAATGGTTGGTGATATTGCTATCGATGGTTTGTACCAAGCTGAATTTTCAACAATAGCATTAGCTCAAAAAGCCAGTGCGTGATAAAACAATTGCCGTAGAACAATAAAAAACAATTTTAAACTGTGTCGTTTTATTAGGTGATACCGTGGAGTTTTAACAAGTAACAACCTTATCGATCCAATACTCTTTTTTTTTAAATCACACTAACCCATTACATCCCATGATATACAATTTTTTCCAAAGAATTTCATGTCTATTAAAAACCAAATTGTAACAACTGAATAGAATCAATGCTAAATATTGTTCAATCATTAATAAAGAAGAATTTGTATCACAGATACGTTATAGTACAATCGCCCAGAGGTGACAGTGATTCACTGTCCTTGTTGCTTGAATTAAGTCTTCTGATCTTAACTAAATCGAAATCGGAAACGGTCAAAACCAGATACAAACACGTGAATTTTGAGGTTAGAATAGATGAGAAGAATGAGAAAAGACATACGTTGCACTTAGCCCTTGAATTTACATATCGACATACGTTTCGTATTTTATTTCGTTTTTCTTAGGCCTGCGAACGAGTATAGATGTTTATCCAGACGCGATTATTAGATCGAAAAAGCATGAGCCACTGTCACCTCTGCACGATTGCACTATATCTGAAGTAAATAACATTACCACTAGGTGTCACTAAAGCCCATGATGTCTGTTATACAAGTATATTTTTAAGTTACATTATTAGTTTATTTTGATTTTTTAGAATTTATGTTTTGATTATGAACAAACATTAAAAGTAAATATACTGAAAAGTTTCCAGGGGGAAACTTCTCAACATGATACTATCATCAAACTAAATACTAATTGTCTTCCTGACAGATTGTATAAAAAGTGGAGTTAATAAAAAATGTTGCGATATTAGTTAAAAATTTTGTATTCCCTGTAGTTAGGTTTATCGATTGGGAATAAATACTAATATTATTATTATTAATACATACTCGAAAACAAATAATTGCTTAAAAATGATACTCACCATACATAGTATCAGTACGTAATATTCGGAGAAAAACGTATTGAAATACTGATTCAAGAACAGCATAGAAGGACCCAGCAGCGACCAGTCCATGTAATCCATTTCACTTTTCGTCATATGCGCCACCTGAAAGACCCGAACTGCATTCTTGCATCCGATCGAAATCCCACACTTACCACCAGTTTGTTGGTAACCTTAGCGGCGACGAAACCAAACGCTAATATGTACAAAGCTGGATTCGTTTCGTAAACGAATTCTGTGGACTTACGGTATATAATAAAGGCTGGCACTAGTACCGTGGAAAACGGAATAATCGGCGATAAAACGCTCGTGCCCTATGAAACAAAATTACGTTTATATACGAAAAACACGCCTCCCTTACAGACTAAAGCAAATCTAGGCACCCCGAAGCTACAACTATATAAGCATGCAGGACACGTCTAAGGGTTATTGCTGGTAAGCGAGACAAGTAAAGGCAACACATAAAACGTGCTTCTCCGAGAGCGGTTGATTAATTATTTAGACATTTTAATAAAAAAGCGTGCAGTTAGTGGTAATCAATTGAAATTACTCTCGGAGGGAGTGCCTACACGATGTAAATACAGGTTGATGGTGGAGCAAATCTTACTGCAACAGTGGATCCATTTTTGCCCGCTCCTCCGGACATCACGACCGTCAGATTGCAGTAGGCTAGTTTAAATGAGACTAGACAAGCGAAATGCACCGGCAACAGCTTCAGCTGGACCTCCAAACCGGGTATCTTTATATCGGACATATACAATGTTAAAAACAGTTTACAAACACGAATTATTATCGGAATGAGTGGGGCAAAACGGCATAAAGAACATTCACACCCTGTCGTTGAGTAAAGAATATGTAAAAGTGGCTTGCAATGAAGATGTTATTTTATTAACCCTATAATGCTTATTTAAAAATTTGTTGTTGGTTAAAAATAACTAGAAGTCAAGGAAATTTTTTACCATGTGTCCAATTTGAGGTTATAAATGTAATAAAGATGAAATACAGACTGAAATCTGCAAAAATTTGTCTTACAAAGACTAAAAACAAACAATTTCTTAAACCAGTAGTACAATTCTACCGAGCACTCGAGACGTGTGGGGGTAAAGTTCGCGTAGAGTGAGAAAGAATTCGGAGAACGTGACAACTAATCTCCAGAGGCAATTGAATTTAAGATAGTCACTGCGCAACACGTCTCGAGTGCTAGTACTATTTATTACATATTTTTTGTATTATTCAATATCTGGTGTGGCATTAACCAGGGAATTATTTGATTTAATTATATTTTGCAGAATTACAAACAGGTTGAATATATAAATATTCAGGTTATATTCCGTATTTATTACATTTATTTAATGCACCTGCATGCAAAAAGCTCAATTTTAATTGCGGTTATAATTGGACAAAGAGCAAGTCGAGCTCAACCAAGCTTGACATTTGTTTTTAAAGTTGAACAGGACATAATTGAATAATCCCTAGGCAATAAAGATTTCAAGTGTAAGGATCGTTTTTTGACGGTTTCAAACGGTCAGATAAACATACCAGGCTTATGCCTAAAACCACAGACATTGTAAAACCCCTTACAATTAAGATTTTTATTGCCTAGGGATTATTCAATTTTATCCTGTCCAACTATACACATCTATAATGCAATCTAAATTCATAAATTAAATAATAATTTCCATTTCATGATGTGTACGTAGAAGAGGGTTAAACACGCACAAAAAAAGTGCATTCTGTAACGTTTACCACTCTCGTAATTATTCACTCAACGCTCAATATTCACACACCAAAAAAAAACAACCCCGCAGGCACAGATGCTGTCAAAATCAATATGTTGTTAACTCTTACTGCCACGGTCGAACCATTTTTACCACATCCTCCCTGCGTTATTAATTCAATCGTACCAACGAAAGTAATGAAAACCGCGGCCGTGATAAGGAAACTAGTGCACTTGGCCACAGTGAGATCACTGTCCTTGATTACCTAAAAACAAAAATGAAACCGCACTGAAAACAAGAAATGTGACCCCTCCATAATCAACCTGCGTATACACACGGAGAGCACATGCTGCCGCCCGTTTTATCGGTCTTGCGTTAGTTAAATAAGGTAATACATCAATACAGAATAGATAAATTGCGGATGCATGCTGGGTGGGGCCAGAGGTTCCTTCCACTTACTGCTACGGTCGAGCCGTTCTTTCCGACGCCTCCCGTAAATATCACCGACAGCATGTTGTACAGCGACCACAGACCGCACACGAACGTGCAAACGGGAATTCCGTACCATAGTTCTACAGTGCCATTAAAAAACTGTCAGAGAAAATAATGATCTGAATCACTCATTTAACTCCCATACACGACTTCAGGTGTATCACTGCTATCACATGACATTGGAGTGGGGGGTGGGAAGCGGGAACGGTAGAGGGAGAAATACGTACCGTGCTCTGCCAGATGTCAGAACCGAACACCGCGGAGACCATATGGATGGCTATTATCGTGTACTGGGCTTCCGTTACGTCCACTTTCCCGAAGCGCAGTGTGCCCGACACGTACGTCTGCCAATGGGCGCAATAGAATAACGTCATCGCACAGAAACACTGAAAAAATAATAAGAGCTTATAAATTACAATTTTAAAAACTGATTCTTAATGTGAAAATCAACCATTCCACTTTTTTATATGCAATGCTTTAACATTGCTAGTCCAACCCATTAAACCAATGGCAGGGTGGGGTCTCCTTTTGCTTTACATCAAGATCAAGACTGTCTTTTCTCCCTACAGTCCAGACCAATGCCATACAATAATCATTTGTCCTCAAATATGAAAAATCAGCAGAAGAAATTTACAGAAATGACAAGATTAAAGCTGCATAATCAGCATATTTTTAGAATAAAGACAAAACAATTCTTTCAAGGGTACAAATCGAGGAAAGAAATTTATAGGTTAAAGCTGCTGCGAACTATGGGAAAAGATTTTTTTTTGGCTTAGGAAGCTGGTCTATTCTGCCAGAGGTACCATTTAACTATTTTTGTATTGATTTCTCATATTTATTCATATATATAATGATTATTTATGATATATAATGAGTGGGGGGACATACGCCGAACATCCATGGACCCGAACGCCCACTTCTTCATTCCGAAAAAGTGACCGCCCGGATGGGATTCGAACCCACGACCACGAAGCCCGTGAGCAGGAGCTCTACTCACTAGACCACCGCGGCCCCATGGGAAAAGTTGCTTCCAAGAAAAATGTTTGAACTGCACAACTAGGTGTCATCTGGACCTGCCTGCCCAAGCAATAAAACCGCCCACACCATATGGATCCAGAAAAAGTGGATAAATACAAACAATTGTATCTTGCAAGAAGAACTATGACAGATCGACAGCACGAATTAGCTCAAAATGTAAGAGCAACTTCGTACAATTATTCCAAATGAAATGATGTTTATTTTTCAATTGCTTTAGATGGAAGCACTGATAAAACAGACTCGGCGCAAGTTTTATGTTTTATTCGTGCTGTAACTAAAGATTTTCAGTATTACGAAGAACTTCTTGAACTAACTTGAAGAACTAGCGGAGTTGACATTTTTGAATATGTCATCGACTACAATTAAAAAGTTAGAAAGGGGGTAGCAGGATAAGATGGGTGTGCGACCCCCGCGCGATTTCAGTTGCAAGTGTAGTAACCTTGTTTTAAATATTAAAAAAATGAGATTTGCATGCTCATTAACTGTCACAACCACGGCCCGTATAAAACCAGGAAAAGATGTCGTTCTATATTTTTGGGTGTAATAAAATTAAATCCGATCACACAACCGACCGGAAAAAAATACACACAATTTTACGGTGGAATAATTTAAGAAAAACGCATTTTTTACCACATTAGAAGGTAGAAGTCGAAAATAACACTTAATGAGCATGCAAATCTCATTTTTTAATATTTAAAACAAGGTTTCTACACTTACAACTCAAATCGCACGGGGGCTGCCACACCCATCTTATCCCGCTACCCCCTTTAGTGCACGATAGTGAATGAGAGGTAAAAAAGAAGGATTCGTTGCTATATTAAAAAAGGAAAACATAGACTTGAAAAAAATTGAAAACTGTCAACTATATACATGTAAATGCAATGTGCCATTGTGAATTTCATCGGATGCTAACTTTAGAAGAGGAAATGTACAGTGTACAGCTGTAAGCTTAGTTGGTTATCAATAGGGCAGGTTTTAATAAAAGTTTTAACTTTACGACAATCAAATTTTAAACTTTTATCAAGAACAAGGAAAACTATCTATCAGATGAAACATTGCTTTTTGTCTGATATAACAACAAAACAATTTAAATATTTGTCTGCAAGGTAAAATGGGCATATACAGGGTCCGACAGAAAGTTGGACACATATGGAAAAATGTTTTATTATTAACTTAATTAAAATGTTATCCTTGCAAAAATTTCTGCATTATTTCAAATCTAAAAAGCAATTATTGAAGTGAAATGATCTGCTTGTGTATACGTGTTATTATAAAAAGTATTATTATTATTATTAATGTCTATGTTCTATGTCATAATAATCACCTCAACGCATTGGAATGTAGGCAACCATACTTACACTCAGTTTTATTTAATTGTCAAAATTGTGTTATTAATAAAAATGTATTACACCACCGAAGAAAGAATACAGATAATTAATTGGTACAAGAGTGGGAACAGCATTCGACGTGTTAGAGATTTGTTTTCGGTTGAGTATCCGAGCAGACTAGTTCCATCCATCTCAACAATTTGTAATATTGTCCATCATTTTGACAATACTGGCTGCGTGAGTAATTTTCACATTAAAAGGGCTAAAGGAAATCACATTTTAAGGGAAGAGATGAAACTCAACATTCTATGTTACGTAGAGCAGAACCCCATATCATCGTTAAGAGTTATCGCAGCACAGTTTCAAATAAGTTCAGCTTCCATTTACAAGACATTAAAAGAATTTAAATACAATGCTTACAAGTTTTCAAATCATCAGCAACTATCAAATGAGGACAAAGGCAAACAAACAGAATTCTGTGAAACCGTATTCAATTTAATTAATAATGATCAAGAAATTTTACACAGAATAATATTTACTGATGAGGCATCATTTTCCTTAAATGGTGAAGTTAATCCACAAAATTATAGGTTAATATTCTTCATTCCTTATCGAGACCCATTCCTTCACCTTTTAGATTTTGGGCGTGCAATAATTCTCACTTACAAAATTTGACGCACACACAATACAATGCGAGAGTTAATGTGTGGGCTGGACTAATTAATGATACCCTTATTGGTCCTTTTTTTATTAATGGAAATCTAAACAGTAATGTTTACTTAGATCTTCTGCGAACTCGTATAATGCCAGAAATTCATACACTAAACATTGCTGCTCCTTATTATCAGATGGATGGAGCGCCTCCACATTCTACAGCTGCCATTAATAATTATTTACGTGAATTACATCCTGATCGCTAGATAGGTAGATTTGGTCCAATACCTTGGCCACTCCGGTCGCCTGATTTGTCTCCAAACGACTTTTTTTTGTGGGGGTATCTAAAAAGCAAAGTTTATAATAACATTATTATAAACAATACTTCAGAGTTAAAAGATCGTATAATTACTGTTTGCGATGAATTAAGAAGAAATCCGCGACACATTAGAAATGCTATTCAAGGATTTTATAATCGACTTGGCTACTGCTTAGAACGTGAAGGTGGTCACTTTAAATATTTATTATAATTACTTACTATTTATCATTGTTTGTTTCATTAACCTCACTTTATTCGTAATAATTTTAAGCCTTAACTGTACTATGACAGGTCGACGGGACCTTTGTGTACTTGGTTGCCTACATTGTCAATACATTCTAATGCATTGAGGTGATTATTATGACATAGAACATAGACATTAACAATCATATGTTCTGAGTTAAAAAAAAGACCCTGTATAATTTGGAAAAGTTAATTAGAACTTACAGAAGGTTTTTAATAGTTTATATTATTAGAGGGCGAAGGAAGTGGATGTACAGGAGAGACAGGGAAGTATAGAAAGAAGTGAATATAATGACATGTATGGGAGTTTTTTTTTTTTTTTATTAATTTCAAAAAATACAAATTCATATGAACAGAATTGAGCAAATAATAATAGTAAACGGCATCTCGTACTAAGCTAATGTGAATAAATATTTTCATGAGAATCGTAAGAGAGGAGAAAGTTATTTGAATACAAAACAAAATCACTGATGAGGGTGGGGGGTTTGGATTTCAAAAGGGCCCCAATAGTCATTAATTTGGCATTAGTTCGACTTGTACGTGTACCCTTGCTTATATTTAATAGAAAGTTAGAAAGTATGATATCTTTTTTGTATTGCACTGCGCAACAAATTATAATTTATTGCATTCAAAGATTACATTTTTTTTCAAAACTTTTCATGCGGTGGTCAATAGATGGCGCTTTGGTAAAGAAAAATTAAACCATTTCGTTGTTGTTGCTTTGAATTTATATCTGCTTCGGTGTCAGATAGACAGCAAAATTCAATTTTGAAATTGAACAGTAAAAAAGTATCAGAAATAGATATTTTTCGCCGATTTTAATTAAGGGAGTTGAGACACTTTAAAGTGTTATGTCTACTGCCAAGTCTGTAAAAGTGTTGCTAAGATGCACACCACCTTGATTTAATTTAATTTAATACATTAAAACACAAACAGATTTGGTCAATTATTTACCTTCATAAATAAACTTATTTCATGGCCTCGGTCATGCATTAAAAATAGTACTTTTCCGCCTAGCCTAATTAAACAAATATACAAATAAACATTCGTTATTTTAAAATCCAACTCTGAAATAGAGTTAACAGTTTTGTCCAATTGTCCTTTAAATTCTTTTTTCCGTTGCTCGTTGATTAACGTCTAACTTTAATGTACCCAAATGTATCAAAAATCGTTTATTAATGACCCATATTAATGAACGATTTTGCATTAATAAACGATTTTCATTAATGAACGATTTCTAGGGCCGCGGTGGTCTAGTGGGTAGAGGTCTGGCCTCTAGACCCCGCTGGTGCGGGTTCGAGTCCCGTCCGGGCGGTCACTTTTTTTTACTTTTTTAACACGAAAAATTGCCGTGCGGGTCCCTGGATATATTTAGTCTTTGTCCTCATTTCACTTAAACGAATTATTAAATACTATACATCAATTGTGGCTGAAAGCCCTAGCTGGCTAAGCCAATTCCCTATCATCTTCGATTCCCTAACTCGAACTCCTATCAATCATATTTCCTTAAAAAAAGAACGATTTCTAGTTAAGCATTAAATAACTAATTCGTGAGTGACTAATTACTCATAATTACTGGAAATGTAACTGATAATAGCAAGAAAATGATCTATAGTTTGTTTCACATGTAGATGCAAAAGTGTATCAATTCTCTGCGTTAGAAACAAATTAGCGGCGAACCGCCTTCGATTTTGTTATACAATAATGTCAAAGTGTGAAACGTCAAATTTATAAAACGCGTGTATCGAGTGAATGTCTTCTATTATGGATAGTATCGAGTTTAAATGAACACCGCCAAAAGTACTAGCCATTGCAAATAATGCAACATTAAATTTGCTTCCGGGAAAGAGTACACATTTTTACGAAAAAACGTAGAATTTATTTCCTGGTGCGAGGAGTAACAGGTAAGACGTCGTTCGGAATCTGCGCTATTCGCATGTGTTGCGGATATTGCTGCAAAGGGCTTAATAGCAAGTTTATTTGTTTGTTTTGTTTGGATTTTCTCTAATCTAATTTCTAATGTAAATCTAAGTTACGATCAACGGAAAAATCTTGTAACCAATTCGTGTGTTAATTGGCGATTAATGATCTCAACAATTAACGCACTCGCGCAAGCGCTCGTGCGTGAAAATGTCTCGATCATTAATCGCCATCATTAACACACTTGTTGGTTAAATAACTATTAATGTTTGAATAAACAATCTACTAATCAAATTAGTTTTGTAAACAAAACGTCCAATGACAATGGATGGTAATTAAAAAATCATGTACAATAACAGACCAACACAACACACACATGAGCCATTTTCAACGCTAAGGAATGCGATTGTGCATGATTGAATCTAATCTAATTGAATCAAAGTCAATTTAAAGAAGGTTAAATCTACCTGAAAAAACATCCACTCGGGATGGTAGCCGAGCTTCACAGCTATGCACGCCGACAGGGCCACGAAGATGGTGGAGAGGGAGTCGCACCCGTGGTCGAAGAGTTCGCCCAGCGGGTTCGCCGTGCCCGTCCGTCTCGCTTGCTTTCCGTCTATCGCGTCCAGGCTTTGGTAGATGAAGAGTCCGAGGCCGCACAGGGCGAACGTCCATCGGGGCGGGTCACCTTTTGCATCCGGGGAATACCTGCAGGTCAAAATAATTCATTAAAATTTATAACGACACTCATAAGTGAAACACGATTTTCTATGTATATTAATAATTTTTAAACGCTATGATTTATGCAAAGTCAAAATTAACATTCATACAAAATCAATTTTCTATGATTTAATCATTATTGTTTATGCATTAGTTGATAATGACTCAAAACAGTCGAAATTGTGATTAAAAATCGGAAGGCTTACACAATTCTCGCGACTGTAGGGGTTAGCGTACCAATGACAGCCTTTTTTTAGATTATTCTTAGGTTAGTATTGGTTGCACTACAGAAGTGTGTTTACGTTAGGATTAAGTTGAAACACATTTTTTTTCTACTTTGGTTTAATCCTCTGCACAATGTTTGGTAAAATTTTAGATGGCGCCGTTGAATGGATGATTTGGGAATTGGCGTAAGCAACTAGGCTATTCGGCCACTAACGATATATATAGTTGAAAATTTTCATTTTTAATAATGAATGGGACATACACTACTAAACATCCATGGACCCGAACGGCCACTTCTTCGGTCCGAAAAAGTGACCGCCCGGATGGTATTGGAACCCACGACCACGAGGACCGTGAGCAGGAGCTCTACTCACTAGGCCACCACGGCCCCATGGCGCAGTTGGTAGTACTTAGAACATAACAGGTGTCGACATCAAAATGTAACGATAACTCATATAATTATGATAATATAAATTTGTACAGTCTAGTGACAGAATAAATCTTATTGTAGTGCACGAATACATTAAAATATACAGTGAAACCCCTCAAATCCGAACTAATTGGGGCTGTAGCCTGTTCGGAATTCAATTTGTTAGGATTAGCCCAAAACTATCCATAACATAATACACGCCAAAAGATGTCATGTTCATGCGACGCTGGTGAGCAATTGCCTCCGGGGGAAGATTTTCGTCACTTCGAGAATTGAAGTGATTTCAAGTGAAAGATTATATTTTGTGTATTTCTATTGTTTGCAGGGGCGGCTCGTTTATAGAGCCACAGAGCCATAGCACTACTTGTAGTTTTAAGCTCAAAAATATTTTGCAATTAAAAAAATTGGAAAATTATTTTGAGCAATAGAGTGATTTTTTAGACTAATTTACAATTTTCTTACTATAAAATATTCTGCATTTTTTATTATTAAGCCTGTATTTTCGATTTTTTGGGTCTAAATTTTTGAACATTTGGCCTAAATATTCTTTATTTTGACCTAAATTTTCGATTTAATTGTTAAAATTTTCGACGTTTTGGTCCGCATTTTTGATTTCTCCCGCCGAATTAATATTTTTCGATTTTAGACATGTATTTTCAATTTTTTGATCTTTTACCATAACTATTCTTTATTTTGACCTAAATTTTCGAATTAATTGTTAAAATTTTCGATTTTTTGGTCCACATTTTGAATTTTGCGGACCGTATTTTTAATTCTAGTTTGAAATTTTTGAATTGATTTTGGTTAAAATATCTATAACCTGAGTTATTGATTTATATGCGAGATTTTTTTTCCGGTACTTTGGAGTTTTGTTCGTTGAAATTTATTTATTTTATTTTTCAGGCCCGAGTATTCAACGTACTGTCTAAATGTTCGACTTTCTGACTAACATTACAGGTTTTTATTATTTTTTTAATCTTTTGACCTAAATTTTTCTTAATTTTGACCTAACTTTTCGATTTTATTGTTAAAATTTTCGACGTTTTTGTCCGCATTTTTTTATTTCTCCCGCCGATTTTTTAATTTTTAGATTTTTGACCTGTATTTTCAATTTTATGGTCTAAATTTTTGATCTTTTACCCTACCTATTCTTTATTTTGATCTAAATTTTTTTAATTAATTATTAAAATTTTGCATTTTTTTGCCTGCATTTTTGATTTTGCGGACCGAATTTTGAATTCAATTTTCAAATTTTTGAATTGATTTTGGTTAAAATAATAATAACCTGAATTATTGATTTATATGCGAGATTTTTTTATTTTTTCCGGTACTTTCGAGTTTTGTTTGTTGAAATTTTCAATTTTTGAGTCTGCATTTATTATCTTTAGGCTCGAGTTTTCGATGTACTGTCTAAATTTTCGACTTTCCGACTAACATTACAGATTTTTATTATTTTTTAAATCTTTTGACCTAAACGTTTCTGACTTTTCGATTTTATTGTTAAAATTTTCGACATTTTGGTCCGCATTTTTTAATTTTTCCCGCCGAATTTTGAATTTTTAGATTTTTGACCTGTATTTTCAATTTCTTGGTTTAAATTTTTGATTTCTTACCTAAACCATTCTTTATTTTGACTTACATTTTCGAATTAATTATTAAAAATGTTCATTTTTTCGCCCACATTTTTGATTTTGCGGACCGAATTTTTAATTCTAGTTCCAAATTTTTGAATTGATTTTGGTTAAAATATCTATAACCTGAATTATTGATTTATACGCGAGATTTTTTTTATTTTTCCGGTACTTTCGAGTCTTGTTTGTTGAAATTTTCGATTTTTTAGTCTGTATTTATTATCTTTAGGCCCGAGTTTTCGATGTACTGTCTACATTTTCGACTTATTGGCCAACATTATAGATTTTTATTTTTTTATTATTCTTTTTCCCCAATTTTTTTTTATTTGTCTGTTAAAATTTTTCTTTTCTTGGTCCACCATTTTTATTGTTGGGCCAGAATTTTAGTTTTTTGGTCTAAATTTTTTATCGTATATTTTAGATTTTTTGTCAATTTTTTTATCCTATTTTTTAACTTGGATTATTGATTTCATTTCGTGATTTTTTTTATTTTTTGGCTATTATTTTCGAACTTTTGGTCAGAAACTTATTTTTTTGCGACTGAAAGTGGCAAATTATTTTGCTTCTACCTAAGTTTTTGATTTTTTGTCTACGTTTTTTATATTCAGATCAGGATTCTTGATTCTTTGGCCCACATTTTAGATTTCTCAATGTTCGATTTTCTTTCCAATTTTTTTATTTTTCTTTATTTTGAGCAAAATATTCGATTGGTTTGTGGGAATTTTCAATTTTTTTGTCTGCAATTTTTATCTTTATGCCCGTTTTCGATGTTTTGTCAAATTTTCACCTTTTTGGCCCTATTGTAGATTTTTGCCTTTTTTTGCCAATATTTTGGTTTCAATTTTTGGTCTTTTGGCCGAAATTTTCTTTATGTCATTTAATTGTTCCGTTCTTCCATACTAATTTAATTTTAATATATTTAATTTAAGTTTAATATTAGCACTTATATGTTTCTACATATTTACATTATAATTTAAGTAATTAATTTATCAATTATTGTAATTTAAATGTCATTCCTGTAATTAATGTATATATTGTAAAAAAGGGGATACCCGTTAATAAACGTTTATTTATTATTATTTCAACTTTAATTTTTGTTAAAAAAAATATTTTTTGGTCCACTACTTTGATTTTTTTTGGTACAAATTTTAGATTTTTGATCTTCATTGTTTGTCCCATATTTTAGATTGTCTTAACCTGAATTATTGATTTTATTGTGCGACTTTTTTATTTATTTTTTGTTATTATTTTCGAATTTCTCGCCGGAACTTATTTTAAGCTAAGAAGAGTTATTTTTGGGGCTAAAAATGGCAAATGATTTTTCTTTTGCTTGTATTTTTAATTTTTTGGTCAGCTTTTTTATTTTTAGAGCCGTTTTTTTTGCCGATATTTTAGATTTGTTCCAAATTAATTTTTTTGGCCAAAATATTCGATTCGTTTGTTGAAATTTTTGGATTTTTTGGTCTGCATTTTTTGTTTTTAGACCTGAGTTTTTGATCTTTTGTCCTAAATTTATACCCAATATCAAAAACTCGGGCCTAAAGATAAAAAATGTAGACCAAAAAAATCGAAAAAAAAAACATATTGTTTGCAGAGTGATAAGCTCAGTGCTCAGTTACTACGCCAGAAAAAACTCTTTGGTCGTTAAAGGGTTAAAATAAACTATTCAAATACTTGTCAAATATTAAATTCATTCAAAACAAAAATTGTTTTTCAGTGCTGCCACATGTTGCAGATGAAACTCACGTTTAAAAAAAAAGAAAACTTAACACGGAAAGTTACTGAATATAACAAAGTACTAGTAAGCCACACGCCTGGTAATCTACACACTAATGTACAGCTGATAAAAAATGTGATCGAATGGACAGCAAAACAAGTACAAATATAACCTCTAAGTTTTTGTAAACATTTAAGCAACCAAGTAACATACAATAAGCGACAGTTGGTTGCGACTTATTTGAAAGTAGTTTATTTTATAGCAACCCTTATTTCTGGAGGTGTGCAAGTGATATTTAAGACTTATTATGTTTTAAAATAAACTATTGAAATACTTATGTCAAATATTAAATTCGTTCAAAACAAAATTTTTTTTTCTCAGTGCTGTCACATGTAGCAGATGAAACTCACTACGTTTTTTTTTAAACAAACTTAACACGTTAGCTTACTGAGTGTAAAAAAGTACTAGTAAGCCACACGCCTAGTATTCTACGCACTATAATACAGGGTGAGTTTTTTTCGATGTTCTCTATGGGGATCTCGGAAATTATGAGAGATATGGTTAAATGGGCAAAGAAGTGCAGTTTTACGAGCCCAATAAAATAACACTTTCAAACTTTTCAAAAAAATGAAGGGTAACTGGATATTTCGAAAAATGTAAAAAGTGTCCATTTTTTCAAATAAATATATCTCGGTTATTATGACACATAGAAAAAAACTGTAAAGGACAAAGTTGTAGATAATTTTACGCAGTTTAATAAAATAAATTCAGAAAAATTTTAACGACATTATTTTCCGAGATATGACGCAAACTTACATTTTTTTAAATGGAAACCATAGTTGGCTATGACCTCATTTGAAAAACTATTTTTTTCTCTTTAATCCAATATCACATATGGCATAGTTATTTCTAAAAATAAGTGAGTTACAGTCATTTTTAAGTTATATTATAAATCAAAAAATAGTTAACCATGAAAAAGATGAAAGTAAAACAATTGCAGTTGCTTATAACAACAATAAAATATTGTAATTATTATTATACATAAAGTATAATAATTCTTTAATTATCAAAATAATAATAGGATCGTTTGATCGAAACTGTAGTCACTAATAAATAAACAGTAAAAGTGCGTTTTATTTAAATAATAAAATAAAGTATATGTTGCGGCCATAAGCCGCTGCATTATTAAATAGGATAAACGAATAATTAAGTAGATTCCTTAATGTCACTGCTAATATCCGATTTCAATTTCACAATGAACAATAGAATTCCGTCAAAATATATCACAAATTCGTCTCGCACCCAAATGAACGACGGGGCGACTTACGAGTGCATAAAGTGCATCCTTGGGTAGTGTTATTTGTTCGGTTCGAGAAAGTGCAATTACGGTCACATCTGGTGACCAAACGGGCAGGACCACCGGATTCCAGCAACGTCGCCTTTTGAAGGGAGGATCATCTGAGTACCCTCAACGTTCCGACAGAAAGGAAAGTCGCGTGGTTCCACCACCCCCAAGCAGCCACCCTCCCGAAATCGAAGAGCGAAGGCCGAAGAAAAAATATTCTAACTTCAACTCCGAAACGTGCAACACGCATTTTTATTTGTAAATGTAAATTAATGTATTACTTAAATTAATATACTAGTACAGTTAAACAAGTTAAATTTTTATTTGATGATAAAGTTCATCTGGTCCTTCGAACTATTCAACAGTATAATAATTAAAGAATTATTATACTTTATGTTGTTTTTTGTCAACTTTGTTTATCTCTATAAAAATAATAATTACAATATTTTATTGTTATTATAAACAACTGCAATTGTTTTACTTTCATTGATTTCATGGCTAACTATTTTTTGATTTATAATAAAACTTAAAAATGACTAACTCACTTATTTTTAGAAATAACTATGGCATATGTGATATCGGGTTAACACGTTAAGCCCCGCGAGGCATCAACCTGATGCCTCAATAACATATGACGTTGGGACCGTGAGGTATCAACGTAATGCCACCCTGTATATATTTTTTTCAGGCCGCATGTACACAAATCGATCTCACGATTCAACTTACCTTATGGATTTTATTTCAGTTATTTGATGAGTATTACTTTAATACCACGCGGTCCAAAACCATAAAATAACTTTACCAACAGGGTGGCATCAAAGTAATGCCTCATATATTTTTTTTTAATAATAATGCAAAAAAAAAGATAACAATTCAGTACAAACTTGATGTTACTGTATATATTTATAGAACCGAAAAAACGAGAAATAAATACTCGGTCCGAGGAATAAAAAAAAAATATGTACGCCGGGGCTTAACGTGTTAAAGAGAAAAAAATAGTCTTTCGAGTCATAGCCAACTATGGTTTCCCTTTAAAAAAATGTAAGTTTGCGTCATATCTCGAAAAATAATGGCGTTAAAATTTTTCTGAATTTATTTTAATAAGCTGTGTTGAATTATCTACAACTTTGTTCTTTACAGTTTCTTTACATCTGTCATAATAACCGAGATATATTCATTTGAAACACTTGACACTTTCATTTTTCAAAATATCTAGTTACCCTTCACTTTTTTGAAAACTTTGAAAGTGTGATTTTATTGGGCTCGCAAAACTGTACTTCTTTGCCCATTTAACCGTTTCTTTATCTCTTGTAGTTTCTGAGATCTCCATAGAGAACATCGAAAAAACTCACCCTGTATATATTACTTATAATCTTCTCTACACAAATTAACTCACGAAATATAAAACATACTATTAGCCCACACATCTACTATCTACAAATGTTAATTTTAAGCCATCGTGGTGGTAACTCCACTTTTAGTTACGAAAAGGCGCCGTGCTGAACACTCCCGTCTGATCGGTTTCAGGCGTTTCACCACACCGCAGCTAGTTTTCTTACTGTAAGTGTAAAACGAATAAAACAAAAAAATAATATATTAACCAAATATAAGCAAGAAATTGCCTACATAAATGGCATGGCAACTCGTTGCATCATATACGTTTTTCTCAAACACCCTCAGGATAAATAAAATCTGCTGATTGGAATAAAACACTAACTTTTTTATACCACTATATTTTACCAGAAAATATAGTGGTATATTATATAGTTTACCAGAAAATATAGGGGTATAAAAAGTTAAAGTGTTTTATTCCAATCTACAATCAGGATGTACCATGAAGTAAACGCCGCCAACATTAAAAATAAAATCAGCTGAGTCTAAATTAACAAGTCAGTCATTGTAACTGGTCGACAGGATCTAGAAGTCGAGACCATTAACTACGCAAGAACAAGAGGAAGAAATGGCATAACACTATGAAAACGAAAATTCGAGATGCATCGTGTGTACTTTGTTGGTTTCTCAATGTTTGTTATTAAAGATAAATAAATGCCTTTCAGTTGGTTTCGCAATGTTTGTTATCAAAGATAAATAAATGCCTTTCAAATATTTCTTCCTGAAATGCAACCCCTGGTATACAGGCGCAAACCCAGCTTGTAATAGAAAGCATTACTGAAAAATAAATATTGAATTTAAACAAAATAATACTATTTGTGATTTATAATAAGGCACAGGCCTCCAAGGTAAATGGCATTGTTTCTCTTTGGCGCAATCATAATGTAATCAGGTGATTTTAAAATGAATCAGAATAGACCGCCGTAATTCATTGGATGAGTAATCAGCTGTGATTGAGCGGTAATTTAATTAACAGCCGTTTCAGTTTGAAGAGTCTGTACGTACCATACTAAGATGAGTGTGGTGAGGATGTTGATTACCAGCCCGATGGTTGTGATGAGGTTGGGGGCCAACCAAATGGGGACCTTGGTGACGAGCCAGTTCCACCACGGCTGCAAGAGGGTGTCACATATGCTGTTGCTCGTGCACGAATACTTGTGGTCCCCGAGCCGTCTCAGCTGCACATCACTGAGCAGTCTGTGTTTGTACATTATCATGTTGCTGAGAAACATAACCACACTTTCAACGGTTTGACACTTAACCGCGCTGCGCACAGTCAACGCAAACTTGAATGCAAGGGTTATTTACGTTAATAACGCACTGAATATTCACTCATCGTACGAAACGTTGAATTGCACACTTTAGCTCGACCGCCATGACACGATGCTAACGCTGGAAATGGCAATATGTAACAGCGCTAGAGTCTGCGTCCCTGTTTGTTATTTTGCCTACGTATAATCGTACGATGTCATCATCATCGTACGGACGTTTTTGAATCGATTGCGATTTCGCCGACACGTTTCACTTTTTTGCAATTATTCTCCGCTCGAGAGAATTGTGATCAGGCCGGCGAGCGTCGCGGTGCCAAGATTTCTTCGTCACTTTGTTTGGGTTTATTATATTTAGACCCCGACCGGATTATGGCCATTATCAAGGACTGTTATATTTTCATTGGCGAATTTATTACGGTAACTACAGCTGGAGCTGAAAAACGCAGCACGCGATTGTTACATTACGTTCACATTCACTCTATGATTGTGATAGGAATATTTCCCTTACACCCTCTTGTGCATTCGCTAATAAATCATATTGTTAAAATAAAACAATGTATTATTATTATTTACTCATCGCCATCGGCGTTGCGAAAGTTTTACCCCGAGTTTTGAAATTTTTAGAAGTCGGTGCCAAATTTTATTTATTCGGAGATTTATGTAACTATTGTTGAATTTTATTTTTTTGTTTTCATATTTTCCTTTGTATACTAGGTTTTTGTTTATTGGCCAACCAGATTTGGAATTTTTATTTTACTTATGTTCCTCGATTATTTGTCCCCACTGTTTGTTATGCAATGACATTGATATACAGGGCCGGATTATGACTTTTGTCGCCCTTGGGCAACTATATTATAGCGCCCCCTCCCACTGCAAAACTTTTAAAATGCTATTATTTACACTTTAAAATAAAATACTATAAAAAGCATTTTATACTCGGCACAAACAAACGACGAAAAACATTAATGGAAAAGTTTACAAGTAGATATACTTGAATCAATGGATCTTTGCGTGCACGTCACTACTGATAGTTGTCTGGTACAATCAACGCTAGGGATTCTACCAGTGGCGTAGTCGAAACAAATTGCGCATTGGACAAATAATCAACAAACTGAAATTAGCCTAAGCTCGCGTCGTAAACCATTAAAACAGCACCTATGAGATGTATACGCGAATATGCCTTTGAAGTGACCGAATACGAAACGCTTGATCTGTCGGACCGCATTTGGCCGGAGGATAAACAAATCAAATTCGTTATGAACCCAACAGTCGTTCATAATTTTGACGTTTTAAACGTCAGTAAATTTCGGTCTGTGCGCGAGGAGTAACAGATCTCTACGGAGTTGTAGCGAGAAGCGCAAACTACAACGTGATGATCTTAGAAACCGGTTGAGGCAGCTTCTTAACAACCCGGGAATGGTAACGAAAATATACCAAGCTTTTCGTTCCCGTTACCCGAAATTAGTTATTAGTTGTGCATGTCAACATGCGAATCATGTTATTTAACTTTTGGTTTCCGTTTTGGCACCCTCGTCTAGTCTTAAGAGTTTGATTTCTTCCGGGGTCTAGTTCCAGGGGTAGAAAGCGACAGATTTCTCTCACTCGCAATTTTAATACTGGAGATAGTCCGTAAATTTAAAGCATTAGCAACTCTCTATGAAACGATGTACTATTAATAATCCGGTAATTAGACAACAAAGAAAGAAATGACCTCTTGGACAGCATTCAGCGAAATTAAAAGACCGTTGTTTTCCTTATCTGCTGTAAGATTGACCACGAGATTCCGCGCCCGAGAATTTAGACGTTTACCTGGCATTTTGAGGTTAGGCCAAGCGATTCCGCTGATTGTTATAAAAGTTCTAAAAAGAACTATTTTCTATATATCACGAAGAAATGTTTATCATGACATGTTTATGTTACGACTAAAATTGTACTGTACAGGTTGTAAAATGGAACAAATATGCAAAAACGAACACAAAACAGAAAATACTGCTTATAGCGCCACCAATGCATTACGAATCACGAAATGACTTACGGACCAAGGTTTTGTCTTTGTTCAATGCATGGTTTTACCGAGTGCCGTAAGTTTTCGATTTGGAAGACATACGTACACATATTACTGCGTCTAATTTAACTTATCATAGAGGGAGTAAACACATGAAAATCTTGTCGGAACTAGGTTCGGCTATCTATGACGTGCACGCAAAGATCCATTGATCGGACTATATGAACATTTTTATATCCGTTTTCTTTCCGGCGAATTTATGATATCAGCAAAATCAAGCGATTTACCAATTGCAAATGCACCAAATCTTCCGAAGAACCGAACACTTTCTAGTGTTGTTTCTCCGGATCCGTTTGCAATATTTGTTGCTAGCTTTTCGATAATTGGCCGCTAGGCACTATAGCTGATCTTATAATTTCACTACCATGCGCATTATCAAACTATAAGTAACATAAATACAGAGTAAAATCTTATTTATACCGCGTTGAACAGAGGCGAGGACATTAGGTTGATTAACGAACAAACCAACCTAATGTTCTCGCCTTCTCGGTAAGATGTTACTCTGTATTTACGTTACTTAACGTTTTAAAAATTGCGAGACCACTAATAAAGAGGGTGGCTGGGTTAAGTTACGGTGGAAACAAGGGGCGGTGGCTGGAACCTATCCTACTCTCCAACCAGTTTCCCAGAGTTTCTATAAACAAATTATTCTGTCGAAGCAACGATAAACCGTTTGAATTTTCTCTTATCAATTAATTAACAATTGTAAAACCCTAATTTATGTTTCAGGGATTGGAGGGTAGAATAGGGCCCACGCACCCCTCTCGTTTCTATTTAACACTTTGACGGCCGGTTGTATTATTGAAGATTTTTTTACAAAAAATGAAGTAAAAATTAAAAAAATAATCATTATATTTATTGAAAAATACAATATGAGAACATAAAATTATATTATACCGACTGTTTGGGATAAGGGGCGAACATAGGGATTTAACATGTAAAATTAAATATGTGTAATTATTTGCTCCCCTATTCATTTTAGAGAAAAATCGTAAAGGAATATTTTTTAGAGAATTAAAAACTGTAAATGTATCATCCATTTAATTTACGTTTGTACCAGCATACACCTCAGAAATAATAAAAATAAGTTTAACAATTTACCATTTAATAAAAACCCTTGCCATGACTTTGACAAATGTCATGTTATGGTGAGAATAATTTTACTAGTCAAACATTAATTCGGGCGGCCCGTTGGTGTAGTGGGTACAAGCGAGCGCTTATGCCGGTTGCACCGCGTGCCGCGAGGGTTCGAATCCCAGCCCGGGCGAACGATTTCGGGGTCGCGGAATATTCGCTCGGGACCATGGACATTGCATTTGTCTTTCATTATTCAGTTATTCATTTAATTTCTGATATATTACAATACAATGATTATGGCAGATGGCCTCGTAGCCGACGCCAATTTCCCGAATCATTCAATCTCCTTAACCCGCAGTTCCATCCACGTCCAAATATCAATTCACGCATTGTTATTACTATGAACAATAATATGAGTTATTCCAATGGAGAGAGGGTATTATTTATTGTCAAAATATTTACAGTGGCGTCAGTTTACACAGAGTTCGTGACTTATTCTTGGTTACATTTAACAATCGACCAATTCCGTCTGTATCAACAATTTCCAAATTTGTGAAAAAGTTCGAAAATACAGCAAGTGTAGCGGCAGATGATTCAAAAGGTATTTCAATAGTCCAATTTCAACAAATATTATTTCAAACATATTAAAATTAAAGGCAAACGGAAGAGAAGAAGCAACGATGAATTGAATTAAAGTGGTGTCAGATTACACACAGTTCGTGATATATTATTGGTTTTACCGTAACCAGCGGTCAACGGGAAATTTTAGAGCAAGTACTCAAAAAGTTCTCCGTTCTGGTGTAAACAATAACCCAATCGGTTATAAAATGCATGTCTAACATTAGCCAACTGCCTATCTGTAATCAATGTGCATTCCGCAAAAATTGCTTCCCGCAAAGATTCAATATTTGGATGGTGTTTTTTGTAAATTTTGTTTTTCAAGTGACCCCACAAAAAGAAATCACATGGTGTAAATCAGGAGATCTTGGTGGCCAGTTGATAGTGCCACCGCGACCAATCCAGCAATTGGGAAAATTAGCATTTAAATATTCCCTTACATTTAAACCATAATGGGCTGGACATCCATCATGCTGATACCATATCTCCTGATTGTCACGTGCAACTTCTTCTAACGCAGGGCCAACCTGGTTGATTAAAAGGTCTAAATAAGAATTCGAATTTAAATTTCCACATATTTCAAACGGCCCAATAATATTATTTTTAAAAATACCAGCCCAAATATTGATTTTTTGCGGGAACTGGGTTCTAGTTCTAAGGCATATCCGCGGATTTTCTTGGGTCCAGTATCGCGTGTTCTGAGTGTTGGGCTCGTTGTTAAGTGTGAACGTGCATTCATCCGTAAAACAGATAGACTGCAAAAAGTTTCTGTCTATGTTTGATCGATCCTGCATTATCTCGCAGAATACACGCCTGCTTTCTTCATCCACTAGCAATATCTCCTGATGGCATTGATGTTTGTAGGGATAATACCCATGCTTATTCAGAATCTTATACACTGAGAATGTAGACACGCTGCACTCACGAGCAATGCATCGTATGCTAGTTGTTGGATCAGCATTTATCAACCCCAAAACTCTTTCTTCCAATTCATCGTTGCTTCTTCTCTTCCGTTTGCCTGCAATGTTAATGTTTTTGAAATAATATTTGTTAAAATTGGACTATTGAAATACCTTTTGAATCATCTGCCGCTACACTTGCTGCATTTTCGAACTTTTTCACAAATTTGGAAATTGTTGATACAGACGGAATTGGTCGATTGTTAAATGTAACCGAAAATAAGTCACGAACTCTGCGTAAACTGACGCCACTGTAAAATGTTTTAATAATGAATACCCTCTCTTCATTGGAATAACTCAGATTATTGTTCATCGTAATAACTAGAATTGATATCTGACTTGCAATATTATTATTTTCACTATAACATGAAACATGACATTTGTCAAAGTCATGGCAAGGGTTTTTATTAAATGGTAAATTGTTAAACTTATTTTTATTATTTCTGAGGTGTATGCTGGTACAAACGTAAATTAAATGGATGATACATTTACAGTTTTTAATTCTCTAAAAAATATTTCTTTACGATTTTTCTCTAAAATGAATAGGGGAGCAAATAATTACACATATTTAATTTTACATGTTAAATCCCTATATTCGCCCCTTATCCCAAACACTCGGTATACTACCGTGGACAAAAAAAATGACACCCCTAATTTGTCATGTGTCTATTATTTCTTATTTTTTAGTGTTGTGAATTTGACTTATGTAACCTTAATATTTGACAGTGACAGTTATAACTAGCAATACAGTAAATCTAAAAAGGTATTGCCTCCCAACATGCTTTGATTTTGTGCCAGAGCTTAGATTGACATTTGCCGGTTTGTCAAATGAAAAGTCATATTTACATTAATAAAATTAGGGGTGTCATTTTTTTTGTCCACGGTAGTACATTCCTTCACTAGAAAGGAACCGGTAAGTGATATTTATTACAAGTACATTTCTTTATTGTCTGTATGAAATTTTGAATGTCATATTATTATTTTTTGGGACAATATATTGTTATCGTTTATTTCTCATAGGTGACGAGGAAATAATTCCATCGTTTGATTCTCCTCATTTTCTAAAGTGTGAGAAATAATTTAATGAAATACCATGCCACATTCAAATGGAAGGGAACAAAATGTTCTTCTTGCTGGTTGGATATTGACATATAATATTATTATTATTATAGTGTAAGTAGGCATTTGTGCAATTTGCAATAAATATATTATTTTAAACAATGACTTCTTATTGCTCCTACTCCTATTTTAATCAAGTACTGTGAAATTTGGAAACCTACTACCTCTGCAACCCGTTCTACCTGCCCCTGCTTTTGCTTCACCAGCGCCATCCTATGACTACAGTGACGAATTAAAAATGCGGTAAATGTTTTATACAGTCGCCGATCTATTTTACTTTATCTATGATTTAAACGATTGCGTTTGAATTGTTTACACGTGTAATAGAGAAAAAGTTAACGATTTACAACATTCTCTACAATGGAATGTTGTTGTTTTTGCGGCATTAATTGTATCTAGTAAACAAGTCATTAAATATTGTAATAAGCGACCTTTGAGCACATTTGAATTACGGTGACATTAATGTCTTCATTAAAAATGAAGTAATATAGTAAACAATTAGATTGCCGTTTGTCTATAACCCTTTTGTTTTCACGGCGCTAAAATCTGTGTTACAATTAGAAGTCAAATATGTAATTATACAGGGTTCGTCAATTTTACCGGAACATCTAAATGCGTGTTTCTTCATTATCATCTCCAATTTGATTTTTTTAACTAGCCATGGCTATATTACCATTCCCTAAAACAGGGGTCGCCAAACTTTTTTGATCATCGACCCCTATATAATTTTTCGAAATCTCCATCGACCCCCACAAAAGTATTTTTTGTGAACTCGCCCCTCAAAAATCAGCCATATTTTTATCTTTTGGCTATAACTTCTGAACAAATCTTGATAGCGTAATTTCGTAAATGTACTAAATTTTAAAGCCTATCCACTGGTGTAAAAAATATGTGTATTGACTACTTTGGGACTGTAAAAAGAATGATTGATATGTATGACTTGTATTTCCTGTAATAATGATATTCGTTAAAAAAATATAAAGACATAAATGACGATGACCTAAAATAGTTTAATAATTTTTTTCTAAACGCGGGACCCAAATATATATTCATACATTTCCTTTAAATAAAACCTTTCCACTAAAAAAGGTTTCATGTTCACTAGAGGAAAATATGAAAATTGAGGTTTATATCAATTTTTTCAATTTTTTTACACATGTTTTTCCTTCGACCCCCAATCGACCCTCCGATTAAGATCGACCCCCATTAGACCTCCTGGCTTAGATCGACCCCTACTTTTGTTAAATAGACCCCTGGGGGTCTATATAGACCACTTTGGCGACCTGCGCCCTAAAACGTAACTGGTGACTTGAGGTTGAAGATGACCTCAAATATTTTTTTTCTACTCCTACCTCTAAAATATTTTATCGCATATGTTTCCATGACTTTTTAGAGTTTTTAGATCGCTAAAATCAATTAAAACGCAAAATCAAGTTAGTTGTCACTTATCAACAATCTGTGAAAATAAAAAGTAAATAAATGAAACAAGGAACACTTTCAACTTCAATCAAATAAATAATACAAAACATCAAAGAAATTTAGGATAATCAATTATTTCCTTTAGCGATTGCCATAATGTGTCTAACGTAATTGTTAATAATAGTCAAAGCCGACTATATACTTATGGATTGCTAGCGCCAACTTCATGTGTGTCTCCAAGCAACGGTGGCGCGGCGGGAGCCTAAATGGTTGCGGTATATTACTAAATTAGTAGCTATTTTGTGTCTATGACATATGACTCTATGAGCTCGCATTGGATATTGTGATACCCTGCAATTTATTCACACCTTTGAATATATAAACGTTTATATTGTCAAATATTCACACCATGTCAAAATATTGCTATGCGAAAGACTGCAATACGTCCACGTATATATGCCAACGCGGTTATAGTACTCGTCAGCTGATACATGTCAGTTGACTTTTGACTTATAACCTAAAATTATGTATTAGATTTCCATCAAATCCGGAACTTCGCAAATTATGGGTTGATGCTTGGCTTGTAAAGAACGGCAGGAAAGTGGACCCGAGTAGCCGAAATATGCTCGCATTTGCATTCTCCACGTTGCTGATGAATACATCGAGAAATATTTTTTTTGCTTTCCGGTTTTTAAATTACGCTCCATTTTCGGCTCCGGGGCGGGACTTATATCGGGCTCCAGCTCGTGGACAACTTTTGGAGCAGGGATCATATGGGAAATGGAAGGGGAATAGCAGTCCATTAGTATATAGTTAAAGGTCAAAGCCCTCACCTCATCGTAGGTTCATTTTCCAACATTTCTTGGGCTGTCTTTAATAGCATCCTAAGTACGTTTGACTGGTCTACCACTTCCTGGTTTACGGAGATATATCAGATCATGATATAGTATATAGTGTATCAAGGGCCGAAAATAGGCTTTAGCAACCCGCCGCTTTTTGCAGCACGAGCGAGCGAAGCGAACGAGGGTTTCTAAAAGTGAAGGGTTGCTAAAGCATTTTGGCACGAGTTACACTCGATATTTTTTCGCCTGCCTTAAGTAAAAACAGTGTTTCAGGAAATTTTATATCGCGCACCATTGAACTGTCACTGTCAGATTTTTGCAAGCCTACTCATATTCCGCGGAAGCTTGTCTAGATTATGCATATTATTTTTTCAGCCCTAGATACGCTAAATCGTAGTTTCGGCCCGATTTTTATGGCCGAATTATATGGTTTCGGTAGAGGCAGGCGAAAAAAGTATTTTAAATTCATCATAAATAATGGGAACGCTAGGAAATTTTTCCAGAAACTCATCCTAACATGTGTGACAACTTAAATTTTTAAAAATAAAAAATCATGGCACACTAGAGCGCATTAGTCGACTTGACAGAATTCACATTTTCGAAATGTGATCATTTAAAAAAAAAACTAATTAATTAACCAATCGATTGGGCAAAAAATAGTATAAGCATCTCGGGCGTTAGTGCTACCGGTCTCTGGTAAATATGGGGACCTCCGCTAACGCGTCGATCCCCACATTATTACCCTCCGCCGTTATAACGCACTTGCCGCCCTTGATACTTAATATACTATTAGGACAAAAATAGAAAACAATAATACACCTGTATTTGTTTTCACTCTAAACGCGGCGAAGATATAATGCACGCTAATCGTACCTTTTCCCCATTTACATAAACTCATTAAATTCGTCGGGTATGACGCACAAACAATGCCCCAATCTTACAAATTACCTTTATTTAGAATAAAACTTAAAAACTAATGATTTGTACTTTTTACAATTATGTTAATATAGATAATTACAAGTCTTGTGAGTGAATGCGTTAATTGTCTTTCGTTTCTGGGACTGCCTTCTCGACGATGTCGTCACTAATTTCGTTGTTTCCAGTTTCAACAATTTCCGTCAATTTTTCGCTCTTGTCAACCTTGATATCCTTCAAGTCCATCGATAAGCCATTACTGAGCGACTCCCTGGATATCGACACCGCCATCTAAAAACAATACGTAACGGTCGTAAATTCGAAAGTTTGAAGTATTTATTGTTTGAGTTATGTTCTCATTTATTAAAACGTGATTCTCGCTTCTAAAAATTTAAATAAAGAAAATCGTTGGGATTAATATGTAAATGTGCATATATTATTCGAGATACCGTGGGAATCGCGTAATTTAGTTTTGTGTTTTACGAGGTGTTTGTATACAAGGCGAAATCTTTTTTTTTACATGGGCTTGAGACGTACAAAAAACGTATTCTTACCCGATAGTACCCAAATTGTCATAAATGGCCATGTAAGCATTTCGTTAAAAAAATTGCCATGAATTGGTTTACTTCTTGCACGTGTTTGCAACTTTGACACCCTCCCGAGGGCAAGAACAATCTGGATTTTCCAATGTTGTGTGTAAATTTCATGTTTCCATGATTTCTAAAAGTGCATTAGGCGCACTTACAGCGTTACCGATTTAATATTCAGGGCTTTTATTTTAACACTATTATCAACGCCTATGTTCAATTGTAAAATAATCACATCAACGCATGGCATTTAATTGAAATTGTATGCAACCAAGTACACAAAGATGACAGTGACACAGCTTAAGACCAGAATGGTCTAATAGAAAATGATAATCGCCACTACCTTGGGCCCGAAATTTTACCGAGTACGTAAATTTGTTTGTACACACCTCCAGGGTTGATGCAATATGTTTCATGTAGGTGGCGTCGTGTTTGCAGAGGTGCAGCTCTTACGTTTTTGCGACTTTATTTGATAACTAATGAAAATTTTATTACGTACATAATGTTTTCAAAGGTATAAACTATTTTTCTGTAGCATTACATTTTTAATTCTTTGCAGAGAAAAGCTCCAGATATCCATCCAATATTGGTAATTTTCAGGATAAATTATACAGTTTGATGATTTAAAAAAAAATCAAATTCTATAGACGAATAGTTTAACCCTTTCTCTGCAAAATATTTTTTCTTAATATTTTATATTAACTTCAGAATTATGTATATGCTGATCATCAAAAATGCATTGATTTTCGACGCGGCACTTTCCCCCTTAAAGTCTTATTACGAATGGAGATGGGAAAAACGGTTCATTGTCGGGAACGGTTCCGAACCGGTTCACTCACTGGAGTGAACCGGTTCCTTGGAATGGTAGACGGGTCTTTTCTACAGTTACATACCAGATTGTCGCAAATGAGTTCCAGGCTTCTAAATAATTAAAAAATATATAATATGGGTATTCATAATGTGGCCACAACTGCAATATATTTTAACTTTTTTTGTATTTTATACTTAACAATATGAAGAACTGAAAAGTTACTGGTAAATATTTTTAAACGGGAAGTGGGCAATAAAAATGCAAATAAAATAGTTTCTTTGTTAATATCACCCTTTATTTTTTTTTAATAAAGTGTGATATTAGCAAAGAAACTGTTTTATTTAAAGTTCCAAAATGTATCACGAAGATAACGCCTCAACCATCAATCAATTAATTATATATTTACTCTGTTTTTTTCTCATGTTTCTGATATTTCTAAATCGATTGATTTTTAAAAATTGCAAGTTTAGGTTTTTTTCCTGTGATGGCTACTGCTATTTTTACATTATCATATAATTTTCACATTTTCTCCTCTCTGGTAGCACTTAATAAATATAAATAAAATCTGGTAGATTTTTAAACTCTGAACATTTATTTATACTTTTTTCAAAAATAATCGGGAAATCTTCCTAATTTTTGAATGAAATAAATAATTTAAAAATGAAACTTTGAACATAGGTCTTATTTGATAATCTGAAGAACTGAAAAGCTTTTGGTAAAATTTCGTACACCGGAAGTGGTAAACACTGTTTTTTTTGTTTTTTTTTCAATATTTTTTTAAATTTGAAAAATATCGCAAAAACATTTAAACAAATATTAAAGACAACAAAGAGATTAACATCTTTTGCTTGAAAATATTTTTCATAAAATCATTTTATTCGAAAAAAAAATATTTTTTTAAATTTTTTGGTTTATAATTATGAAACGATAATAGTTACAGCAAATTTATGTTAATAATAATTGTAGAGAATTCCAAAATAAACAACTTATAAACAATACATTTTTTCGAAATCTCTTTAGTTTTTGAGTAAACTGAGTTTTTGAATTTGAAGGATAATTTTTCCATCTTTGATAATTTTGACGTTTTAAACGTCAGTTTCACGCAAGTCTACAAAACGCTCGATGTACATTTAAAATATGATTTGAATTGAAAATAAACCATGAAAGCGTAAATATAGATGATACTATCAAATCGGAGAAAGTAACATGATGGCCACATCACCATTTTTGAATTTTTTATGCTGCGGGTTAATTTATCTTTCATTTATTTATTTATTAAGCATCTAAAAGAAATATCAAATTTAACTAAAGTTAAAAGACTTTATGATAAATTAATGTAGAAATTTGACTTAAATTCGAAAAGTGTCCTGAATAACACGAATTTTGTCTTAAAGCCGCTAAGCCTCTAAAAAAATGTCAAATTTAATTATATAATTAAAGGCAAAAGACTATGTCCAAATTAATGTCAAAATTTGACTTAAAGTCGAAAAATGTCCAATTTTGGTAGAGTTATGAGACTTTATTTGCAAATTAGTGTCGAAATTTGCCTTAAAGTCGATAAGCGTCATTTTGACTTTAAAGGCGTTAAGCCTCTAGAAAAAATATCAAATTTGGATAGAATTAAGAGACTTCATGTGTAAATTAATGTCGAAATTTGACTTAAGGTCAACAAACTCCAAGAAAAACGACTAATTTTGACTTAAAGTGTCTTTTCTAAAAACAATGTCAAATTTAATTCAAGTTAAAAGACTTTATTAGATGATAATTAAGACAAAAATACTAATTTTGACTTAAAGCCATTAGGTCTCTAGAAAAAATGACAAAATTAAGACTTTATGACAAATTCATGACAAGCGCCAAAAGATAATTTTTACTTAAACTCGTAAAGCCTCTGGAGGAAATGTCAAATTTACTCAAAGTTCAAAGTCTTTATGACAACTAAATGTATAAAATTGACTTAAAGTCGACAAATGTTGAGAAGAAAAGGTCTAATTATGACTTAAATCCGTTAGGCCTCCAAAAAATATGTCAAATTGAATTAACCTAAAGCCTATAAAAATTAAAGTTAGAAAACTTTATAATAAATGATTGTCGAAATTTGACTTAAAGTGGACGAGCGTTAAGAAAAAAAGACTCATTTTGACTTGGATCTTTAACCATCTAAAAAAAATGTAAATTTTAATTAAAGTTAAACGACTTTATGTTGAAATTAATGTATAAATTTGACTTAAAGTCAACAAGCGTTAGGAAAAAAGGACTAATTTTGACTTAAAACCTAAAGCCTCTAAAAAAAGTGTCAAATTTAATTAAAGTTAAAAGACTTTATCTCCAAATTAATGTGTAAATTTAACGTCAAGAGAAGAGACTAATTTTGACTTAAAGTCGTTAAGCCTCGAGAAAATATGCCCAATTGAATTAAAGTTAAAAGACTTTATAACAAATGAATGTCAAAATTTGACTTAAAGTGGATGAGCGTTAAGAAAACAGACTCATTTTAATTTAAATCTTTAACCATCTAGAAAAGAATGTCAAATTGAATTAAAGTTAAACGACTTTATGTTCAAATTAATGTATAAATTTGACTTAACGTCAACAAGCGTTAGGAAAAAAGGACTAATTTTGACTTAAAACCTAAAGCCTCTAAAAAAGTGTCAAATTTAATTAAAGTTAACAAACTTTATGTCCAAATTAATGTGTAAATTTGACTTAAAGTCAACAAGCATCAAGAGAAAATACTTATTTTGACTTAAAGTCGTTAAGCCTCTAGAAAATATGCCAAATAGAATTAAAAAAAGACTTTATAACAAATTAATGTGGAAATTTGACTTGAAGTCGACGAGCGTTAAGAAAAAAAAAGACTAATTTTGACTTAAATCTTTAACCATCTAGAAAAAATGTCAATTTCAATTAAAGTTAAACAACTTTATGTTCAAATTAATGGATAAATTTGACTTAATGTCAACAAGCGTTAGGAAAAATGACTAATTTTGACTTAAAACCTAAAGCCTCTAAAAAAAGTGTCAAATTTGATTAAAGTTAAAAGACTATATATCGAAATTAATGTGTAAATTTGACTTAAAGTCAACAAGCATCAAGAGAAAAGACTAATTTTGACTTAATGTTGTTAAGCCTCTAGAAAATATGCCAAATAGAATTAAAAGAAGACTTTATAACAAATTAATGTGGAAATTTGACTTGAAGTCAACGAGCGTTAAGAAAAAAAAGACTAATTTTGACTTAAATCTTTAACCATCTAGAAAAAAATGTCAAATTGACTTAAAGTTAAACGACTTTATGTTCAAATTAATGTATAAATTTGACTTAAAGTCAACAAGCGTTAGGAAAAAAGGACTAATTTTGACTTAAAACCTAAAGAAAAGACTTTATGTCCAAATTAATGTGTAAATTTGACTTAAAGTCAACTAGCGTCGAGAAAAAAGACTAATTTTGACTTAAAGTTGTTAAGCATCTAAAAAATATGCCAAATTGAATTAAAGTTTAAGAACTTTAAAACAAATGAATGTCGAAATTTGACCTAAAGTCGACGACCGTTAAGAAAAAAAGACTAAAAAATGTCAAATTTAATTGAAGCTAAAAGACTTTATGTCCAAATTAATGTGTAAATTTGCTTTAAAAAAAAGTGTCAAATTTAATTAAAGTTAAAAGACTTTAAGTCCAAATTAATGTGTAAATTTGACTTAAAGTCAACTAGCGTCGAGAGAAAAGACTTATTTTGACTTAAAGTCGTTAAGCCTCTAGAAAATATGCCAAATTGAATCAAAGTTAAAAGACTTTATAACAAATGAATGTCGAAATTTGACTCAAAGTCGACGAGCGTTAAGAAAAAAAGACTAATTTTGACTTAAATCTATAACCATTTAGAAAAAATGTCAAATTTAATTAAAGTTAAACGACTTTATGTTCAAATAAATGTATAAATTTGACTTAAAGTCAACAAGCGTTAGGAAAAAAGTCTTATTTTGACCTAAAACCCAAAGCCCCTAACAAAAGTGTCAAATTTAATTAAAGTTAAAAGACTTTATGTCCAAATTAATACGTAAATACAACGTCAAGAGAAAAAACTAATTTTGACTTAAAGTCGTTAAGCCTCTAGAAAATATGCCAAATTGAATTAAAGTTAAAAGACTTTATAACAAATGAATGTCGAAATTTGACTTAAAGTCGACGAGCGTTAAGAAAAAAAAGACTTATTTTGACTTAAATCTTTAACCATTTAGAAAAAATATCAAATTTAATTAAAGTTAAAAGACTTTATGTTCAAATTAATGTATGAATTTGACTTAAAGTCAACAAGCGTTAGGAAAAAAGGACTAATTTTGACTTTAAACCTAAAACCTCTAAAATAGTGTCAAATTTAATTAAAGTTAAAAGACTTTATGTCCAAATTAATGTGTAAATTTGACTTAAAGTCAACTAGCGTCGAGAGAAAAGACTAATTTTGACTTAAGGTCGTTAAGCCTCTAGAAAATATGCCAAATTTAATTAAAGTTAAAAGACTTTATAACAAATGAATGTCAAAATTTGACTTAAAGTCGACGAGCGTTAAAAAAAAGACTCAATTTGACTTAAATTTTCAACCATCTAGAAAAAATGTCAAATTTACTTAAAGTTAAATGACTTTATGTTCAAATTAATGTATAAATTTGATTTAAAGTCAACAAGCGTTAGGAAAAAGGGACTAATTTTGACTTAAAATCTAAAGCCTCTAACAAAAGTGTCAAATTTAATTAAAGTTAAAAGACTTTATGCCCAAATTAATGTATTAATTTAACGTCAAGAGAAAAGACAAATTTTGACTTAAAGTCGTTAAGCCTCGAGAAAAAATGCAAATTGAATTAAAGTTAAAAATCTTAATATTCAAACTAATGTCGAAATTTGACTTAAAATCGTCAATCGACAAAAAACGACTAATTTGGACTTTTACCCGTTAAGCCTCTAAAAAATATCAAATTTAATTAAAGGTGCTACGACGGGCCGTTCAAAATTTTAAGTCGAAATTCAAAATAACCAAACGTCACGGCTACCCGTGATCCCCATTTTCGTTTTCCTATTCCGGTCGAGGCAGTCACCACAAAAGTAAAAGACTTTATGACTAATGAATGTCAAAATTTGACTTAAAGTGACAAGCGTCAAGAAAAAAAGACTATTTTTGACCTGAAGACGTTAAGACCCTAGAAAAAATGTTGAATTTAATTAAAGGATTTCACATTTTCATTTAAAATTATAAATGTAGACCTTTAAGTCAAAATTTAAGTCTGGACTAAAAAAATTTCACGAGAACCGCATGAAATTTCCGCGGTAAGTTTCCGCAGATAACTTCAAGCGGTTCTCAACGGGAACACTATCTGCACGAACTTCATGCGGTTCCTGGTATGAACCGCGGTAACTCCAACCGTTTCGAGGTGTGAACCGATTGAAGTTATCTACAGAAACTTCATCGATTGATACCAGGAACCGCATGAAGCTCGTGGTGATAGTGGAGTGAACCGCATGAAATTTTCTTCTACAGTTAGGGGTATGCGTCTGGTTTTCACTCTTGAAGAAAAAGCCAAGTACATATTTAAAAGCAAAGGAACAGCGGTCCCTTTCATCCGAACCGGTTCCCGAGCGCACTTTGTTAAGAACCGATTCATTGAACCGGTTCCTGAACTGTCTGCCCATATAGTCGGGCCGCTGAGAGCTGCCTGTGATTCATCGCTTAAAATCGCATGAATCAAGATTTAAATAAGCGTATGTCCGTAAGAAAATTTGGTGCCGCGCTGATTTTCATTGGCGGGATATTTAAAAATTCTCGCGCAAACTTTTTACGGTTATGTTATTTGACGTAGCACTCGCGTGTTTTATGTGTTTATATGACGCGTGCCAATGCGATGCAAGAGTCATGCGTGAGCTTAGACCTACGTTTACGCTGCCCTATTCTTTAACACGCAGACACACGTTTCGTCTTTTATTTCATACTGTTTCGTACATGATAGAAAAAGAAAGATATAACATGCAAAGCAATTCTTAGTACGAAAATGCATGAGTCACCGTCAGCTCTCAACGGATGAACTATATCTACTTGAAAGAAAAAGCCAAGTACATATTAAAAAGCAAAGGAACTGCTTTTACCGAACCGGTTCCTGAGCGTACTTTGTTAAGAACCGGTTCATTGAACCGGTTCCTGAACTGTCTGCCCATCTCTAATTACGAATAAAGTTAGGTTAATTAAATTAAATACGGTTTCACAGAATTCCGTTGGTTTGCTTTTGTCTTGATTTGAAAACTTGTAAACATTGTATTTAAATTATTTTAATGTCTTATAAACGGAAGCTGAACTTATTTGAAACTGCGCTGCAATAAAGATGATATGGGGTTTTGTTCTACGTAACATAAAACGTTGAGTTTCATCTCTTTCATTAAAATGTGACTTCTTTTAGCCCTTTTTCGTCTGCTCGGATACGCAACCGAAAACAAATCTCAACACCTCGAGTGCTGTTCCTGCTCTTATACCAATTAATTATACCAATTAATTATTTGAATTCTTTTTTATTTTTGTCATTACCGAAGACCACACACATGATGGCGTCTAATTTAACTTATCGTAGAGAGAATAAATGCATGAAAATGTTGTCGGAGCTAAGTTGCACGCAAAGATCCAATGACCAAATTTTACCTGTAGTTTTTCAGTTGGACAACAATGACTATCCACGCACGCGGCATCCTGACACTTCATCAGACACAAAGGCAACTTGACGTTCGACTGGAGACTCTCCATGCTAACACTCTTATCGAAGAACTCGGGTTGTATGGAAACCTGCGTGATTCCGTACTCCAGGAAGAACTCCCCCACGTCCTTGATGATCTGCGTGTAGACCTTCGGGTTTTCGAAAATTATGTGCACCGTCGAGATCACCTTCGAAGCCGTCAGCTGCCAGACGTGGAGATCGTGCACGTTCCTGATGTCGGGGAACGAGTTGATCAGCTGCGTCTTCATGTGGTCTATATTGATGGTGTCCGGGATGGTCTGGAGGAGGATGAAGCCGCTCTCTTTCATGTACGGGTAGCTGAGGGCCATAAGGGAGGTGGCGGAGAGGATGGCCAAGAGCGGGTCCAGGTACTTGGCGACTTCGGCTTCGGTGAAGTAGGTGGCCAGGCCGCATATCATGACGAAGAGGCAGCCGACGATGTCGCGGAGCATTTCGCGGATGCCCTGGCGTTGGCGGTTCGGCGGCGAAGGGACGGTGCGGGTTCGGCTGAGGCGGCGTTCGCCCATTCGCACCGAGTCGCCTGTTACCACTTTGTCTAGGACGACGTCGCCGCTTTCTGTCACGTAGAGGAAGCTTCCTTGATGGAATGTGAATCCTGAAGAAATAAAAACAAAACTACTACATTGCAAAATTCTTTGGATATTATTTTTGACAGTCACTAATGAACTAATTACGATACTGGGATACATTTATGGATAATTAATATTTACTTTTTCCGACTATCAGAAAAAATAGTTCATTTTGTATTGTATACTTGAACCCAAATAACCAACAATAGTACATAATTATACAAGTTTAATAAGAGGGAATATTGTGGCACGAGTGCCCCACAATGCCTTTTATTAAACAAGTATAATATACTATTTTTTCTACTTTGGTTTTAGTTAAGGAATTATTTCTAAAATAAAATATATACTTAAACATAGTGAGTTTTATCTTTTAACATTTGGCAGCACTAAAAACATTTGATCCTTTCGAACGGATTTAATATATGACATACGTATTTCTACAGCGATTTCAATAGTTAATTTTAAAACATATTAAATCAAGAATATTACTTACACACCTCCAAAAATTAGGGAGGTTGTCAAGGGTGCGATAAACAAACTATTTCCACGTAAGTTGTAACCAATTTAAGCTTATAAAATAATGCAACGCCTAAATGATAATCGAAATTTAAGGTTATGTTTACATTTGTTTCTCGTTCCTCGTGTCAGGCATCGATCGACGCTAATTAAAAATCCACACCGAATTAACACACCGACTCAAGCGGCTCTTTTTCGCCGCGAATGAAACATGCATTATACTCTCGCTGTTTCTTCCGTGATATTCGTTTTGCAAACAAAGTGATAATACATATAATACATTACAAGCTTTACTTACATTTTGATGTTGACATATGTCACGTTTAAATACTGCCAATAGCAACAACTAAAATGTTACCACAAATAGTTTAATAATGACCAAAACTGTAAAATAAAAAATCTCATTATTAAACTATTTTTGATATAACAAGAGGTCGATTGTTAAACCAAAGTAGAAAAAAAAAACTTTTTTAGTCTAAATATTATCCAGGTTTAATCAAATACGCCAAATAATTCAAAATAAAATTAATTTGCACTAACTCTTTCGATAGTTTAAATTGAGACAAATTTAAACCTGAAAACGATAATTTTCCATTATTCGAGTGAATAATAATAAAATTTGAACATGTGTAACACATTGTTACGCAGAAATTATTTTTAGGAGGACGTGACAGGTGACATATCAACGTGGTTGCAAATGTTGTTGATATTCGATTAAGGCGTGAACGATTACGTCGACTTATTCATTCGTTCTGAATATTAATCGTGTTATTATATTATCTCGGAAAAGCGAGGATAATCTTTTATGTATACACATGCCACATAACTATGATAATCGTGCGAAACGTGGAAAACAATAACACATTTTGTAATAATTTAAAAAATACACAACAGTTAATTTTCTTAATGAATTAAATTGTATCGATTGACAGTGGCGTGAGTAAGGAGTAGAGATGGGCAAAACTGCTACTTTTGAATCACGTTGCTACCTGTGATTGCTACTTTCTAATATCAGTGATTCTAAACTGTGACTGTGATCACGGTCAGTAAATGCCGTAACACCTTCTGAAATTGTTAATGGTTTCTCAAAAATCTGATATGATTCTGCTAATATTTGTCCACCTGGTCACGTAAATAATGTTCTTTTTGATATTATACCTGTGACTGAATGTAATATTTTGGCTATATTATCTGAAATACCAAATAAACATACGACTATCCTTGATTCAGTTCAAAATTTGAGAAGTATTTGGAGATTTTTGCAGAAAAACAGAATGTTAGTTCAGTAAATTTGAAAATTTGGAAAGTTTTAGGCATGCGCAAATGTTTTCCTATTTTGGTTCTTCCAAAGGATTATTTTGAAATAAAATCATTAACCAATAGAGATATGGATTTTTGAAGATTCTCGTTTTAATTTTTTGAGCACTTGAATGAAAACGTCGCAGAAAAAAATATAAAACGCGTAGAGAAAATTCCTTAAAAAAATATCCCCAATGGTCGAAGTATCGCTTATTTAGAATCAATTTGGTTTTAATACATTCAACCATTTTTAATAGAGATATGAATTTTTGAAAATTTTAGTTTTATTTTTTTGAGCACTTGAATGAAAACGTCGCAGAAAAAAAAATTAAAAATTAAAAAAAAAATTGTTTTTTGTAAATTCAACAATTTTTAATGGAGATATTGTAACGTCCTAAGACGGCCGCCGCGAAGCCATCCCGGTAGAGAGAGAGAGAAGCCAACGCGCGCTCGAATACCTTCTCGCTTGCACCACGTTCACCGCCTGGTCATACGCACGCACCTACCCTCTCCCGCAATTCAAGCCGCCCGTGACCGAACCACCCCGAAGATGGAGTCGGCACCCTATATAACCCCCTGCCACAGGCATAAACATCAGAGTCTTGCACTGAATACAGTCTCGACCTCCTCTTCGTTAGCACTGAATACAGTCTAAACCAACGCTCCCTTACAAGCACTGAATACAGTCTTGTCAAACGCTTTCAAACCGCCTGGCACATTCCACGATACTTGTATATATGTTAATTGTATATTTGTGTGTGTAAATAAAGCTGACTTGCTAAACCAACATTCCGGAGTTCTACTACCCCAACACCGAACAACCATTACAATCTGGCAGCCCAACGTTCGGCCCGAATCACAAGAAGCATTACAGCAGCAATAATGGCACAACAAATAGTTCTGTCAGAAGAACAGTTCAATCAATTAATCCAGCGACAAGACGATAGAGGTACACAAAGAAGCGGAAATATCGCAAACTGTACAACGAGATATCGCGGGGATCGCGAGAAAGCCAAGGTCGAGAGTTTTTTAAATACCGTAACGATTTACAAGAAAATTGAGAACATCAGCGACGAAGATGCTCTCACAGGGATCGCCCTACTCCTCGAAGACGATGCCGCAGTATGGTGGAACGGCGTAAAGAACAATATCACCACATGGACCGATGCACTCACCAATCTGAAGGAACACTTCGCACCGCAACGACCGAACCACGTAATTTTCCGAGAAATCTTCGCCCAGGAGCAAGAAAAACCGGAGGGTTCGGATGTGTTTATTGCAAGCAAGAGGTTATTGCTTTCGGAAATTAGAAACCACAACCTCCCCGAAGAAATCCAACTAGACCTAGTATTCAGTCTAATCCATCGTGATATACGAAACAAAATTCCACGGAGCAGCATAACCGAGTTTAGACATCTCGTGCGGACGATGCGCGAGATAGAGAGTACTCTCAACGAAACCCGAGTGGAGAAGCCCGGTAACAGCAATCAAGCAAAACCTCAGTGCACGTTCTGCAGAAACTATGGACATACTCTGACCAACTGCAGAAAGCGCGAAAGACTCGCGAAAAACGAGAAACAGCACGAGGAGAAGAACACGAAGGAAAGCACTCCGAAATTCGCGTGTTATGGGTGTGGAAAGCCTGGCGTCGTAAGAAGCAAATGCCCGACCTGCAGTCCTCAACCAACGACAAATAACACAGCTACGTTCCGTTCCGTGAGTGTAACAGAAAAACAGTGCCCGGTACTCGACGTCGTAATAGCCAACAACAACGGTACCGCATGTTTGGACTCCGGGGCCGAAGCCAATATCGCCTCCACGTCCCTATTCCGGAAACTGAGAGAATCAGGACACCAATTCCGGCGTACAAATCTCCAGGTAACCCTTGCGGATGGGAAAATCTGCACCGAATCGGTATTGGAAACCACCACGATTGTGCAGGTGAAGCACAAGCAAATACCGACCACATTTTTTGTGTTACCTGGGGAGAAAGATAACAACACCCTGCTAGGCGTTGATTTTATGGAGAACGCCCGGATTATACTCAACATCCCGCAGAGAACCTGGTGTTTCGTAGAAGAACCTGGAAAACAATTTAACTACTCACCTCCGGCTGGCAAGAAAAAGGAATTTCGCGCCCTCACCACGTTCAAGGAGAATGAAAAGTTAGACTACTTCACCGTACCACGGATGCTGTCACCGATTCCGATGGAAACCGACCTTCCGATGGAAACAGAAGTATCCGAAGAATATTACCGAATACCGACGGTAGTATCGCCGATCAATGAGGAATTCGAAACCGCTCTCGAGGCTAATTACTCACCCCAGTTCATCGACGACCTCTTCGCCGAATACACAGTAAACAAGAACATGGATACCGACAAGGCACGTTCACGGGAACTGTTCGAATATCCCCCAAGTAAAACTAGGTGCCACATCAACAGTGTTCACCTCAGTTCGAGTGAAGAACATCAAGACGGAAACCCTGCACCGAAGCCTGAATTGGAAGAACTCCTCAACGACTTCGAGGATTTATTCGGGCCGTTGACAGAAGCAACACCGATGGCTGAGCACGCCATCAACACCGGAAGCAGCCGTCCCATCGCTTCACCCCCGTATCGGCTAACTGAGCCGCGCAAACAACTTCTGAAGTTGGAGTTGAAAAAGCTCCTAGACGATGACATCATCCAGGAAATCAGCTCGCCCTGGGCCGCACCCATCGTCTTGGTCCCCAAAAAGGATGGCGGAGTACGACTATGTATCGATTTTAGGAAATTAAATGCAGTTACGATCGCCGACACATACCCTTTGCCACGGATCGACGACCTCCTCCACGCCATCACGATACCTTCTTGGATCTCCACGATCGACCTAAGGAGTGGGTACTGGCAGATCCCTGTAGTCCCAGAGGACCAGCCAAAGACCGGATTCGTGACACCATTTGGCTCGTACTGTTTCAAGAGGATGCCATTCGGCTTACGAAACGCCCCGGCCACGTTCCAACGGCTGATGGACCGTTTCGTACGGGAATTACCTGGAGTTCAGCTATTAGTATATCTGGATGACTTGATCATTCTTTCGGCCACATACAAACAGCACCTCCAGGATCTTCACAAAGTGATGACTCACTTACGAGAATACCGGTTGAAGATCAACCGCGAGAAAACACGATTCTGTTGCACCGAGGTCCGATACCTCGGACACCTCATTACCGCGGAAGGAATCCGCACTGACCCCACGAAAACCGAAGCAATCAGAGAGAGACAGGCCCCTAGGAATCGGAAGGAAGTTCTCTCCTTCATACAGGCGTGCTCATGGTACCGGAGGTTCATGCCCAACTTCGCGGACACAGCACGACCACTCACAAACCTCACTAAGAAGAAGGCCCTGTGGAAATGGACTAAGGAAGAAGAAACAGCCTTTACCCTCCTGAAGGAACTCCTGTGCGAAGCACCTGTCCTCCAGCCAGCAGACAGTAGCCGGTCCTTCACAATACGAACGGACGCAAGTGAATACGCGCTGGGAGCAGTTCTCGTCCAGGGGGAGAAAGACAAGGAGCACCCCGTCGAATACGCGAGTAGACTCCTGAACCAAGCTGAAAGGAATTACTCAACGACTGAACGCGAAGCCCTTGCCATCGTTTGGGCTCTCGCCAAATTCCGAGGATATATTGAGGGATGTCCCATCACCGTAAGCACCGACCACCAGGCCCTGAAATGGCTCATGAGCTTAAAATCACCGACCGGTCGTCTCGCTCGGTGGGCACTCCTCCTACAACCATACAACCTCACCATCGATTATCTCCCAGGGAGATTCAACCACGTTGCCGACGCCCTATCGAGACCAATCAACGAGGGTATCGCACCAACAATCTCCTACGTCGAGGTACAGCTCAGCACCCCGCCCGGGAAGATCACCAGAAAATCACAGGAAACGGATGAAAGATTATTCCCCATCATCCAAAGCCTGGAAGACCCGACTGGAACCGAGGATACCCATTACTGGTGTAATAAAGGATACATCCTCTTCCAGGGAGTCCTCCACCGATACGATCCTGAAGGCCACTCCGAAGACGCCCAGCAAGTAGTACCGAAGGAGGAAGTACCAAGGATACTCCACGCCTTCCACGACGTACCAGAAGCCGGCCACTACGGTGTAGAGAGGACCCTTCACCGGATCAGGAAACGCTACCATTGGAAAGGAATACGGAAGGATATAGCCGACCATATCAAGAAATGTGTTCCGTGTCAGCGCTACAAGCCCTCGAACACCAAGCCAGCAGGACTGCTGCAAACTACTCCTCCCAACCAGCGTTTCGAAACAATTGCTTTCGACTTGTTTGGACCCCTTCCAACATCACGAAACGGTGAGACGACCATCCTCATCGTAGAAGACCTGACCACGAAATGGATCGAGCTCTTCGCCCTCATCAAAGCCACAGCAGAATGCTGTGCAAAAGCTCTCATCAATGAGATCTTCCTCCGCTATGGATTTCCCAGGAAAGTCGTAAGCGACAATGGACCGCAGTTCATTGGTGCCGTCCTGCAGCATGTCACCTACGTCTTTGGCATACGACACCAATACACCCCTGCGTATCACCCTGAAGCAAATCCTGTAGAACGAAGGAATCGGGACCTGAAAACCCAATTAGGAATTCTCGTGGGCCGAGACCACACCTGTTGGGAAGAGAAGCTGCCTTCCATACGTTTTGCAATGAACACAGCCCTCATCTCCAGCACCGGATACTCACCTGCCTACCTGACCTTTGGACGGGAACTCAGAAACCCGGACGACGTCAACAGAGACCTCAGACAGGTCATTGACTCCGAAAATTTCGTAGAAGAAATCACGCCCTACCTACGCCGATTAGCCCAAACTCTGGACGAGGTAAAGGAAACCCTCATCGACACTGCCGAGACCAGGAAACGATACGCCGACCAGCATCGCCGATCCTGCCCTCAGTACCAGCTAGATGACCTAGTCTGGGTAGCTACCCATGCACTCAGTAGCGCCCGGAAACAATATTCGTCAAAACTCGCCCCACGTCGAGATGGACCCTATAGGATCATCCGGGTCATCTCACCAACCAGCTTCGAGATAGCATCTCCAGATCAACCAGATCTATCCTTCGGCATATTCCATGTCTCTACCCTCACGCCATACCAAGGAGACCGAACTGACGACCTAGAAGCTGCCCTTCCAGAACCAGTCCGCCCTAGGAGGAAACGAGGACGACCAAGGAAGAACCAGTTATGATCCAGCCCTTCATCCTGCACGCCTGAATCATAGGGGGAGGATGTAACGTCCTAAGACGGCCGCCGCGAAGCCATCCCGGTAGAGAGAGAGAGAAGCCAACGCGCGCTCGAATACCTTCTCGCTTGCACCACGTTCACCGCCCGGTCATACGCACGCACCTACCCTCTCCCGCAATTCAAGCCGCCCGTGACCGAACCACCCCGAAGATGGAGTCGGCACCCTATATAACCCCCTGCCACAGGCATAAACATCAGAGTCTTGCACTGAATACAGTCTCGACCTCCTCTTCGTTAGCACTGAATACAGTCTAAACCAACGCTCCCTTACAAGCACTGAATACAGTCTTGTCAAACGCTTTCAAACCGCCTGGCACATTCCACGATACTTGTATATATGTTAATTGTATATTTGTGTGTGTAAATAAAGCTGACTTGCTAAACCAACATTCCGGAGTTCTACTACCCCAACACCGAACAACCATTACAATATGAATTTTTGAAAATTTTAGTTTTACTTTTTTGAGCACTTGAATGGAAACGTCGCAGAAAAAAATATAAAACGCGTAGAAAAAATTCCTTAAAAAATATCCTCAACGGGCGAAGTATCGCTTATTAAAAATAAATTTGTTTTTTGTAAATTCAACAATTTTTAATGGAGATATGAATTTTTGAAAATTTTAGTTTTACTTTTTTGAGCACTTGAATGAAAACATCGCAGAAAAAAAAAGCGCAGACAAAATTCCATAAAAAATCATCCTCAATGGCCGAAGTATAGCTAATTCAAAATCAATTCGGTTTTTGTAAATCCAACAATTTTCAATAGAGATATGGATTTTTGAAGATTTTCGTTTTAATTTTTTGAGCACTTGAATGGAAACATCGCAGAAAAAAATATAAAACGCGTAGAAAAAATTCATTAAAAAAATATCCTCAATGGACCAAGTATCACTTTTTCAAAATCAATTTGGTTTTTGTAAACTCAACAATTTTTAATGGAGATATGAATTTTTGAAAATTTTAGTTTTGTTTTTTTGAGCACTTGAATGAAAACATTGCAGAAAAAAATATAAAACGCGTAAAAAAAATTTCTTAAAACCATATCTTCAATGGTTGAAGTATCTCTTATTCAAAATTAATTTGTTTTTTGTAAATTCAACAATTTTTAATGGAAATATGAATTTTTGAAATTTTAGTTTTATTTTTTGAGCACTTGAATGAAAACATCGCAGACAAAATATAAAACGCGCAGACAAAATTCCATAAAAAATCATCCTCAATGGCCGAAATATAGCTAATTCAAAATCAATTTGGTTTTTGTAAATTCAACAATTTTTAATGGAGATATGGATTTTTGAAAATTTTCGTTTTAATTTTTTGAGCACTTGAATGAAAACATCGCAGAGAAAATATAAAACGCGTAGAAAAAATTCCGTACAACCATATCCTCAATGGTTGAAGTATTGCTTATTCAAAATTAATTTGGTTTTTGTAAATTCAACAATTTTTAATGGAGATATGAATTTTTGAAAATTTTAGTTTAATTTTTTTGAGCACTTGAATGAAAACATCGCAGACAAAATATAAAACGCGCAGACAAAATTCTATACAAAAACATCCTCAATGGCCGAAGTATAGCTAATTCAAAATCAATTCGGTTTTTGAAAATCCAACAATTTTCAATAGAGATATGGATTTTTGAAGATTTTCGTTTTAATTTTTTTGAGCAATTGAATGAAAACATCGCAGAAAAAAATACAAAACGCGTAGAAAAAAATCCTTGAAACCATATCCTCAATGGTTGAAGTATTGCTTATTCAAAATTAATTTGGTTTTTGTAAATTCAACAATTTTTAATGGATATATGAATAAAAACATCGTAGAAAAAATATAAAACGCACAGACAAAACAAAATTCCATAAAAAATCATCCTCGATGGCCGAAATATAGCTTATTCAAAATCAATTCGGTTTTTGTAAATCCAACAATTTTCAATAGAGATATGGATTTTTGAAGATTTTCGTTTTAATTTTTTGAGCACTTAAATGGAAACGTCGCAGAAAAAAATATAAAACGCGTAGAAAAAATTCCTTAAAAAAATATTGTCAATGGTCGAAGTATCGCTTATTCAAAATCAATTTGGTTTTTGTAAATTCAACAATTTTTAATGAAGATATGGATTTTTGAAAATGTTCGTTTTAATTTTTTGAGCACTTGAATGAAAACATCGCAGAAAAAAATATAAAACGCGCAGACAAAATTCCATAAAAAATCATCCTCAATGGCCGAAGTATAGCTAATTCAAAATCAATTTGGTTTTTGTAAATCCAATAATTTTCAATAGAGATATGGATTTTTGAAGATTTTTGTTTTAATTTTTTGAGCACTTAAATGGAAACGTCGCAGAAAAAAATATAAAACGCGAAGAAAAAATTCCTTAAAAAATATCCTCAATGGTCGAAGTTTAGCTTATTCAAAATCAATTTGGTTTTTGTAAATTCAACAATTTTTAATAGAGATATGAATTTTTGAAAATTTTAGTTTAATTTTTTTGAGCACTTGAATGAAAACATTGCAGAAAAAATATAAAACGCGTAGAAAAAATTCCTTAAAACCATATCTTCAATGGTTGAAGTATCGCTTATTCAAAATTAATTTGGTTTTTGTAAATTCAACAATTTTTTAATGGAGATATTAATTTTTGTAAATTTTAGTTTTATTTTTTGAGCACTTGAATGAAAACATCGCAGAAAAAACATAAAACGCGCAAATAAAATTCCATAAGAAATCATCCTCAATGGTCGAAGTATAGCTAAGTCAAAATCAATTTGGTTTTTGTCAATTCCACAGTTTTTAATGGAGATATGGATTTTTGAAAATTTTCGTTTTAATTTTTTGAGCACTTGAATGAAAACATCGCAGAAAAAACATAAAACGGGCAGACAAAATTCCATAAGAAATCATCCTCAATGGTCGAAGTATAGCTAATTCAAAATCAATTTGGTTTTTGTAAATTCCACAGTTTTTAATAGAGATATGGATTTAATTTAATAGAGATTTAAATTTTTTGAGCACCTGAATGAAAACATCGCAGAAAAAAATATAGAACGCGTAGAAAAAAATCCTTAAAACCATATCCTCAATGGTTTATGTATCGCTTATTAAAAATTAATTTGGTTTTTGTAAATTTAACAATTTTGAATAAAGATATGAATTTTTGGAAATTTTAGTTTTATTTTTTGAGCACTTGAATGAAAACATCGTAGAAAAAATGTAAAACGCGCAGACAGAATTCCATAAGAAAACATCCTCAATGGTCGAAGAATAGCTAATTAAAAATAAATTTAATTTTTGTAAATTCCACGGTTTTTAATGGAGATATGGATTTTTGAAAATTTTAATTTTAATTTGTTGACCACCTGAATTAAAACATCCCAGAAAAAAATATAAAATGCGTAGAAAAAATTCCTTAAAACCATATCCTCAATGGTTGAAGTATCGCTTATTCAAAATTAATTTGGTTTTTGTAAATTCAACAATTTTTAATGAAGATATGAATTTTTGAAAATTTTAGTTTTAATTTTTTTGAGCACTTGAATGAAAACATCAAAGAAAGAAATATAAAATGCGTAGAAAGAATTCCTTAAAACCATATCCCCAATGGTTGAAGTATTGCTTATTCAAAATTAATTTGGTTTTTGTAAATTCAACAATTTTCAATAGAGATATGTATTTTTGAAAATTTTTGTTTTAATTTTTTGAGCATGGCCGAAGTATAGCTAATTCAAAATCAATTCGGTTTTTGAAAATCCAACAATTTTCAATAGAGATATGTGTTTTTGAAGATTTTCGTTTTAATTTTTTTGAGCAATTGAATGAAAACATCGCAGAAAAAAATACAAAACGCGTAGAAAAAAATCCTTGAAACCATATCCTCAATGGTTGAAGTATTGCTTATTCAAAATTAATTTGGTTTTTGTAAATTCAACAATTTTTAATGGATATATGAATAAAAACATCGTAGAAAAAATATAAAACGCACAGACAAAATTCCATAAAAAATCATCCTCGATGGCCGAAATATAGCTTATTCAAAATCAATTCGGTTTTTGTAAATCCAACAATTTTCAATAGAGATATGGATTTTTGAAGATTTTCGTTTTAATTTTTTGAGCACTTAAATGGAAACGTCGCAGAAAAAAATATAAAACGCGTAGAAAAAATTCCTTAAAAAAATATTGTCAATGGTCGAAGTATCGCTTATTCAAAATCAATTTGGTTTTTGTAAATTCAACAATTTTTAATGAAGATATGGATTTTTGAAAATGTTCGTTTTAATTTTTTGAGCACTTGAATGAAAACATCGCAGAAAAAAATATAAAACGCGCAGACAAAATTCCATAAAAAATCATCCTCAATGGCCGAAGTATAGCTAATTCAAAATCAATTTGGTTTTTGTAAATCCAATAATTTTCAATAGAGATATGGATTTTTGAAGATTTTTGTTTTAATTTTTTGAGCACTTAAATGGAAACGTCGCAGAAAAAAATATAAAACGCAAAGAAAAAATTCCTTAAAAAATATCCTCAATGGTCGAAGTTTAGCTTATTCAAAATTAATTTGGTTTTTGTAAATTCAACAATTTTTAATGGAGATATGAATTTTTGAAAATTTTGGTTTAATTTTTTTGAGCACTTGAATGAAAACATTGCAGAAAAAAATATAAAACGCGTAGAAAAAATTCCTTAAAACCATATCTTCAATGGTTGAAGTATCGCTTATTCAAAATTAATTTGGTTTTTGTAAATTCAACAATTTTTGAATGGAGATATTAATTTTTGAAAATTTTAGTTTTATTTTTTGAGCACTTGAATGAAAACATCGCAGAAAAAACATAAAACGCGCAGATAAAATTCCATAAGAAATCATCCTCAATGATCGAAGTATAGCTAATTCAAAATCAATTTGGTTTTTGTAAATTCCACAGTTTTTAATGGAGATATGGATTTTTGAAAATTTTAGTTTTAATTTTTTGAGCACTTGAATGTAAACATTGCAGAAAAAATATGAAACGCTTAGAAAAAATTCCTTAAAAAAATATTCTCAATGCTCGAAGTATCGCTTATTCAAAATCAATTTGGTTTTTGTAAATTCAACAATTTTTAATGAAGATATGGATTTTTGAAAATTTTCGTTTTAATTTTTTGAGCACTTGAATGAAAACATCGCAGAAAAAACATAAAACGCGCAGACAAAATTCCATTAGAAATCATCCTCAATGGTCGAAGTATAGCTAATTCAAAATCAATTTGGTTTTTGTAAATTCCACAGTTTTTAATAGAGATATGGATTTTTTAAAATTTTAGTTTAAATTTTTTGAGCACCTGAATGAAAACATCGCAGAAAAAAATATAGAACGCGCAGAAAAAAGTCCTTAAAACCATATCCTCAATGGTTTAAGTATCGCTTATTCAAAATTAATTTGGTTTTTGTAAATTTAACAATTTTGAATAAAGATATGAATTTTTGAAAATTTTAGTTTTATTTTTTGAGCACTTGAATGAAAACATCGCAGAAAAAATCTAAAACGCGCAGACAGAATTCCATAAGAAAACATCCTCAATGGTCGAAGTATAGCTAATTAAAAATAAATTTAATTTTTGTAAATTCCACGGTTTTTAATGAAGATATGGATTTTTGAAAATTTTTGTTTTAATTTGTTGAGCTCTTGAATGAAAACATCGCAGAAAAAAATATAAAACGCGTAGAAAAAATTCCTTAAAACCATATCCTCAATGGTTGAAGTATCGCTTATTCAAAATCAATTTGGGGCTCGAAAATTCAACAATTTTCAGGAATTTGGAGATTTTCGCAGTTTGGTAAATTGTTTTCATTTATTTTTTTTCAGTTCATGAAGTTTGCACTTTCAAAATTAGTTTCGTGATATTATTTTAAAATGTATGTTTAGATATTTGCACTGAATCTTAAATTAAAATGAATTTTGAGCCATTTTGGGTCGGACTCATCACTTTCGATCACAGCGAGTTTGTGGTTCGTTTTTATAAAATCTCAATTAATTAATTAACAATTGTTAGTATATAAGTTGTAGTTTATTTCATTTTATACGGTATACTATGGAATTTTATAAATATTTATTCAAAATTTAAATACAAAACCCTGCAAAAAGTGGGAGAATATTAAATAACATTTAGAAATGCCACCTTGTACTGTCTTCTTACAATTATGTTTTAAGTAATAGTCATAGTTTAAGTAGCAATAACAGTTTAAATAGCAGTGATTTTAAGTAGCAGTGATTTAAAGAAGCAGTGATTTTAGTAACAGTGATTTTAAGTAACAGCGGCATTAAGTAGCAGTGATTTTAGGTAGCAGTGATTTTAAGTAGCAGTGATTTTAAGTAGCAGTGCTTTTAAGTAGCATTGATTTTAAGTAGCAGTGATTTTAAGTAGCAGTGAAATTCGAGAGAGAGAGAGAGAAAGAGAGAGAAGAGAGAGACAAGAGAGAGTCTCAACTGTACAAGCAGTAAAATTAGATGTTATTGAGAATAATTTTTTTTTTTTTCAAAATTTCTCATTTTTTTCTACAAAATCTACAAAACATTTAACCGTTGTTCTCTATTTTCTAATAAGCGAGATACCAATGGTCAAAATGTGAACACATTGTATATTAAAAAAAAAACATTGATATCTACGAAGACATACTTCTTTATTTAAATATGTTTCAGATAAATTCATTTACACAAAGATATTTATGCTATTACTATTATTTATTATTATTATCAAAATCACTTGATTGCTATGTTAATGGTGTTATAATTATAAAATATCGTTGCCCTATATTATTGTTAACCGTGAAATTATCGCGTTCGCTTGCATTAATCGAATTATTATCGTAATCGAAATGTAGGTTAAAATGCGAAACGTTTTCTTTTTTTTTCGCTCTACAGGGTTATTTCAAAGTTTTCTTGAAGAATAATCTACAACAATTTAAAGTTTTGTTTATTTAGTTGTGATGAAAAATATGAGTTGAAAAATAAGAATTTTCGATAATGTTTGAATAGTGAATTTCATTTGAAGTATTTTTACGACACACGTTTTCCAGATGGTCAGATTATAGTGATGTGGCCATCATGTTACTTTCTCCGACTTGATAGTTATTATCTTTACACTTTCATGGTTTATTTTCAATTTAAATCATATTTTAAATGTACATCGAGCGTTTTGCAAGATCAATTAACATGAAACTTTAGACATAAGTCTTATTTGATAATCCGAAGAAATGAAAAACTTTTGGTAAAATTTTGTACACCGGAAGAGGGTGTTTACCTTAACCGTTTTTGTTTTTTTTATGATTATACATTATAATTCTGATAAAATTTGAAAATTTCCCTTCAGTGGAGTTAGAGATAATCCGGAATCCGAGCGTATTATAATTTAAAGTTATTAAATTATTTTAAATGAACTAAAAAAATATAAAAACAATTGCCACAACTAGGTAACTTTTAAAATATACTCAAAATTAATCATAATTTATAATTCCGATAAAATTTGAAAATGTCCCTTCATTAGAATTAGAGATAACCCCCCGAAACACGAGAGTATTATAATTTGAAGTTACGATTTTTTTACCATGGCCTAAAAAAATATAAAAACAATTGCCACAGCTACGTAGCTTTCGAAATATACTCTAAATTGATTATAGATTATAATTCTGGTAAAATTTGAAAAGTACCTTTCACTACATTAGAGATAATCACACGAATCCCGAGCGTATTCTAATTGAAAGTTATTTTTTTCCATTGGCCTAAAAAATATTAAAAGAATTAGCACAACTAGGTAACTTTTGAAATATACTCAAAATTGATTATATTTTATAATTTTGATAAAATTTGAAAATTTCACTGGATTTAGAGATACATGGAACATGTTGATGGTAGAGCCACTACAATATACCCCGCCCCCTTCTTTTTTGAAGAAAGAAAAAACAATTTATCTTCCTAGGCCAAAATAATAAAAAGTGTTTTAAGAATGGCTCCTTGGCTCTATATAACGAGCCGCCCCTGTCTACGCGAAACACGAATGTTCTATAATTTTTCTTTCCATGGACAAAAAAATATAAAAACAATTGCCACAACTAGGTAATTTTTGAAGTATACTCAAAATTGATTATAATTTATAATTCTGATCAAATTTGAAAATTTCCCTTTGGTAAAGTCACTCCAAAACCGAGCGTATTCTAATTAGAAGCTACAATTTTGTTCCATTGGCTAAAAAAATATAAAAATATAAAAATTTGAAAATTTATCTTCACTAGAGTTTGAGATAACCATCCGAAACCCGAGCGTATTTTCATTTGAAGTTACAATTTTGTTCAATTGGCCTAAAAAAAATATAAAATCAATTGCGACAATTAGCTGATTTTCCAAATATACTAAAAATTGATTATACATTATAATTCTATCGAAATCTTAAAATATCCCTTCCAGATTTAGAACTAATCACTGGAAAACCGAGCTTATTATAATTTAAAATTTCAATTTTCTTTCACTGAAAAAAAGAATATAAAAACAATTGCCACAACTAGGTAACATTCAAAATACTACTTTACAGTTCTGATAACATTTGAAAATTTTCCTTTACTAGAATTAGAGATAATCACCCGAATCCCGAGCGAATTATAATTTGAAGTTATTTTTTTTTGAGGGCAAAAAAAAGTTGACACAACTAGATAACTTTCTAAAAATACTCAAAATTTATGATACTTTATAATTTTAACAAAATTTTAAAAGTTTCCAACACTAGAATTATTGCTCGAAACCCGAGCGTTGTATAATTTGAAGTTATTTTTTATCATTGGCCTAAAAAATATAACAACAATTGCCACAACAAAGTAACTTTTAAAATTCACTCAAAATAGTAGATAATCACCCGAGACCCATGCGTATTATAATTTGAAGGTTTTTCTTCCATTGACATAAAATAATATAAAAACAATTTCCATAACTGGGTGACTGTCTAAATATATTCAAAATTGATTGTACAGTATAATTTTGAAAAAAAACATTTCCCTTTACTAGAATTAGACCAATTATTTCTGAAATCCAAGCGTATTATAATTTAAGGTTGTTTTTTTCCATGGGCCAAAAAAATATAAAATCATTTACCGCAATAGGCTAACTTTGGAAATGTACTCAAAATTGATCATAATTTATAATTTTGATAAAATTTAAAAATTTCCCTTGCCTATAGTTAGAGTGCAGTATAAATGTAAATAACTGGTATATTATCAAACCGGAGAAAGTAACCTGATGGCCACATCACATTTTTTACTTTCTCCGTTACGAAGTACGAGAAAGTATAGTGATCGTGATTTTTTTTCTAATTTTTTTTTTACGGAAATATCCGTTTTGGGGTCCCTAGATGCCATTTCAACAATTTCTGGAAAAAAAAAATTGTGCCTGTGTGTCTGTGAGTGTGTCTGTCTGTCTGTCTGTGCGCTCTGTATCTCAAAAACCAATTGAGCAATAATCCGAAGACCTGAAAAGCTTTTGGTAAAATTTCGTACACCGGAAGTGGGCGTTTACCTTAACTGTTTTTTGTTTTTTCCAATATTTTCTTAAATATGAAAAATATCACAAAAATATTTAAACAAACTTTGAAGACAACAAAGAAATGAACATCTTTTGCTTGAAAACATTTTTCATAAAATTATTTTTATTCGAGAAAAAAAATTATTTTTTTAACTTTAATTTTTGGTTTATAATTATAAAACAAAAAACCTCGCGAACAGTGATGGGCGGTGAGTAAATACCCAACGGGTAGATGAATAAAATTTGGGTATATACCGACGGATGGAGGGTACACCCATAACTTGGTGCCAAATCGTGGTAGGCATTTCGTTTTTTGAGTCCTGCATAGGATTGATCAAATTTTTAATGCCCTTGTAGTGGATCGAGTTGACAATTTTTTTCCAACTCCGTACACATCGTCAAAGTTGGACATGGTTTCCTAAAATAACATTTTTTTTTCACAGAGTGCTAGAGAGGGCGGAAGGGGTTACGTTTAAGTCCGCATGCATGACTTTAAAGAAGACACTTCAAAGTTTTTCGCTCTCAAAGATTCATCAAAATCGATTGAAAATACGCCGAGTTATGGCGATTTGAAAATGGTCGAAATTTCAAGTGTTTCATTTTTTTCCACCATTGTAGGACTTTAAATTAGTTTTTTCCGCTACCGACAACGTAAATACGCATTGCATGCATGGTTACAGGTACCGTAAGTGGCTTATAACATTCGTGGTGTTTGTTGTCCTTGACGACGGAACTTTTACTTACGGACCTAGGAAAATAATAAACAGAAACGTAACGCTCCAACATATAGGCGAGCAACACATTTTCGTCTATACCTACAGAATCGGCATCCTTTTTACATAACCACTGCTTAAAAAGAGTCGTAACAGGACACATACCTTCTTTAGATTTTGTCGGTAACACATTCTAACACGCAATATTCGCAGCTTCGGATGCAAATCCGTGCCCGCAAAAACTGTCACTGGATTGACACAAACAAACAAAACTCGACATTGTTTTCTCCTTGCTGGGTTGCCATAGGACGCATAGAACGCATAGGTGACTATAAACATTTGAATCCCAAATGTTACAAGCCGTATTTTAGAATATTTTCTGATCATTTTTAAGTATTATATTTCCGGTAGCGGAAAAAAATTAATAAGCAACATGGAACGTAATGACAATTAACATTTTCGGCAGGCGACGAGCCTCGGCTCCGCCTCGGTTCGTATTCGCCTACCTCAAATGTTAATACGTCCTTACGTTCCTTGTTGCTTAAATAACTATTACATTGGTATAACATTTTCAAAAGAAATTTAAGAAAATGAACTAAAAAAAATAAGTTCAATTTAATCATCAACAACAAACTGAAGAAGATAACTAAATTAAATATTTAAAGTACAGCAAATTTTTGAAATTGCACAAATGTTATTCTTAATACTCTTAAACTGGTTATTTTACAAAATTTTATAGGTTTATTTTATGTTTTTATTTTTGTAACAAAATAGACTACAATTTTATTAGGAATAACAAATTTTAACATGTGTCGGTCAAATTTGTTATTACAGTAGTTTTTGTTTCTCTGTACTGGACTTATGTAAACATTATAACGTAGTGCACCACAATACATTATTATTATTATTATCTGTGAAACTTATGAAACCCGTAGATGGTGAGCAATAATTAATAAAAAATAACCAATTGCGCAAGTTCAAAATTCATAACCTTTCAATTACCTTCAAATTCGTCAAGACCACCACTACAAAGGCATTATAGAAAAAAAAACTAGACAACAATGCACCTGTTTCTGAGTCGCATCTTGAATAATTCATCGGCTAGCACATCGCCTAAAAATTATTATTCATTAGTTACAATTATTCATGTTATATAATACAAATACTGGGCTTGTTAAGATTTTGCAAGAGATTATAATGTATTTAATTTAAATACAAAATCATTCCGTAAATCTGCACACCGAGTATACATAATAAAACTAAACAAATTTATTCAATGAATACAAATGAAAACCCTCACCTGTACATAGAGAAAGCGATCTTAAACCAATGTTATGTCAATTACAACATGCAACTTTATTTCAATTCAATATCCGGCTTGGCATTAGCCAAATTTTTGAATGTACACTTTTACTTAACTGTGAAGCAACTATTAATGTATACAATAAATAAACTTTAACAGATTATAAGTACAAACAATTTAAATAGGTTATGTGATCGAGTGAGGGAAAATAGTAAAGATGGCTTTGAATACCTACAAAATTACGAGTTCTAGTCAATGACGGCTTGTAGGATAACTCATGGTACCGACCGAAGTAGAGGTGGCAATACAGATGCGTGACCTCTTCTATCTCGCCCGTACCATGAGTCACCACGCGAGCCGTCACTGATACTACTTATTATTTACTGTCAATCCGATTTATTATGAGATCAAGTTAACTGATGTTGAGCAATGCTTTACAAAGTAAACTGCAACTAGACCTACCTTACTGTTTACATAATCGACAGATTGATCAAACTACATTCAACTAGTTTAATATAATGTACTATATATATCTTTGCTAGTTAGTTACATTTTTCAATTTTATTGACCATAAAAATATACGAAAAGAATCAGCCAAAATTCAATTAGAATCTGAGATTCACAAACTGTTACTGAGTAAAGTTTTTTGAGGTTACTTTAATAACGGTTAGTAAATAACAGTTATTTTATAGTGACAGTAACTATTATATCCGTTAAGTTTTCTGAAGTTATATTAATAACGGTTACTAAATAACCGTTTAAATAACAAGTTATTTTGTAGTAACAGTAACTGTTTTAACCGTTTATCTCATCGCTAGTGCGCTAGCGGAGAGGCAACTAGCTTGAGATAATACAGCCTTCTTCTGTCTAATGTTCAACAGAGCGCCAGAATTTTTTTTACAAAGCTTAATTTTGTAGAAGCTCGTCGAGGAATTGGAGTTTGAGAAAAAGCCGACCCTGCATAATGTATATAACAGTGGTCACAGATGGCCTTGATAAAAAAATTAATTCAACTGGAATTTTAGATTTAAGCTGCGTTAATATTTTTTTTTATTTTCATAATATCATCAACTTCCTAAATTCCAATCATTTTTTGCTGGGTTATAACTGTTCGTAATTAAACATGCATTTTTACTTTCTCCGTTACGAAGTACGAGAAAGTATTGTGATCGTGATTTTTTTTTCAAAAATTTTTTTTGCGGAAATGTCCGTTTTGGGGTCCCTAGATGCCATTTCAACAAATTCTGGAAAAAAAAAATTTGTGTCTGTGTGTGTGTGTGTGTCTGTCTGTGTGCGCTGTATCTCAAAAACTAATAAAGCAATTGATATGAAACTGTCAACATACGTCTTATTTGATAATCTGAAGAACTGAAAAGCTTTTGGTAAAATTTCGTACACCGGAAGTGGGCGTTTACCTTAACTGTTTTTTGTTTTTTACCAATATCTTCTTAAATATGAAAAATATCACAAAAACATTTAAACGAACATTAAACACAACAAATAAATGAACATCTCTTGCTAGAAAATATTTTTGATAAAATCATTGCTATTCGAGAAAAAAATTTATTATTTTTTTTTCAATGTTTGGTTTATAATTATGAAACGATAATAGTTACAGCAAATTTGTATGAATAATAATTGTAGAGAATACCAAAATGAACAACTTCTAAAGAATAAGTTATTTTCGAATTCTCGTTAGTTTTTGAGTAAACCGAGTTTTTGAATTTGAAGTGTAATTTCTCCATGTTTCATAATTTTGACGTTTTAAACGTCAGTTTCATCCGCAACGCTCGATGAACATTTAAAATATGATTTCAATTGAAAATAAACCATGAAAGGGCCATAAATTGCTATGATACCATAAAGTCGGAGAAAGTAACATGATGGCCACATCACCATTTTTTATTTGTGTTAAAAAATGAGCATTTTCTAAAATAAATAAAAAATAGTAGAAATTGTTTAAAAATTCTAAAATAATTCCAAGCAACTCTCAAATTACTATATTTTGATAATATAATTAACTTCCTAAATTCGCGTAATTTTTTGCTGGGTTATAACTGTTCGTAGTGAAACATGCACTTTTAATTGCGTTAAAAATTGAGCATTTTCTAAAATAAATAAAAAATAGTAGAAATTGCTTAAAAATTCTGAAATAATTCCAAGCAACTCTCAAATTAATATATATTTGAGAATATAATCAACTTCCTAAATTCCAGTAATTTTTTGCTGGGTTATAACTGTTCGTAGTTAAACATGCATTTTTTATTTGCGTTAAAAAATGAGCATTTTCTAAAATAAATAAAAAATAGTAGAAATTGTTTGAAAATTCTGAAATAATTCTATACAACTCGCAAATTATTATATTTTGATAATATCATCAACTTCCTAAATTCCAGTAATTTTTTGCTGGGTTATAACTGTTCGTAGTTAAACACGCATTTTTTAATTGCGTTTAAAATTGAGCATTTTCTAAAATAAATTAAAAATAGTAGAAATTATTTGAAAATTCTGAAATAATTCTATACAAGTCTCAAATTACTATATTTTGAGAATATAATCAACTTCCTAAATTCCAATAATTTTTTGCTGGGTTATAACTGTTCGTAGTTTAACATGCATTTTTAAATTGCGTTTAAAATTGAGCATTTTCTAAAATAAATAAAAAATAGTAGAAATTATTTGAAAATCCTGAAATAATTCCAAGCAACTCCTAAATTACTATATTTTGAGAATATCATCAACTTCCTAAATTCCAATCATTTTTTGCTGGGTTGTAACCGTTCGTAGTTAAACATGCATTTTTAATTGCGTTCAAAATTGAGCATTTTCTAAAATAAATAAAAAATAGTAGAAATTGTTTAAAAATTCTGAAATAATTCCAAGCAACTCTCAAACAACTATATTTTGAGAATATAACCAACTTCCTAAATTTCACTCATTTTTTGCTGCGTCATAACTGTTCGTAGTTAAACATGCATTTTTTAATTGCGTTTAAAATTGAGCATTTTCTAAAATAAATAAAAAATTGAAGAAATTGTTTAAAAATTTTAAAATAATTCCAAGCAACTCTCACATTACTATATTTTGAGAATATAATCAACTTCCTAAATTCCAATCATTTTTTCCTGGGTTATAACCGTTCGTAGTTAAACATGCATTTTTTAATTGCGTTTCAAATTGAGCATTTTCTAAAATAAATAAAAAATAGTAGAAAATGTTTGAAAATTCTGAAATAATTCCAGGCAACTCTCAAATTACTATGTTTTAAAAATATAATCAACTTCTTAAATTCTAATCATTTTTTGCTGGGTTATAACTGTTCGTGGTTAAACATGCATTTTTAATTGCGTTCAAAATTGAGCATTTTCTAAAATAAATAAAAAATTATAGAAATTGTTTAAAAATTCTGAAATAATTCCAAGCAACTCTCAAATTACTATGTTTTGAAAATATAATCAACTTCTTAAATTCCAATCATTTTTTGCTCGGTTATAACTATTCGTAGTTAAATATGCATTTTTTAATTGCGTTCAAAATTGAGCATTTTCTAAAATAAATAAAAAATAGTAGAAATTGTTTAAAAATTCTGAAATAATTCCAAGCAACTCTCAAATTACTATATTTTGATAATATAATTAACTTCCTAAATTCGCGTCATTTTTTGCTGGGTTATAACTGTTCGTAGTTAAACATGCACTTTTAATTGCGTTCAAAATTGAGCATTTTCTAAAATAAATAAAAAATAGTAGAAATTGCTTAAAAATTCTGAAATAATTCCAAGCAACTCTCAAATTAATATATATTTGAGAATATAATCAACTTCCTAAATTCCAGTAATTTTTTGCTGGGTTATAACTGTTCGTAGTTAAACATGCATTTTTTATTTGCGTTAAAAAATGAGCATTTTCTAAAATAAATAAAAAATAGTAGAAATTGTTTGAAAATTCTGAAATAATTCTATACAACTCGCAAATTATTATATTTTGATAATATCATCAACTTCCTAAATTCCAGTAATTTTTTGCTGGGTTATAACTGTTCGTAGTTAAACACGCATTTTTTAATTGCGTTTAAAATTGAGCATTTTCTAAAATAAATTAAAAATAGTAGAAATTATTTGAAAATTCTGAAATAATTCTATACAAGTCTCAAATTACTATATTTTGAGAATATAATCAACTTCCTAAATTCCAATAATTTTTTGCTGGTTTATAACTGTTCGTAGTTTAACATGCATTTTTAAATTGCGTTTAAAATTGAGCATTTTCTAAAATAAATAAAAAATAGTAGAAATTATTTGAAAATCCTGAAATAATTCCAAGCAACTCTTAAATTACTATATTTTGAGAATATCATCAACTTCCTAAATTCCAATCATTTTTTGCTGGGTTGTAACCGTTCGTAGTTAAACATGCATTTTTAATTGCGTTCAAAATTGAGCATTTTCTAAAATAAATAAAAAATAGTAGAAATTGTTTAAAAATTCTGAAATAATTCCAAGCAACTCTCAAACAACTATATTTTGAGAATATAACCAACTTCCTAAATTTCACTCATTTTTTGCTGCGTCATAACTGTTCGTAGTTAAACATGCATTTTTTAATTGCGTTTAAAATTGAGCATTTTCTAAAATAAATAAAAAATTGAAGAAATTGTTTAAAAATTTTAAAATAATTCCAAGCAACTCTCACATTACTATATTTTGAGAATATAATCAACTTCCTAAATTCCAATCATTTTTTCCTGGGTTATAACCGTTCGTAGTTAAACATGCATTTTTTAATTGCGTTTCAAATTGAGCATTTTCTAAAATAAATAAAAAATAGTAGAAAATGTTTGAAAATTCTGAAATAATTCCAGGCAACTCTCAAATTACTATGTTTTAAAAATATAATCAACTTCTTAAATTCTAATCATTTTTTGCTGGGTTATAACTGTTCGTGGTTAAACATGCATTTTTAATTGCGTTCAAAATTGAGCATTTTCTAAAATAAATAAAAAATTATAGAAATTGTTTAAAAATTCTGAAATAATTCCAAGCAACTCTCAAATTACTATGTTTTGAAAATATAATCAACTTCTTAAATTCCAATCATTTTTTGCTCGGTTATAACTATTCGTAGTTAAATATGCATTTTTTAATTGCGTTCAAAATTGAGCATTTTCTAAAATAAATAAAAAATAGTAGAAATTGTTTAAAAATTCTGAAATAATTCCAAGCAACTCTCAAATTACTATATTTTGATAATATAATTAACTTCCTAAATTCGCGTAATTTTTTGCTGGGTTATAACTGTTCGTAGTTAAACATGCACTTTTAATTGCGTTCAAAATTGAGCATTTTCTAAAATAAATAAAAAATAGTAGAAATTGCTTAAAAATTCTGAAATAATTCCAAGCAACTCTCAAATTAATATATATTTGAGAATATAATCAACTTCCTAAATTCCAGTAATTTTTTGCTGGGTTATAACTGTTCGTAGTTAAACATGCATTTTTTATTTGCGTTAAAAAATGAGCATTTTCTAAAATAAATAAAAAATAGTAGAAATTGTTTGAAAATTCTGAAATAATTCTATACAACTCGCAAATTATTATATTTTGATAATATCATCAACTTCCTAAATTCCAGTAATTTTTTGCTGGGTTATAACTGTTCGTAGTTAAACACGCATTTTTTAATTGCGTTTAAAATTGAGCATTTTCTAAAATAAATTAAAAATAGTAGAAATTATTTGAAAATTCTGAAATAATTCTATACAAGTCTCAAATTACTATATTTTGAGAATATAATCAACTTCCTAAATTCCAATAATTTTTTGCTGGTTTATAACTGTTCGTAGTTTAACATGCATTTTTAAATTGCGTTTAAAATTGAGCATTTTCTAAAATAAATAAAAAATAGTAGAAATTATTTGAAAATCCTGAAATAATTCCAAGCAACTCTTAAATTACTATATTTTGAGAATATCATCAACTTCCTAAATTCCAATCATTTTTTGCTGGGTTGTAACCGTTCGTAGTTAAACATGCATTTTTAATTGCGTTCAAAATTGAGCATTTTCTAAAATAAATAAAAAATAGTAGAAATTGTTTAAAAATTCTGAAATAATTCCAAGCAACTCTCAAACAACTATATTTTGAGAATATAACCAACTTCCTAAATTTCACTCATTTTTTGCTGCGTCATAACTGTTCGTAGTTAAACATGCATTTTTTAATTGCGTTTAAAATTGAGCATTTTCTAAAATAAATAAAAAATTGAAGAAATTGTTTAAAAATTTTAAAATAATTCCAAGCAACTCTCACATTACTATATTTTGAGAATATAATCAACTTCCTAAATTCCAATCATTTTTTCCTGGGTTATAACCGTTCGTAGTTAAACATGCATTTTTTAATTGCGTTTCAAATTGAGCATTTTCTAAAATAAATAAAAAATAGTAGAAAATGTTTGAAAATTCTGAAATAATTCCAGGCAACTCTCAAATTACTATGTTTTAAAAATATAATCAACTTCTTAAATTCTAATCATTTTTTGCTGGGTTATAACTGTTCGTAGTTAAACATGAATTTTTAATTGCGTTCAAAATTGAGCATTTTCTAAAATAAATAAAAAATTATAGAAATTGTTTAAAAATTCTGAAATAATTCCAAGCAACTCTCAAATTACTATGTTTTGAAAATATAATCAACTTCTTAAATTCCAATCATTTTTTGCTCGGTTATAACTATTCGTAGTTAAATATGCATTTTTTAATTGCGTTCAAAATTGAGCATTTTCTAAAATAAATAAAAAATAGTAGAAATTGTTTAAAAATTCTGAAATAATTCCAAGCAACTCTCAAATTACTATATTTTGAGAATATAATCAACTTTCTAAATTCCAGTCATTTTTTGCTGGGTTATAACTGTTCGTAGTTAAACATGCATTTTTAATTGCGTTTAAAATTGAGCATTTTCTAAAATAAATAAAAAATAGTAGAAATTGTTTAAAAATTCTGAAATAATTCCAAGCAACTCTCAAATTACTATGTTTTGAGAATATAATCAACTTCCTAAATTCCAGTAATTTTTTGCTGGGTTACAACTGTTCGTAGTTAAACATGCATTTTTAATTGCGTTTAAAATTGAGCATTTTCTAAAATAAATAAAAAATAGTATAAATTGTTTAAAAATTCTGAAATAATTCTATACAACTCGCAACTTATTATATTTTGATAATATCATCAACTTCCTAAATTCCAACCATTTTTTTGCTGGGTTATAACCGTTCGTAGTTTAACATGCATTTTTTGTTTGCGTTAAAAAATGAGCATTTTCTAAAATAAATAAAAAATAGTAGAGATTGTTTGAAAATTCTGAAATAATTCTACACAACTCGCAAATTATTATATTTTGATAATATCATTAACTTTCTAAATTCCAGTAATTTTTTGCTGGGTTATAACTGTTCGTAGTTAAACATGCATTTTTAAATTGCGTTTAAAATTGAGCATTTTCTAAAATAAATAAAAAATAGTAGAAATTGTTTGAAAATTCTGAAATAATTCTATACAACTCGCAAATTATTATATTTTGATAACATCATCAACTTCCTAAATTCCAGTAATTTTTTGCTGGGTTATAACTGTTGGTAGTTAAACATGCATTTTTTAATTGCGTTTAAAATTGAGCATTTTCTAAAATAAATAAAAAATAGTAGAAATTATTTGAAAATCCTGAAATAATTCCAAGCAACTCATAAATTACTATTTTTTGAAAATATAATCAACTTCTTAAATTCCAATGATTTTTTGCTGGGTTATAACTGTTCGTAGTTAAACATGCATTTTTTAATTGCGTTCAAAATTGAGCATTTTCTAAAATAAATAAAAAATAGTAGAAATTGTTTGAAAATTCTGAAATAATTTTATCCAACTCTCAAATTACTATATTTTGAGAATATAATCAACTTCCTAAATTCCAATCATTTTTTGCTGGGTTATAACCGTTTGTAGTTAAACATGCATTTTTTGTTTGCGTTAAAAAATGAGCATTTTCTAAAATAAATAAAAAATAGTAGAAATTGTTTAAAAATTCTGAAATAATTCCAAGCAACTCTCAAATTACTATATTTTGAGAATATAATCAACTTTCTAAATTCCAGTCATTTTTTGCTGGGTTATAACTGTTCGTATTTAAACATGCATTTTTAATTGCGTTCAAAATTGAGCATTTTCTAAAATAAATAAAAAATAGTAGAAATTGCTTAAAAATTCTGAAATAATTCCAAGCAACTCTCAAATGACTATATTTTGAGAATATAATTAACTTCCTAAATTGCAGTAATTTTTTGCTGGGTTATAACTGTTCGTAGTTAAACATGCATTTTTAATTGCGTTCAAAATTGAGCATTTTCTAAAATAAATAGAAAATAGTTGAAATTGCTTAAAAATTCTGAAATAATTCTAAGCAACTCTCAGATTACTATATTTTGAGAATATAATCAACTTCCTAAATTCCAGTAATTTGTTGCTGGGTTATAACTGTTCGTAGTTAAACATGCATTTTTTAATTGCGTTCAAAATTGAGCATTTTCTAAAATAAATAAAAAATAGTAGAAATTGTTTAAAAATTCTGAAATAATTCCAAGCAACTCTCAAATTACTATATTTTGAGAATATAATCAACTTCCTAAATTCCAATTATTTTTTGCTGGGTTATAGCCGTTCGTAGTTAAACATGCATTTTTTAATTGCGTTTAAAATTGAGCATTTTCTAAAATAAATAAAAAATTGTAGAAATTGTTTAAAAATTCTGAAATCATTCCAAGCAACTCTCAAATTACTATGTTTTGAAAATATAATCAACTTCTTAAATTCCAGTCATTTTTTTTTGGGTTTCAACTGTTCGTAGTTAAACATGCATTTTTAATTGCGTTCAAAATTGAGCATTTTCTAAAATAAATAAAAAATAGTAGAAATTGTTTAAAAATTCTGAAATAATTCCAAGCAACTCTTAAATTACTATATTTTAAGAAAATAACCAACTTCCTTAATTCCAGTAATTTTTTGCTGGGTTATAACTTTTCGTAGCTAAACATGCATTTTTTAATTGCGTTCAAAATTGAGCATTTTCTAAAATAAATAAAAAATTGTAGAAATCGTTTAAAAATTCTGAAATAATTCCAAGCAACTCTCAAATTACTATATTTTTAAAATAGAATCAACTTCTTAAATTCCAATCATTTTTTGCTGGGTTATAACTATTCGTAGTTAAATATGCATTTTTTAATTGCGTTCAAAATTGAGCATTTTCTAAAATAAATAAAAAATAGTAGAAATTGTTTAAAAATTCTGAAATAATTCCAAGCAACTCTCAAATTACTATATTTTGAGAATATAATCAACTTTCTAAATTCCAGTCATTTTTTGCTGGGTTATAACTGTTCGTAGTTAAACATGCATTTTTAATTGCGTTTAAAATTGAGCATTTTCTAAAATAAATAAAAAATAGTAGAAATTGTTTAAAAATTCTGAAATAATTCCAAGCAACTCTCAAATTACTATGTTTTGAGAATATAATCAACTTCCTAAATTCCAGTAATTTTTTGCTGGGTTACAACTGTTCGTAGTTAAACATGCATTTTTAATTGCGTTTAAAATTGAGCATTTTCTAAAATAAATAAAAAATAGTAGAAATTGTTTAAAAATTCTGAAATAATTCTATACAACTCGCAACTTATTATATTTTGATAATATCATCAACTTCCTAAATTCCAACCATTTTTTTGCTGGGTTATAACCGTTCGTAGTTTAACATGCATTTTTTGTTTGCGTTAAAAAATGAGCATTTTCTAAAATAAATAAAAAATAGTAGAGATTGTTTGAAAATTCTGAAATAATTCTACACAACTCGCAAATTATTATATTTTGATAATATCATTAACTTTCTAAATTCCAGTAATTTTTTGCTGGGTTATAACTGTTCGTAGTTAAACATGCATTTTTAAATTGCGTTTAAAATTGAGCATTTTCTAAAATAAATAAAAAATAGTAGAAATTGTTTGAAAATTCTGAAATAATTCTATACAACTCGGAAATTATTATATTTTGATAACATCATCAACTTCCTAAATTCCAGTAATTTTTTGCTGGGTTATAACTGTTGGTAGTTAAACATGCATTTTTTAATTGCGTTTAAAATTGAGCATTTTCTAAAATAAATAAAAAATAGTAGAAATTATTTGAAAATCCTGAAATAATTCCAAGCAACTCTTAAATTACTATTTTTTGAAAATATAATCAACTTCTTAAATTCCAATGATTTTTTGCTGGGTTATAACTGTTCGTAGTTAAACATGCATTTTTTAATTGCGTTCAAAATTGAGCATTTTCTAAAATAAATAAAAAATAGTAGAAATTGTTTAAAAATTCTGAAATAATTCCAAGCAACTCTCAAATTACTATGTTTTGAGAATATAATCAACTTCCTAAATTCCAGTAATTTTTTGCTGGGTTACAACTGTTCGTAGTTAAACATGCATTTTTAATTGCGTTTAAAATTGAGCATTTTCTAAAATAAATAAAAAATAGTAGAAATTGTTTAAAAATTCTGAAATAATTCTATACAACTCGCAACTTATTATATTTTGATAATATCATCAACTTCCTAAATTCCAACCATTTTTTTGCTGGGTTATAACCGTTCGTAGTTTAACATGCATTTTTTGTTTGCGTTAAAAAATGAGCATTTTCTAAAATAAATAAAAAATAGTAGAGATTGTTTGAAAATTCTGAAATAATTCCACACAACTCGCAAATTATTATATTTTGATAATATCATTAACTTTCTAAATTCCAGTAATTTTTTGCTGGGTTATAACTGTTCGTAGTTAAACATGCATTTTTAAATTGCGTTTAAAATTGAGCATTTTCTAAAAT